>CM016626.1:138242410-138721787 GCA_005393395.2 Gossypium australe | reverse complement strand
GGGTCTTATGCCAGAAATGATGCACCTGTGTCACCTGGGAGTGAGACTGGATCTCATGATCATACGAGAGAGGATAATGCTTTGACTCAAGCAATGTTGCGATTCCTAGAAAGGGTCACTGGGGTTAGAACTGGTCCAGTAATTCGTGGATCAATCTCGGAACGACTTAAATCAAGTGGTGCCGAGGTTTTTAGAGGTGTTTCTGGTGTAGCTCCGAATGTTGCAGAATATTGGCTCGAGGCTGTTAGAGCGGATCATGGATGATTTGGAGTGCACCACCGAGCAGAAACTAAGAGGCGCTGTGTCCTTGTTGAGGGACGAGGCATATCAATGGTGGCTCACTGTTCGAGAAGGCACTCAGGCTGAACTTGTTACTTGGGATTTCTTCAAGACTGAATTCCAAGGAAAGTACGTCGGGACAAGTTATGTAGATGCCCGGAGGAAGGAATTCCTAAATTTGGTTCAAGGAAATAAGACGGTGGCAGCCTACGAGGCGGAATTTCTTCGCTTGAGCCGTTTGCTCGCACAATAGTATCGACTGATCATGAGCGCTGTGTACGCTTTGAAGATGGGTTGAATGATGAGTTACGGGTACTGATAGCCCACAACAAGTACGGACTTTTCCCTCGCTTGTGGAGAAAGCCAAGATAGCCGAAGAGGCTAAGAAATCAGAACGCCAGAACCGGGAAAGAGTTAGAGGCAAGAGGGATATTAAGTACACGGGCTCTACTAAAAGGTTCAGAAGAGGCCCCGAAATGATGAGCCAGCTCAAGCTAGAGCACCTGTGACTACTAATCAGAGTCGAGATTGTACTGAATGTGGGAAGCGCATCCCGGGGAATGCTGGAGGAAAACTGGTGCCTACTATAAATGTGGTTCCAAAGATCATCAGTATAAGAATTACCCTCGACGGACTGATACGACTCCAGAAGCTCGTAACCCTGATGCTCAGCCAGCTAGAGGCACTCAGCAGCCACCGAGAGGCCGTGGACCAGGTCATGGTGGTAATGGTGTTGGACGTGGTCAAGGCGCACTGGGTCGAGGTAATGGCTTTAGAGGTAACGCGGAGGCAAGACAGCCAGGGGGTTGGTCTATGCGGTCAGGCGTCGAGAAAATGGCGATGCACCTGATGTGATAACTGGTACGTTCTTCATCTTTGATGTACCTGTTACTGCTTTGATAGATATCGGGTCTACCCACTCGTATATTGCTAGTGCCATATCTGGAAACCTGAATATTAGATCTGAGATTTCCGACAGAGATGACGGTAATTAGTCCTTTAGGACAATCTGTAATCGTGAATAAATTGTATAGAGACGTGCCCTTGGAAATTCAAAGAGAAATATTCTTGGCGGACTTGATGGAATTGCCTTTCGGCGAGTTTGATCTTATTTTGGGCATGGATTGGTTGGTGAAGCATCGGGCGCAATTAGATTGTGCTGAAAGCGAATGTTAATAAGGACTGTGAATGATGAGGAGATAGTAATGATAGGCGAGAGAAAGAACTTTTTGGCAAATGTGGTATCTGCTTTAAAGGCAGAAAGTTGATGCGAAAAGGGTATGAAGCGTTCCTAGCCTCATTAGTGCTTTGGATGCCAAGGAATTATCATAGAAAGATGTGAAAACAGTGAAGGAATTTCCAGATGTCTTTCCCGAAGAACTTCTGGGTCTACCCCCAGATCGGGAAGTAGAGTTTGGTATTAAACATTTGCCCGGAACGGCTCCGGTGTCTACTGCTCCTTATAGAATGGCGCCTAAAGAGTTAGCGGAGCTTAAGGCTCAAATTCAGGAATTGTTGGATTGAGGATTATTCGACCGAGTGTGTCTCCGTGGGGAGCACCGGTCTTGTTCGTCAAGAAGAAGGATAGGTCGATGCGTATGTGCATTGATTATAGACAGTTAAATAAATTGACGATCAAGAACAGGTATCCATTGCCGAGAATTGATGACCTATTTGATCAGTTGAGAGGAGCTTCAGTTCTCCAAGATTGATTTGAGATCGGGTTATCATCAACTCAAGGTAAAGAGGCAGACATTCATAAGACGGCATTCCGAACTCGTTATGGACATTATGAGTTTTTAGTGATGCCGTTTGGCTTGACCAATGCACCAGCTGCATTTATGGACATGAATCGAGTCTTTCAACCCTATTTAGACCAGTTCGTGGTGGTGTTCATAAATGACATCTTGGTATATTCGAAGAATGAGGAAGAACATGACTCACATTTGCGCATAATATTGCAAATATTACGAGACAAGCAACTTTAAGCCAAATTCAGTAAGTGTGAATTTTGGCTGAAGGAAGTAACTTTCTTGGGTCATGTGGTGTCAGCCGAAGGAATAAGAGTTGATCCTCGGAAGGTAGAGGCTGTGTTAGATTGGAAACCATCGAAGTCAGTGGCTGAGATTCGGAGTTTCTTGGGATTGGCTGGTTACTATAGACGTTTTGTTGAGGGGTTTTCATTGATTGCTACACCCCTAACTAAGTTGTTGCGAAAAGGAGTACCGTATGTGGCCTGATAAACAACAAGAAAGTTTCGAGAAACTGAAGAAGATTTTGACGGAAGCGCCAGTACTGATTCAACCTGAGGCTGGAAAAGAGTTCACCATTTACTGTGATGCGTCACATACGGGTTTAGGATGTGTGTTGATGCAAAGTGGGAAAGTGGTGGCGTATGCTTCTCGTCAGTTGAGGCCGCATGAAGTCAACTATCCTACTCATGACTTGGAGTTGGCTGCGGTGGTGTTTGCTTTAAAGATTTGGAGGCACTATCTCTACGGTGAGAAGTCGATCATTTATACGGACCATAAGAGTCTTAAGTACCTCCTTACCCAAAAGGAGTTGAGTTGAGACAACAGAGATGGGTGGAGTTGTTAAAGGATTATGACTTCTCAATCGAGTACCATCCTGGAAAGGCTAACGTGGTGGCAGACGCGTTGAGTCGTAAGGTAGTATCAGAGTTGAAAGCAATGTTTGTTCATCTCAGTTTGTTTGAGGATGGCAGTCTACTAGCGGAACTTCAGGTGAAGCCTCTGTGGTTGGAGCAAATCAAGGAAAAGCAATTATCAGATGAAAAGTTGGGTCCTTTAATGCAGCAAGTTGAAAGTGGTATAATAGGGGATTTTGGATTGAACAAGGATGGCGTGCTATGTTTTCGTGGAAGAGTTTGTATGCCCATGGATTCGGATTTGAGACAAATGATTCTACGGGAGGCGTATAGTAGTCCTTATGCTATGCACCCCGGAGGAAGTAAGATGTATTGGGATCTTCGTGAGCAGTATTGGTGGCCAGGGTTGAAACGGGAGGTTACTGAATTTGTGGGGAAATGCTTGACTTGTCAACAAGTGAAGGCGGAACATCAATTACCATCGGGGTTATTACAACCGGTAAAGATTCCTCTATGGAAATGGGAACGGATAACGATGGATTTTGTTAGTGGGTTACCCTTAACACCTACTAAGAAAGATTCTGTTTGGGTGGTAGTTGATCGATTAACGAAGACTGCTCATTTTCTACCAGTTCGTACAGATTACTCGCTGCAGAAATTGGCTAAGCTGTATGTATCTGAGATCGTGAGGTTGCATGGGGTACCAGTGTCTATTATATCGGACAGGGATCCCAGGTTTACATCACGGTTTTGGAAAGCTTTACATGAGGCTTTGGGAACAAAGTTAAACTTTAGTACTGCTTTTCATCCTCAGTCAGATGGTCAGTCAGAAAGAGTAATTCAGATTTTGAAAGACATGTTACGTGGTTGTGTAATCGACTTCAGAGGTAGTTGGGAGGATTTCCTACCGTTGGCAGAGTTCGCATATAATAACAATTACCAATCCAGTATCCAAATGGCGCCTTATGAAGCTTTATATGGTCGTAGGTGTCGTACCCCTACTGTTGGACTGAATTGGGGGAAAGACAATTGTTGGGGTCCTGAGTTGATATCTGAGACAGAAGAAAAGGTGAAGGTGATTCGAGCGCGGTTAAAGGAAGCTTCGGATCGACAAAAGTCGTATGCGGATCTGAAGCGTAAGGATTTTGAGTTTGCGGTGGGAGATCAAGTCTTTCTGAAAGTCTCACCTTGGAAGAAGATTTTCAGATTTGGAAGGAAGGGCAAGTTGAGCCCTAGGTTCATTGGACCGTACCGTGTGTCGAAGCGTGTAGGACCAGTGGCATATCAGCTTGAGTTACCTCCGGAATTGAGACAGATACATGATGTATTCCATGTCTCAATGTTAAGACGTTACCGTTCGATCCATATCACATAGTGCTGGTGGAAGAAATTGAAGTAAGACCTGATTTATCTTTTGAAGAAGAACCAGTTCAGATCTTGGACCGAGACATTAAAGTATCGAGAAGGAAGACAGTTCCGTTGGTTAAAGTTTTGTGGCGGAATCACGATTCTGAGGAAGCCACGTGGGAGCCAGGATGTGATACGACAGCAATACCCTCACCTCTTTGATCAGATAAATTTCGAGGACGAAATTTTCTTTAAGGGGGTAGAACTGTAACATCCTAAAAAAAAAAAGAATTGGAGCATGATTAATGGGAGCCATGGCAAAAGCATGAAAATTTCATAAACAAACAAAATTTGAGATAAGCATGGTTGATTTTTAATTTGTAAAAATCCTTCAAAAGAATGTGCATAGAGGGAGTGGCTATTAAGGTGAAAAGATGACTAATAAAAAGTTACCTTTTCATATAATTAGTGGTAATGTTGACTCACCACTAATTAAATTTCCTCATGAATATGCATATTTCTTGTCATGGTGGGGTAAACATATATTTTGTGATAAGGGGTATGAGGTGGATGGCATGAGAGATGAATTAATTCTTTAAAATTAGGTATATTGGATGAACATTCAGCCCTTCAATTTTGTTTGTAAATGAAGAAGCAAAAACCTGTTAGCCATATCTCTTCTCCTTTCTTGTGTATTGGACATTTCTTCCTTTGGTTGAATCTGTGCTCTAGTAGTTTGGCTGAATAACACATCCTTGCCAACTAATCTTTAGCCTTAAGTCAAATCGGTGGAAGTCGGATATATCATAGTTAAGTTGCTCTTCTCTATTCGTTGACCTTTGGAAGTAGTGGTGTCGACGATCAAGAAGGTTTAGTCCTTACCGTAATCAGGTGTGTAATCCTTACTTTCCGAATACATGTTTGAAATGGGGTGTGTAATCTCATACCTCTCTAAATGTTTGCATGAAATGTTCTGTGATTCGTTCGAAAGACTGAAAAGCCGCAAACCAGCATCTGTGGCCACTCGGGCGTACGTACGTTCGAAGTGGTAACCATATTTTGTAACAAAATAGTTTTGGTTAACAGCAGTGACGTGATGTTTAAAAATCACCAAAATAGTAGGAATTGAATTAGAAATTGAAGGAGATATGGATTGAAAGATAATTGAGTCTATTTTCTTATAGAAGAAACGGATCAAGCAAAGGGTTAGTATATTTTGAGATCTTTAGATTTTGTGAGACTGGTTCAGAGTGATTTCGAGATCCCCTGTTCTGAATTTGAAAATCACTATAAATTGTAGAAAAATAATTACAGGACATGGTTTATATTATTAGAATCCTTAGTGAGTCTATTTTATTTGGATCAAACGAAACCAGTATTTGAGTTCTGTACAATAAGATATCTAAGATTTTGTGAAGAGAGGGCAGAACTGTCAACAGTGAAACAAGGATACTTTGAAGAATAAACTGTACTAATTGGCTAAGCCAAAAATTCTGAAAATATTACAATAAGAAGTTATATGAGTCTAGTTTCAGGGAAAATTTACGGATCTAAATTTCGAGTTTCCCAACTCAAGTTATAGTCAGTTTAGTCAGTACGACGCAGATGGAGAGTTTTGATTTTTATGCCCCAAATTAGTAATTAAGCCTAGGTTGCCAAAATTACCATCATACCCTTAGAGGGTAATTACCGAATTATAAAACGCCTTTATGGGTCGAATTACAAAAATGCCCCTAATGGGCTGAATTATGAAATGTCCCTATGGACGGAATTACGAAAATACCCTTAATGGGCCAATTTGATAAATTGTTATATGGGTCAATTTGGTAAATTGCTATATGGGCCAACTTGATAATCTGCTTAATGGGCCAATTTGATAAATTGCTATATGGGTCAATTTGGTAAATTGCTATATGGCCAACTTGATAATTTGCTTAATGGGCCAATTTGATAAATTGCTATATGAGCCAATTTGATAATTTGCTATATGGGCTAAATGTCTTATTTGATAAATGGGACATATTGATATGTGATAAATGGGCCAAAACTGCTAGATCGTTAAATGAGCTAAATTGCTATTTTGACTAACGGGCCAAATTAATACTTATGATATGGGCTTTTTGTTGAAATTTACCTTATGAATATTGTTATGCATTATATATATATATACATGACTGCATGGGTTGGGATAATTGACGAAGAGAAGAAAGGCCTGTTGCCAAAAAAAAAATCTAGTTCGGTGGCTCTGCCACAAATATTTTAAATGGCTCAATGCCTCTAGTTCGGTGACTCTGTCACAATCTAGTTTGGTGGATCTGCCACAAATATTTAAATGGATCAATGCCTCTAGTTCGGTGACTCTGTCACAATCTAGTTCGGTGGCCATGCCACAAATATTTTAAATGGCTTAATGCCTGCAATTGGTGTGTTGGCGGGGTGGGTTGACTTGATCCCCACAGGTGTGATGGCTGGTACGGGTGGTGTGTAGCGGATGGAAATTAGGCTTGGTTGGGAATTGCATATTCCATGCATTCTTATATTTGATTTATATAATGTGCATTTGTAAATGGGCTCAAGCCCAAATATTGTTTATATGGTTATGGCCCAGTGGACACGGTAAATGGGTTACACACTGAGTTCTAAGTAACTCACCCCGTTTTCCTTACCCTTCTCAGGTAATAATAATTAATGGAGGCTTGGGCCGGGGATGACTTCGTGTGGAGGCCATACTACGATGATGAGTTATAAAAACTCTGAACTTCTTTTAAGTATTTTTAATTAAGTACTATTTCAATTACGATGTAATAAGGCCTTTGGTATTATTTTATGGATTTTTGTGCGTGGATGGATTTTTATATGTTTTAATTACTTAAATAGGGTTGTTAAATTTTTATAAATGTTTTTCTTAAACTTGCGTATAAAAAAAAAAAGATTTTTCTTAAATATCACTTACTCAATAAATTTTGTGAAAACTCTTTTTAAATTTTTTCAACCAATTATTAAGTTTTTAACCAAATATTCTCTGAAAATGAAATTGTAAACTCTTATGTTTTAAAAAAAAAAATCATGGTTTTCAAATAAATCTCGATTTTTGATAAACTCCAACTTCAAAATCGTTTTGCAAAAATTGTTTTCATTAAAAGCATTTATGGCTAGACGTAAGTTTGAATTGTGTGGCATGCCAAGTCTAGTCTTAACGCATAGGCCGGGTTTGGGGTGTTACATGGCTCTTCGGACTAACTGGATGCCCCTTGAAGGTTGGCCTCTAGGGTGTTTATATAGGCTTTTGGAATGGCTTTCTTTGCCTCTAAGTACCCTATTCCGAATAGAATTAAAACAGGTCACGTCAAGGATACGCCCGTGGCACACGCCCGTTTGAATCGTATCCAGGCCGTGGTCGGGTCTATTAAGGAGGCACGGTCGTGTGGTCTTGAGCCCAAGCCGTGTCAATTTCGCACTTTGGCCCATTTACTCTATTTTAGGCCCGTTTCTCATTCTTTCATCCTTCGGTGCTCTCCTAAGTATAAAACATGAAATTAAAGGATTAGGAGCACCAAATTCCACAATTCAAGGCTTAAATCATCCAAAAATATGCTAAATGTGGGATTAAAATATGTATATATTACGGTTTATCATTTGGTCTTGAAGTGCCATATCTTATTGCCTTGAAGCATTAATGTATGTAGCAAACAACACACCACCTGATATAGAATTTGCTATAATTTTGTTAGGAAGATTAACTCTTATCCCACGTGTAGACATTAGAATGAGATTAAGCATTTATGTAGATATCTCAAAGGTACAACTGATTTGATACTATTTTATTCAAATTATTCGATGTCTTAATTAATTGGTTATGCAGATGTTGGATATTTATCGAATCCATGTCAAGGATGATCTCAAACTAGATATTTACTTACCTATGGAGGTACAACCATATCATGACGTTCAACAAAGTAAGCATTAGCCATTATCTATTCTAATCATGTTGAAATAATTTTAATGCACGAAGCAAGGCAAGATTATGTTTGGCTAAGACTATTAACCCAACATATCCAAAAGATATATAACTTCCACAAGAAAAGATAACAACTATCTTATAAGAAGATACTGAGCATGTATAGCTCAATTAAAATGGGATACATCAAAGGAGATAGAGCAAAACATATTTCACCAAAATTATTTTTCACTCATGAACTTGAGAAGAAATGTGATATAGAAGTTCAACAAATTCATTCTAGTGATAATTTGACAAATTCATTTACCAAGGCAATACCAACTGCAACATTTGAAAGGCTGATATATAAAATTGGAATGCATCAACTCAAAGATGTTAAGTGACATTGTCATCAAGGGAAGTCTAAGACATGCTGTACTCTTTTCCTTTAACTAAGGCTTTATCCCATTGAGTTTTTTTTGTAAAGGTTTTTAACGAGACAACTTATGATGAGATTATGTACTATTTTTATTTCATTAGATTTTTTATCACACAAGATTTTTCCTAATAAATTTTAATGAAGCATATTTTTCTGTAATGGACATCTAAGGAGGAATGTTATAAATCTATAAAATTGGATGTTCATAATCTAGCCCTCTTTCATTTATGAGATAAAACCCTGTCCATTTATTAGAATGAATATGTAAGTTTTCTTAATGTATCTTTTAATGAACTTAAGTAAATTTCATTTATTTGTATTTCTCGAAGAAATGAGCTTATAAATAGATCCCTTTTGTAAATAAAAATGAAACTTTCATATGTTTTTTTTTTAATGTTGTGATAATGAAACTTTCATATGTTTTTTTTTAATGTTGTGATAATTTTATAACAAATTAATGTTTTTGTGTGTGTGATTTTATAAAAGTTAGATATATCCCTTTTTCATATCTAAATAGCCTTGTTAATATATATTTTTTCATAATTTTAAATTTCCTAAATACATGAAACTAAATGAATAATAAAAATTAATAAAGTAAAATTAAATTGTTGATAACCAAATAAATAAATAATGTAAAGTGGGGAAATGTTGTTGAGATGGCATGAATAAGTGTGTGAAATCTCCAAATGCATGTGTGAAGGAACAGAGTGAGGCCAACAAGTCAGGTCCAAAAGTTGCAAAAAGCCAGCAATATATACCCTAAGCTCATATTCCCAACTAACCCACTAAGGGCTAGTTTGGCAATACTTTTGAGAAGTGCTTTTAAAAAGTGTTGTGAAAAAGTGTTTTTAAGAAGTGCTTTTGAAAAGTTTGGTTTAAAATTTGAGTGTTTAGCATTATTGTCAAAAAGTGATTTGTGCTTTTGAGAAATAAAATGTCCATTTTAGACATGTTATTACCAAGTAACAAATATGCATTTAAATAAAATTTAAATTAGTTTATATTATTATTTTTAGTAAGAATGTAAAAAATTACTATAACTTGTTAATATTTTAATATATTAAATATAAATTTTAAATATTTTTAAGTAATAAATTTAATTACTTATAAATTTAATTAGAATATATAAACTACATTTTAAATATTTAAATATAACCATTAAATATTTGTAATTAGTATTTAAAAAAATATTTTTTTATTTTTAATTAATGATTTTAACACATTTGTAATTAAGCACCAAGAAAAAATAGAAAAGTAGTATGTTATTGGAGAGGTGAATAAGTAATTAAGTATTAAAAGTACTTTTCGGAGAGAAAAAGCTAAAAATTTTATCTTCTTCTTTTCAGAAGTGCTTTTGAAAAGCACTTCTGAAAGCCAAAAATTCTAGCCAAAACAGCTTTTTCTGCAGTTTTTCTTCTAAAATTGCTTTTGGAGTCAAAAGTGCTTTTTTTAAGCAAGAACAGGGCCCTAAATCATATTTCTTTTGCAACTTTTAAACTATTATTTCAGTATCACTTGAATTCAAATATTAAAATATTAATAAATTAGTATTGTGAAAGCATTTCTTTTAAAAAATATCTAAACCCTCATTTAGGACTAACTAAATTTAGATTTTTACTGAATTAAACCTCATTTAGGATTTACTAAATTTAGAGTTTTAGTGAATTTAAATATTATTGTTTAAATATTCATATTACTCATATTTAGTTGATAACCTATCCAAATTTTAAAACAATAATGTATATGGTTGATTGAGTATTAGTTTGATTGACATTAGCATTGTTGCTAGTGTAAGAGGACGTGAGTTCGAATGTGTTAAAAGTATATTATCCTCTTTTTTGAGGGTAGGGGAGGGGCTATCGGTAGTTAGACATTGTATCAAAAGAATAGATATGTCCATGTCATTCACAAGGTTTTCAGCAGCAGAAACCTTTTTTTTAAGTTTTATGAAAAAACGGAGATCGACTAAAAACGAAAACGGGAGTCGCCACCGATCCTTTTTTGCTTAGGTATGATCAGATCACCTTAAAACATGTTTTGTTTAAAACATTAATTTTGACCTACGAAATTCAAGAAAACAGTTTCGGGAGTCGATTACGTACGAGGAAAGGTTAGCACTAGGGGTGAGCAAACCTCGATTCGACTCGAAAAATCAAAAAAATTCAAATTTTGAGTTAAATGAATCGAGTTATTCGAGTTAATTGAGTTATTCGAGTCAATTCAAATTTTTTTTTTCGAATTTCGAGTTCAAATCGAGTGAGTTTTTTGAATTCGAATAACTCGAATAATTCGAATAATTCGAATATCAAACTATAATATTTTACATTTTTACCCCAAACTCCCCAAACCTTTTTTACTTTTCCCTCAAAACTTTTACTCCTTCCCACTTTCCCCCTAAAACTTTTACTCTCCTCCCAAACCCCCCAATCTCACCTAAAATCCATTTCACCACCAAATTTTCCCATCCCAACCCCCCAATCTACCCAAATCCATTTTCCACCAAAAATTTTACTCTCCCATTTCTTTTTCTCAAAATTTCACTCCCAAAAACCCCTCAAAACTTTTATTTTCCCTCAAATTTTTTACTCCCTCCCACTTTTAAAACTTTCACTCCCTTCCATCACAACTCCCACTCCCTCTACCCCAAACCCATCCCCCCTCCAATTTTTTTTTAATATTTTCCCTTAAAATTTTACTCCCCCTATTTATTTCCCCTCAAACTTTTATTCTCCAAACTTTTTATTTTCCCCCTAAACTTTACTTCTCAACATTTACTCTCAAATAAAAAATCAAAATTATCCAAAAAAAATTCACTAAACATAAATAGTAATAATTTTATTTATATCTACTATTTATATTATTAAATTAAATTTCACATTTTATATTATTTATATTATTGAATTGTTTAGTCATATTGAATAGTTATATTAAAATTGAATTATTAATTATGCCATAAATATTCGTGTTAAAATTTTATATTGGTATCAATTTCACATTTTATCTTTAAAATAACTTTTTATTAAAAAATCACATTTTTACGTTTAATATATTTTTTAATTCCAAAATACATAGTGACAAGAATATGAAGATAATTGAAAGAACTAAACAAGCAAAGAAGCTAACCCGTTATAAAAGATTAATAAATAAATTATTTGGTGTGAAAGTTAATAAAAAAAACTGGTTAAGGTGGACAAATTTTATTACGATAGGTGACAATGGTTACAAGGACCCAAAATTATTTTTTAAAATTTAACTCGAACAAATATATTCGATTCGATTTGATTCGAATTCCATCTCACTCGACTCAATTCAAGAAAATTTCAAATCAAATTAGGATGATAAAATATGATTCGTCAACTCGATGAACTCGAAATTTTTTCATTCGATTCGATCGAACGCTCACCCCTAGTTAGCACCCTCGTAACGCCCAAAAATTGGTACCTAATTGATAAAATCATGTCCTAATGTTGAAAATTTTAAAAAATTTTAAAATACGATCCTTTTATTTGAAAGAAAAAAAATGCCACACCTAATAAATTAGGATGTAACACCTCAAGGCTTCGAAATTAAGCTTGCCTTTATTTGCAGAAAATCCTTACCTTGAAATACGAAACATTATATCTAATAAGTTAAGATATAACATTTTGAATTTTCGATGATAAGTTTTGATTTGAAGTTTATGTTTTTTTTTTTTTAAAAAAAGGATACTTGATACCTTAAGTTTCATGAGAAAAATTGAAACCCAGTAAGTTAGGGTATAATTTTCCTCGAAGTCCCCAAATATCATGTATCATTGTATTAAAAAAACTTTGAATAAAATGCATCAATTTAGCAAAATGTGTTTTTATAAAAAATGGTTTGAGTAAGATATTGCATCAATATATTTCAAAACATAAATATTAAATAACAATTCATATTAACGATTAATACTAATATAGACAAATAAAGAAATAATAATAAGATAATGAATAATATAAATAATAAAATAACTATACTAAAGCAATCATAAAATAATAAAAAAATAAAAGAGCATGGACAAATAACAGATATAAAACAATAAATAACGAAAAATAAAAAGAAAACTACTAAATAAATATGAAACTTTGCATGCAGATCTAATATAAAAACAAAAATTAATATAAAATGAATGACATATGCCAAATAAAAAATTAATAATACAAAAAATATATATGACATTGCAAAATATGAAATGGATATATAAGTACATAATGAAATAAATATATATTTAAAAAAATAATATAAAACTTGAATACATAAAATATATGTATAAGGGATATAATATAACAAACAAAAAATAATATATATTTAAAATAAACAATACATTGAACTTATAATAGTAATAAATCAATTTAAATAACATATACTATATAAATTTTAAAACATAAATAATATAGAATTTTTATATAAAAAATGAAATAACTTGATATAACATTAAAATGATTAAGCTAAAAAAATAAAAGAGGATAAAAAATTAATTGAGGAACAAGGATTAAATTGAGATAAAAATAAAATCTAGAATAAAAATGTGAAAGGTCTAGATTAGAACGCGCGTCATAATGTAGGGACTTATTAGGCAATTATGCCTTATCTCCTCAACGACATCGTTCCGCCTCTTGCCTTGAAATAGCCTGAAGGATTAAATTGAAGCGAAATACAGATTTCAAGGCTAATTTAAAAATAAAAGAAAATTCAAATTGGGACGAAATTATAAAGAATAAGATTGCGGAGGGACTAAAGAGGCAAATTGCCCTTTTTATAAAAACAGTGGATCCTCCCCGGGTATCGGGTCAATGCGCGGATCCTAGCCCCTGAACGACGTCGTTTTGGCCTTTAAAGGGGACCCCCAAAACAGCGTCGTATGAAGGATCTATGTAAGTAAAAAAATCAGCCCAAAAATTCATTTTTGCCTGCTGTTTTTTTTTTAAAAAAAAGAGAGCTTTCTCTGTTTTTCTCTCCCTCTGGCGATTTCCAGCCAGACTCCGACTTGGGCTCTGGTGACAGGCCACCGCGTGTGCGCCCCACGCGCCATCGCAAGCGCCGCCACACGGCGGCTGGAAGCCATAAAGTTCGTTTTTTCAGTGCAGGTCGAAAGGTAAACTCCTTCTATCTTGTATTTAATCGAAAATAAAACAAAACAAAAAAATAAAAAAACTAAAAATATTGTCGAATATCACCTCTGTTTTCCGAAGATTTTTTTTTTTGCTTTTTATTTCGTATTTTTTTGTGTATTCCCTTTGTATTTGCATGTCTCCTTTTACAGATTTCATAAGGGTTTTTATAACCCAAAAACAAATCAGAAAATAAAATAAGACTCCTATTTTTGCTGCTACTGTCGGTCTTCTTTCCTTTTGCAGGTAAATGGCGAAAATCTCGGCGGTGACGAAGGCTGGTGGCTAGGTTGCGGCGCGAGGAAGGGCCTGTGTCTAGTGCTTGCGGCGCGGCGCCTAGGGTTTTCCAGAAACCCTAGGTCTTCTGTTACTGTTTACGTTTTGGGCCCTTTTAGGCCGCGTGAGTTTGGGTCTGGGGCACTGGGTGTAATTAGTTTGGGCTAGGTTTTAGTGTTTTGGGTCTGAGTGTGTAATTGGGTTTTGGGTTGTCTGTTTGGGCTTTGTAAACGGACTGTAAAAATAAAAACTGAACATTCTATTTTTTGTTTTTATTATTTTTGGTTTGTTTTCAAGCTCGGGCATAAATGGGCTACTACAGCTGCCCCTCTTTGCTCATTGTCGTATAACGAGAATAGAGCAAAGACGATAAAAGGTCCCATTTTGCCCAGTCTTGTCAAATGGCTGTATCTTTAGGGAGATAAGCTAGTATCTTCAATTTGCTTCACTGCAACTTTAGGAAGACGAGATTTACTATCTTTAGTTTGCTCCATTGCAAACTCAGGGATGCCAAACTAGTATCTTTGATCTGCTTCATTGCAACTTTAGGAATGCCAGATCTGCTATCTTTGGCCTGCTCCACTGCAAAGTTAGGGAGACAAGACCGATGTCTTTGATCTGCTTCACTGCAACTTCAGGAAGACAAGATCTGCTATCTTCAATCTACTCCACTACAATTTCAGGGAGGTCAGACTAGTATCTTCGAACCGCTTCACTGCAATCTCAAGAAGGCAAGATCTATTGTCTTTTATCTTGCTCTACTGCAAACTCAGAGAGACAAGGCTGATGTCTTTGATCTTGTTCCTGCAACTTCAGGAAGGTAAGATTTGTTGTCTTCAGTCTGCTCCGCTGCAAACTCAGGGAGACAAGGCTAACGTCTTCGATCTTCTTCCTGCAACTTCAAGAAGGTAAGATATGTTGTCTTTGATCTGCTTCACTGCAACTTCAGGAATGCCAGATCTGCTGTCTTTTACCTTGCTCTACTGCAAACTCAGAGAGCCAAGGCTAACGTCTTCGATCTTCTTCCTGCAACTTCAAGAAGGTAAGATTTGTTGTCTTCAGTCTGCTCTACTGCAACTTCAGGGAGACAAGGCTGAAAGTGACAATTTACCCTACTACATCGTCCTATGACCTGTAGAATGGGTATATGCTTATGCCGAATAATTAGGATACCTTGATCGAAATGAGTCAAATGCTCCTATTCAGACATGCAATGATCTGTGAATACAAACATGTTATGAGAATGATTCCTATTTCAGGTGTCATCACTCATTTATTCGTCAAGGCTTCATCTTTGTTCCTCTTGAAATGTCATATTCTTTCTCAAATAATTTGCCCCATGGAAATTTTAGGGCCCACTCTATTTGATCCTTGAGAACATAAGGCTTGTACCACCTTTAAAACCGTCCCACCAGGAATCGAAACTTTTCCATCCCGTCTCTATTGCAATCTAAGGGTACAGGACCTATATCAACTTCAATCCATTCTATCGTAATTCAAGGGTTTTGAATCTTTTCCCATCAATTTTGTCTGTCATACCATTCCCCGAATGTTATGACCAATGAGAATGCTTTACAAAATGATCCTCTCTTAGGATTGATATTGCTCAACTCATTATTTTGTCCAATCACCATTTGGACAAAATCTCAATCTAGACTTTTTCTCAAATATTTCCTATCCTTACACATGGAAATTTTTAAACAATTGTCCTGTTTCAGTTTCTTGTATTATCTAAAAGCTTCCAGAGTAATATGCGAAACTCCTTTTATGAAAGTATTATTAGTCCATTAATCTTTATTTCAATATAAAATGCTTGAAAAAGATCACAACAATGGACGAGAAAGAAATTAATCAGTAGCATAGCTCGAAACAAATAAGTTAATCGGCCTGAGCTTCTCTGTACAAACTTCTTGAGGACCATTTTGAGCTCAATACGTGTCTAGAGGATTCGGAGTATTTTGTCAATGCCCCAAGACGTAGCATACTTCCTCATTGTTAATTCAAGCATAGCAAGACTACCTCATGCCCTATCTTTGATCAAAATTTGAGCCGCCCTTTTCAGGTTTTCGGCTCAAAACCCTTTTGGTCTCAAAGCGCCCTTTGCGGGTTTTCACCTTGACCTTTCCCCTTGATTGTACCTGAATTCGACGGATTGGGCAAGTTTTCACCATCCGTCTCGGTCAATATCAATACTCCTCTAGAACAGGCCTTTTTTTACTACATAAGGTCATTCCTAGTTTGCTTTCCTCTAAAATCCTTTTGTATAAGAAGGATCTTCCTCAATAACAGGTCCCCATCATGAAATTCCCTTGGTGGATCGTTTTCGACATAAATCAGCATTATCCATTTTTGGTAGATTTGACTATGATGAATACTTTCAAACCCTTTTCTTCAACCAAGTTTACTGGAGACATTCTACTTCATCCAATTCTTGACTCAATCAAAGCTTGGATCAAAGGAATCTCGATTTTCATGGGCAAAACCACTTCTATTCCATAAACCAATGGGAAAAGTGTTGCCCCAGAGAAAGTCCTAGTTGACGTTTGATAAGCATAGAGAGTAAATGGTAGCTTCTTATGCCCATCTTTACAAGTCTTGGTCACCTTTCATATTTTTTGTTGTTTTTTTCTTTTGTATTTTTTCTTTTTGTATTTCTTCTTTTGGCAACCTTTGTTGCACTGTGATAGGCTGCCTGATCTTTGAACAAACTGTAAACTTTGACATTGTACAGTTATGCATTATTAAACATGATCATTTCTGGCATTCTTTGCCGGCACCTAATCCTCCCTTTTTTTTGAAATTTGATGGCTGTCGACTTTGCAATATTGGCATATGAGGCAACATTCACACTCTTAGTGAAGTAATCGGTGACCACGAAGATAATTAAATGTCAACTAGAACCTTTTGACGAGATCGTCCCCATATGAATCTCGTCTTCTTCAATTCAGTATTTGTGGTACAACTGATGCAATCCCCTTCCATGGTAAACCAACAGTGCCCGATCCTTATGTTTAGCCCGCGTCTTAGTAGCCCAGGCATGTCTTGATATGATCGTGCAAAAACATTTTTGAATTCTTGAAAATAACTCAATGATGTCTCGCCCTATTTCTATGGTGAGCTAGGCTACAATCTTCATCTCTTTTCTAGGCCCATAACATCTACTGACCCTTTGTAGAGTAGGGTCTGTTTTTCATCTTGTTCTACCATTCTTAACAAATCAGAAGATAGGTTACAATCTCTGTCATCTTCAAAGTCCTGAGATCCCTCTAGACACATATCTTACTCGAAAGGAGACTCTGAGTCAGTAACAACGTTGCTCACATTGTTGACATCTGGAGACTAATTGTAGGTTCGAATGAAGATTCCAAAGAATATATGATTCAAAGAATGATTATTTGTATGATATGATCGTGAATGAATAATAAAAGAATATTTGAAAGAGAGTCCAAAAAATAAAAGAATCTATACATGGAAAGAATAAAAGAATATTTGTTCAAAAAGCTGCATTTTATTGAAATAAAGATTTTGGACACAAGCTTATTTCACAAAAGGGTTCTTATTGCCTCTAGGCTTAAGGCAACAAGCGTGTTTTGAATATTACTCTAGATTATATCTAAAAATACAGGGACCTCTTCCACAGTCCTATTATTCAAAACACTCCCAATTATGCAAGAGCTTGGAAACTTCATTCCCCAGTTCCCTCTTCGCTTGGGACTTTTTCAATGATTCGTAACTTTCTTGTCTCCTCCTTCCATTATCGCATCTACTGTCTCATCAAAGTGATCAGGTTTTGATGAAATGTCGAACTTCACAATTCCCATTTTAATGAACCTTTCGACCAACTTTTTAAACGTAATACAGTTTTCAATTGAGTGACCTGTTATTCCCGCGTGGTACTCGCATTCGGTATTCTCATTATACCATTTTGGGAACGGAGGTTGCACGGGTTCCGAGTAGGACAGAGATACCACATGCACATAAAAAAGATTCTGATACAGCTCCTTATATGTCATTGGGATGGGTGTGAACTGGAGCCTTTCTGTATTTGGCTTCAAGTTAGATTTCTGCTTTGAAGAGCCTTAATAGCTAGTGGTTACAGCCCTAGGCTGGCCTACAATGACTGATTTAGGATGCATACTCAAGATACTCACTTCATTTTCCTTGTTTCTCTGGGCTGAGCTTTTGGTGCTTTCTCCCGTGTCTATCCTTCCACTCCTTACCGTATTTTCAACTATCTCACTAGACATTACAATATCTGAAAAGCTTATAGTGGCGCTTCCTAACATATAGTTAATGAATGGGGCTTTTAGAGTATTGATGAAAAGCACCGTGGTTTTCTTTTCTACAAGCGGCGGCTGAACTTGCATGGAAACTTCCTTCCATCTTTGTGCATATTGCCTGAAGCTTTCATTCGATTTCTTCTCCATGTTTTGCAAGGTGATTCTGTCAGGCGTCATGTCTGCCACATGATTGTATTGTTTCATAAATGCTTATGCTAGGTCTCTCCAAAAATTAATCCTAGCACGGTTCAATTGGTTGTACCACCTGGACGCTGCCCCCACCAAATTATCTTGGAAACAATGAATCAAGAGTTAATCATTATTAACATAGCCGGTCACCCGTCTACAAAATATGGTAATGTGGGCTTCAGGGCAGCTAGTCCCATTATACTTCTCGAATTCTGGTATTTTGAACTTATGAGGAAGTACCAAATTTGGAACCAAACTCAAGTCTTTAGCATCAATTCCATGGTGATTATCAGCATTTTCCAAGGCCTTGAACTTTTCTTCCAACCATTTACAACGATACTCTAACTACCTTGAGGATTAAGTTCTTGTCCCCTCCCTCTCTGTTATATCTAAGTCAGGGATAACAGGATTAGGAGGGTTATCTCCTGGGTTAGATCCTGTGCCAACTTGGAAATTCATGGGCACTCTAGTGTCAATTTGCCCTTGTTAAGGCCTAATCGTGACAGATGGCCTTCGGGGATACTCCTCAGGTTGTGTTTGTACATGCGGTGGGGTGAAACCCGAAGAAAAGTCATCATTATCTTCAGCATTAATTATGGGACATTTTCCTTTTTCCATCGCCCCGTTCAGTAGCTGTGCCATTTAAGCCATCATATTTCTTTGGGCTTCCAGCATTTGGTCTCTCATCTCTTGTTGGAACTTTGTCAATTGCTCTTGCATCTAGTCTTGCATGTCACTTTGGAACTGTTCAAGTCTTTGATCCATTTTTTTGTCTTGGCACGTGTACCGTAACGATGTTTAGTTTCCAGATTTTTCCTTCTCTCTCTCTCTGATAATTTCAACTAATTAAGATATTTCTATGGACTTAAATACATATGATGTGATGTAATGCATGCATGCAAAAAGAAGGCATCGATTCAGATTCAATTTCATTTAGAAAACTTTATTAGAAAACAAAATTCTTTACATAAAACGGACTACAAATATGCTTTCACCCTAATGCCCAAAGTTTTAACTTTTCTAAACAACAAAGCTAGCTCTTGACCACGATCTGACTGTAGCTCATATTTCATGTTCAATGTATCTGCCTGTACTGCCAAAGTCTGTAAATGATCAGCTACCTCTCGAATCTGAACTATTGCTTAACCCATGAGATAATCCTGATTTCTAACTTGATCATGGGAATGGTGGATCATGGGAATGGTGGAGCTCTTCCTTCCAATGCCCTTCTCTTGCTTCAAGAAACTCGATTCGGAGTTCACAATTCTGCAATGCTGATTCTAATTTTTCAATCTTGCCCTTCATTTCCTCAATCTTGTTCAGACTTGATTTCAGCTCGATTGCAGAATTATGGTTTAGATGGTGGTGAAGAGACTGTCCCAGTTCAGCCACTCTAGCTTTCAATCCACATTTCTCTTTTTGGCTTTCTGCCAAACTCCTTTCTAAGGCCTCATTTTGCATCTGCATCTTTTGGAACTTCTTCTCCCAAAGGTTAGCCTTGGCATTTTCCTCTTGAATCTCATGTTGCCGCTATTCCGAAGTCTTCCCCAATCCGTCATTTTTTATTGATAGATGTAGCTTACTATATTCTGTCTTTAAACTATCCAGATCTTCCTCGACCCTTTTCTTAATTTTTCGGCCTCTAATTTCTGAACATCCACATCTAATCTCAGGTACATTTTTTCTTCTTCCAACTTCTCCATCCTCTTTCCGAGCTCTGAACTCATCCTTTCCAAATCTTGTTTTATAATCTCTAATTTTGATGGGACCACTTGCAAGTATTCCTCTCTTGATCTGGCGCCTTCTGGATTCAGCTCAGGGATGTTATCATTAATCCTTCTAATCCTCCATCCGTTGTACTCTAGGGTCGTCATTGGGCCTGCGGATAATCTTTTCATCCTACGAATCTGATTGCAAGCACAAGAAATCTCCTTAACCTTCTTCTTATAGTTATCCCCTCTATATGAGAACTCACATTGAACTAGTCCATATGTTGCAGGTACGAACTGTCTTGATCCATATTGCCTTAATACGAGCAAAGGAGCATACCCAACGACTCCCTAAATTCCAAGTAAAGGAACCCAGTCAAAGTTCCCACACCGATAAAGAATTTCGTTGGGAATCATCCAATGAGCCCTCCACTTGATGTCTTCCTCTTGGAGGTTTTGAAGGAGCACCATCCAGTTTTCCTCAGACACGTCCTCTCTCCTTGGTGTAGCCACTATCTTTTTTAATGGAGAATAGTTCTCAGAGAAAACCCGATAGGAAACTTTCTCCACCTTCCAAAAATGACTGTGAAACCAAGCTAATAATAACTGCACGCATCCAATGAACCTACCCTCACCTGCTCTTCGACATGCATTCAAAGATCTAAACGTCTCGGCTAAAATCGCAGGTACAGGTGTGACTCTTTTGTCAAGTCGATCGAATAAATCAATAACTGCTTCATCTACATGTCTGAGAGCTTTGGGGAAAATTACCAAACTGTAAATACACAAGGCAAAGACGTCGATCTTCTTCTTTTCATCTGGATGTCCTAAGATTAGGTCCCTTAAACTTACCCAAGGAATGCATTTACCCTCACCTTTTTTCTGAATTCTAGCTACAACCCATTGTTCGTTCATCCCCGTGATGTTCATTAACTTATTCACAAAAGTTGGGACATTAGCGGCCCTAGAATAAACTTTGTCGACTTGGACCCTTGGACAGCGAAGCAATGTTGTATATTCCTCCACCGTGGGTACTATATCTACTTTCCCGAAAGTGAAACAACTGTAAACAAAGTTCCAAAACTGAGTCATAGCCTGGAACAGATGCTTGTCTACCTTGATGTCGAGCAAGTAGGGTAGATCGCCATAATTACAATAGAACAACTGCTTAGCCTCATCATTCCACTAGGTCCATATTTCTTTCAACCCTTGGAACTCATTTTACATAATACTGATACGAGTGAAATCCCATAGTTCTGACACATGCCCCTCAACTAAGCTATTCCCTTTCTCTAATTGCGTCTGCTCGGACCACATGCGGACGGCTACTGATGCGAGCACGCCCCATAGCAAGCCAAGTACGAATCGTGATCCATTCATGCTACCTCGTGGACCTATCACTAGAGCTCGGTCCAAGCTATTCAAAGACGCCATTGGAGCTATGATTCAGCAAGTGTGGAAGGATAACGAAGCTAGCTCGCTTGGATGTGTGGAAGGTTATTCAATGGAGCAATACCGCAATGTCTTACAAGCTCAACTAGCCATCGATGAGCTCGTGCCAAGCTCGTATAAGCTCAATGAGCTTAATTGGCCATTCGGCCTTAGCTAAATAATTAGCTAAATTTTTACTTTAAAATAAATTGAGACAATTTAAATTTTTCTTTAAATTAATTTGCTGCTATTAAATAAGTTGGAATTAATTTGTTTTAATTAGAACATGTTAAATAGCTATCATGATTATGTCTAGCTTAAGACAAATTAATGTGCTTCTGCCCATTTAATTTGTCTAGCCGAATATTGTCTTTAATGTGCCTTAAGCTACAGCCGAATTTTATTTGGTCTTAACTTGAGTTAAACTCAATTTATTTCAGCTCATTTACATGTATTTAATATGATTTAAGTGCTGGAATTTATTTAGTCAAAGTTGAGTTAATGAGCTGACTTCATTTTCTTTGTAGGAACATGTAGGGGACGGCACAAGGGATGTATGTGCAGCTGCACTTAAAGCCATATTGGTCAACTCAAGAGCTTCCATAGCTGCTGATTTAGCTCCCCAAAGTGTCCATTTAGCTCACCTAAGCTGATGCAAAGATGCCATTCACACCAGCAGCATGTGGCGTCACTTAAGGGGCTGTTTAGTTTCTTCTTTTCACACTTGTGGCTGTTGGGTTTGATGCATTCATCAGCTGAAAAGCTGGCTATTCAAAGCTGAAATTAATGAGGAAATTAAAGGCATACAAGCCCCCTTGACCAAACATTGAAGGGCCATTCAGCTCCTTTCTCTTCCTTGAAGATTCGGCTGCACCTAATCAATCTAGAAGCTGCCCATTGTTTTCCCATTCTGCCAATTTGGGATTTGTAGCATGAGGAGTCTTTTTCTAGAATTTTTCTAGTTAATTCTAGCATTAGTTTTGCTTAGGCAATAAGGCTTGGAGGATGACCATTCGGCTAGCTTAACTAGCTTATAAATATTTGAACATTTTATTTGTAAAGGACTTTTGGCCAAATTTTATATCGTTATTATGCTGAATTTGCGAGAGCACTTTCTCCTATTTCGTTCTTAGGATTTGTTGGCTTATCTAGGAGTCTAGTGGCGTCAACCATCCTTCGTTCTATCCCGATACCAAGGTTCCTATCGTACATCGATAGTGGGTCGAGATCCGTTAAACAACTAAAACCGAAACCTTTAGAGACGTATAAGTAACCGGGTCGATACCTTTCTCGGTATTGGTTCTTACTTGTTTCCTAAAGTCCTAAACCGAACCCAAACACTCTTTCATCCTTAAACCGAAACCCCAGCCTTATTTTCTTTCTTAAACCGAAACCCGAGCCATTCATTCTTCCCTAACTTTGAAACATATCCTAACCCGAAACCTTCCTAAGCTAATACCGAATCCAACTCATTCTGTCAACCCAATTCTTACAGCTTATCCGAACTTCATCGATATTTCTTTCTTTCTTTGATTCTCTGGTTTATGATCGAACTCTAAGTATACATCTCGTTTTCTCCTTAAGACCGGGATCGTATCAGCTAGTATTAGAGCTGGTTAAACCGAAAACTTACGAAGCTGGCGAACAAACCGAAGTAGTTACCCGAAGTTTCGAAGTAAGTTAAAAAAATAAAAAAAAACAACAAATTTCATATTTTATATAAAAAAAAAGAAAGAATTCGTAAAAAAAATTGATCAAGTTGATTTCTCTCTTCATCTGTACTTCTATCCCTTATTCCGACCCACTTCGAACATTCCGATCCATTTTCTTTCTTGTAGCCCACCTAACACCATCACCTTACGTCCTTTGAAACCCCCTTTCGAAACCGACCCTAAGCCCTAATAGGCCTTGGCAAATCCGATCAACGAAACTGTGAGAAGTGCGAGAGGTAAAAGGCACGAGTGTGTGAGCTTATTCGAGGGGAGGTAAAAGCCTAACCGAGAGTGACAAACACGAGCGGAGTGTCGATAACTTCTATTTTTTCTGAGTGGTTTGTGAGGATTTGTTGTGAGGAGTTGAACTCTATTAAGATGTCCCAAGAAACCGGACAAAGCGTGGAAAGACCACAAGGAAGGCAACCGGTTCGCAATGCTCCCGACTCGCCCATGTGAGCCCTGTTACGAGAAATGGAACAACTACTCGATCGAAGGCTCAACCCTCTTGAAGATCGTCTATATCAAGTGGAAGCCCAAAGGCAACGTCATGTACATGGGCGACCCAATCGACGACGTGAGCAGCCACGAGAGGTTGAAAAAGACTTCAATGATGCTATCAAAAGCGACAATGACTCCAACGTCAGTGTTGGTAGGAGAGAACCCCGAAACCGTGGCCATAGAGATCGAGCACAAGTGGACGACGATTTGAAGAACATAAAACTGTCCATTCTGCCATTCCAAGGGAGATCCGATCCGGAAGTGTATCTGGAATGGGAAAAGAAGATCGAATTGGTTTTCGATTGTCACAACTATTCCGAAGCTAAGAAGGTTAAGTTAGCAGCCATTGAGTTTACCGATTATATAATGATATGGTGGGACCAAATAACCATCAACCGAAGGAGAAACGGAGAACTTCCCATCAATACGTGGTCCGAAATGAAATCGATCATGCGACAGAGATTTATTCCAACGTACTATCATCGTGAGTTGTACCAAAGGCTCCAAAACCTCACCCAAGGGTCAAGGAACGTTGAGGACTACTTCAAAGAAATGGAGGTTGCCATGATACGAGCGGATGTTCAAGAGGAACGTGAGGCAACCATGGCCCGATTCTTGACTGGCCTCAACCGAGACATAGCTAATATGGCGGAGCTCCAGCATTATGTCGACCTTACGGACATGGTGCATATGGCTATCAAGGTGGAGAGACAGCTTAAGCGAAAAGGAGCTGTACAAAATTTTGCCAACCCCAACTCTGCCAAATGGGGCCAAGGAACTGGCAAGGCTAATCCTTCAACTCGAGCCAAGGAGACCACGCCATCTACTAAAGCAAGTAAGTCTTTCCCTGAACCAAACAAAGGTAAGGCGATTGAGGGACCATCCAATCGATCGCGGGACATTAAATGTTTTAAATGTCTCGGAATGGGGCACATCGCAAGTCAATGCCCAAACCGAAATACCATGGTGATTCGCGCAAATGGAGAAATTGAGTCCGAAGAAGACGAAGAAGAACATGAGCCTGAGCCTACATCCGATGATGAGGAAGAAGTAGAACACGCAATAGATGGTGAATTACTCATTGTTAAAAGAAGTCTTAGCCATAAGGGGATCGAAGACGAACAACAGCGAGAAAACATTTTTCACACCCGATGTCAAGTACAAGGTAAAATCTGTAGTGTTATCATTGACGGTAGGAGCTGCACCAACGTGGCTAGTACATTCATGGTGGAGAAGTTAGGCTTGCCTACCACCAAACACCCAAGCCCGTATAAACTGCAATGGCTTAATGATGGCGGTGAACTAAAGGTAACAAAGCAAGTACTAGTCTCTTTCAACATAGGAAAATATGCAGATGAGATCCTCTGTGATGTTGTACCCATGCATGCGGGTCATCTGTTACTTAGAAGTCCCTGGCAGTTTGATCGCAAGGTAGTCCATGACGGGTATACTAATAGATACACGTTCAAACATATGGGGAAGACTGTCACACTAGCGCTATTGACACCAAAGCAAGTACACGAGGACCAAATGAAGTTAAAAGATTCATTTGAAAAGATGAGAGAAAAAGAAAAAAATGAGAGAACAAAAGAGAAGAAATCTGAAAAAAAGAAAGAGTGAGTCAAAAAGAAAGATGAAAAAGGTGAGATGAGCAAAAAATATGTAAAAGAAAAAGAAAACGAGAGATTGAGTGTTTTTGCAAAAGGAAGTGTAATTCGGAAAGCTTTACTGATGAGGCAACCGGTCTTTGTACTCATGTATAAGGAAAATTTACGTAGCACTAACAATCTCCCGGAAAATCTCCCTTCTTCGATTTTGTCTCTTTTACAGGATTTTGATGATCTATTCGCGGAAGACATTCCGAGTGGATTGCCACCACTTCATGGGGTCGAACATCAAATCGACTTCGTGCCCGGAGCCGTTATTCTGAATCAGCCTGCATATTGAACCAACCCCGAAGAGACTAAGGAACTTCAACGTCAAATCGAAGAACTCATAGAAAAGGGCTATATTCGTGAAAGTCTTAGTCCCTGTGCCGTTCCAGTCTTGTTGGTTCCGAAGAAGGACGGTACGGGGCGTATGTGTGTTGACTGCCGAGCCGTAAACAAAATTAAAATCAAGTATCGACATCCAATTTCGCGCCTAGACGATATGCTAGATGAGTTGAGTGGTGCCAAGCTGTTCTCAAAAATCGACTTGAAGAGTGGCTACCACCAGATCCGAGTGCAGGAAGGCGACGAATGGAAGACTGCCTTCAAAACAAAGCATGGTTTGTATGAGTGGCTGGTCATGCCGTTTGGCTTAACCAACGCTCCGAGTACTTTTATGAGGTTAATGAATTATGTGTTAAGAGCTTTCATCGGTAAGTTTTGTGTTGTATATTTCGATGATATACTGGTCTATAGCAAAACGTTGGAAGAACACACGGCACATCTTAAATCTGTTTTGAAAGTTTTACGTAAGGAAACTCTCTATGCTAACCTTAAGAAATGTTCCTTTTGTTCTGATAAAGTTATCTTTCTTGGTTTTGTAGTTAGTTCCTAAGGTCTCGAGGTGGATCAAGAGAAGATCAAGGCTATCCAAGAATGGCCGAGACCTATGAGCGTGAGCCAAGTAAGAAGCTTCCATGGTCTAGCAAGTTTCTATCGCAAATTTGTGCCCAATTTCAGCACCCTAGCCGCACCCTTAACCAGTGTCATCAAGAAGAACTCCGCCTTTCATTGGGGCGAAGAACAAGAAAATTCTTTTAATATTATTAAAGATCGTCTCACTAAAGCTCCATTACTTGCATTGCCTGATTTTGCTAAAACTTTTGAGGTTGAATGTGATGCATCAGGTGTAGGCATCGGGGCCGTGTTGACTCAAGGCGGGAGACCAACCGCTTATTTTAGCGAGAAGCTGAACGGAGCATCTTTGAATTATCCCGTCTACGACAAAGAGATGTACGCTTTAATTCGTGCCCTCGAAACGTGGCAACACTACCTTTGGCCGAAGGAATTCGTGATTTATTCAGACCATGAGGCGTTAAAACATATAAAAGGACAGCATAAGTTGAATAAACGACATGCTAAATGGGTAGAGTACCTAGAGTCGTTTCCTTATGTCATCAAGTAAAAAAAAGGTATGGAAAATATCGTGGCCAACGCACTTTCAAGGAGGTATACTCTTTTAACGCACTTAGAATCGAAATTGCTTGGATTTGCCTTCTTAAAGGATTTGTATGCCACTGATGTTGATTTTGGTAACATTTTTACTGCTTGTGAAAAGATGGTTGTTGATAAGTTTTACAGGTCTGACGGTTTCCTTTTTAAAGAAGGCAAGCTATGCGTTCCTCGGAGTTCCATTCGGGAAGTTCTAGTCAACGAAGCACATAGCGGGGGCCTAATGGGGCATTTTGGAGTAGAAAAGACGATGGCTACACTTCGGGAACATTTTTACTGGCCGAAAATGAGGAGGGATGTCGAGCGAGTATGCGAATGTTGTATAACGTGCAAGAAGGCTAAATCGAGGATCAAGCCCCATGGCTTATACATGCCTCTTCCTGTTCTTGAAGCACCGTGGCAAGATATATCTATGGATTTTGTTCTTGGTTTACCCCGAACTAAAACGGGAAAAGATTCAATTTTCGTTGTAGTAGATAGATTTTCAAAAATGTCTCATTTCATATCCTGTACGAAAATTGACGACGTTGTTCACATTGCTAATCTTTTCTTTAGGGAGGTGGTGCGCCTTCACGGTCTACCAAGCACTATCGTCTCAGATCGCGACACGAAGTTTCTAAGTCATTTTTGGCGATCACTTTGGGGGAAACTTGGGACGAAGCTACTCTTCTCGACTACATGCCATCCCCAAACTGATGGGCAAACAGAGATGGTCAACCGAGTGTTATCGACCTTGGTAAGGGCCATTATTCGGAAGAATTTGAAATCATGGGAGGAGTGCTTACCACATGTGGAGTTCGCCTATAATCGCTCAGTGCATTCGGCGACTAAATTTTCACCTTTTGAAGTCGTTTATGGGTTTAATCCTTTAACTCCCTTAGATTTAATGCCATTGCCTAATGATCAAATTGTGCATGCAGATGCTAAAAAGAAAGCCGAATATATAAAGAATTTGCATAAACAAGTACGGGCCAACATTGAATCTAAGACTGAAAAGTACGTTCAAAAGGTGAACAAAGGACGGAAACGAGTTACCTTTGAACCCGGAGATTGGGTTTGGGTGCATATGAGAAAAGAACGGTTCCCGACCCAACGTAGATCTAAGCTGCTACCGCGAGGAGATGGACCGTTTCAAGTTATCGAGCGAATTAACGATAACTCCTATAAGCTCGATTTACCCGGTAAGTACAACATTAGTGCGAGCTTTAATGTGGCTGACTTGACTCCATTTGATGCAGGTTCTGACTTGATGACAAGTCATCTTCAAGAGGGGGAGGATGATGCGAGCACGCCCCATAGCAAGCCAAGTACGAATCGTGATCCGTTGGTGCTACCTCGTGGACCTATCACTAGAGCTCGATCCAAGCTATTCAAAGATGCCATTGAAGCTATGATTCAGCAAGTGTGGAAGGATAACAAAGCTAGCTCGCTTGGATGTGTGGAAGGTTATTCAATGGAGCAATACCGCAATGTCCTACAAGCTCAACTAGCCATCGATGAGCTCGTGCCAAGCTCATATAAGCTCAATGAGCTTAATTGGCCATTCGGCCTTAGCTAAATAATTAGCTAAATTTTTACTTTAAAAGAAATTGAGACAATTTAAATTTTTCTTTAAATTAATTTGCTGCTATTAAATAAGTTGGAATTAATTTGTTTTAACTAGAACATGTTAAATAGCTATCATGATTATGTCTAGCTTAAGACAAATTAATGTGCTGCTGCCTATTTAATTTGTCTAGCCGAATATTGTCTTTAATGTGCCTTAAGCTACAGCCGAATTTTATTTGGTCTTAACTTGAGTTAAACTCAATTTATTTCAGCTCATTTACATGTATTTAATATGATTTAAGTGCTGGAATTTATTTAGTCAAAGTTGAGTTAATGAGCTAACTTCATTTTCTTTGTAGGTACATGTAGGGGACGGCACAAGGGATGTATGTGCAGCTGCACTTAAAGCCATATTGGTCAACTCAAGAGCTTCCATAGCTGCTGATTTAGCTCCCCAAAGTGTCCATTTAGCTCACCTAAGCTGATGCAAAGATGCCATTCACACCAGCAGCATGTGGCGTCACTTAAGGGGCTATTTAGTTTCTTCTTTTCACACTTGTGGCTGTTGTGTTTGATGCATTCATCAGCTGAAAAGCTGGCTACTCAAAGCTGAAATTAATGAGGAAATTAAAGGCATACAAGCCCCCTTGACCGAACATTGAAGGGCCATTCAGCTCCTTTCTCTTCCTTGAAGATTCGGCTGCACCTAGTCAATCTAGAAGCTGCCCATTGTTTTCCCATTCAACCGAATTTGGGATTTGTAGCATGAGGAGTCTTTTTCTAGAATTTTTCTAGTTAATTCTAGCATTAGTTTTGCTTAGGCAATAAGGCTTGGAGGATGACCATTCGGCTAGCTTAACTAGCTTATAAATATTTGAACATTTTATTTGTAAAGGACTTTTGGCCAAATTTTATATCGTTATTATGCTGAATTTGCGAGAGCACTTTCTCCTATTTCGTTCTTAGGATTTGTTGGCTTATCTAGGAGTCTTGTGGCGTCAACCATCCTTCGTTCTATCCCGATACCAAGGTTCCTATCGTACATCGATAGTGGGTCGAGGTCCGTTAAACAACTAAAACCGAAACCTTTAGAGACGTATAAGTAACCGGGTCGATACCTTTCTCGGTATTGGTTCTTACTTGTTTCCTAAAGTCCTAAACCGAACCCGAACACTCTTTCATCCTTAAACCGAAACCCCAGCCTTATTTTCTTTCTTAAACCGAAACCCGAGCCATTCATTCTTCCCTAACTTCGAAACATATCCTAACTCGAAACCTTCCTAAGCTAATACCGAATCCAACTCATTTTGTCAACCCAATTCTTACAGCTTATCCGAACTTCATCGATATTTCTTTCTTTCTTCGATTCTCTGGTTTACGATCGAACTCTAAGTATACATCTCGTTTTCTCCTTGAGACCGGGATCGTATCAGCTGCATTGTCTTCCATTTTATCGAGAAATTCGTTCTCCATAACCAGCTTTCTAACTTAGAAACTGACCGTGAATCGATACCTTTTAAAATATGAAATGACATGCACAAAAAATAAAGCACAACAAGTTAGTATCATAAAATAAAATAAAATAAACAAACCTATCTGTAACATCCCTAAAATAAGGGCGGTGTGTTTGAAGCATATCTTAAGTGTTAATAGGCCTTAAGATTTGTTTTGATGTGTTTTAGGGGTTATTAAAGCTCGAGGATAAAAAGGGACTATTTTGGAAATTTTGAAAATTTTGGGTCAAAAGTGAAAATTGGGTGATGGAGGCCTTAAGAATAAATTTTGGTAAGTTATGGCATATAAAATGCCCTGGTAAAGTGGTTTTAGTGTGCCACTTAAGGCTTTGGATTGGCGCTAATCAGGTCAAGGGTTTGAGTATTGGGCACGGCATAAGTTTTATTTTGTTGCCAAAGGGCGTTGACGCTGAGGAAGGCTTAAAAGAATATTTTGAACGTTAGTGGACATGAAAGTCCAGGTGGAAGAGTGGCTAAGAGCGCAAGGGGTGATTGCGGCTTAGAGGTCGGGTGTTCGAGCCCGAGTGGAAGCGCGCGAATGTTTTATTTTTAGTTTAGCGCTAAAGCTTGAAGGAGCCAAGGAAAGTAGGGTTTAAAGGAATTTCGGCGCGTCTTATAGCATGAAATATGCGAAGGGCCAAGTGGCTGGGGGCATGGAGAACTTTTCTCCAGGTCTCGGGTTCGAGACCTGGGGACAGCGCCTGGATGTTCTTTTTGGCTTTTTGCAGGCGTGAAATAAGTGTCCTGCATGGCCCATGCGCGCATACAGTTTTGGGAAGGGGTTTCACGCATGTATGGGTATTATTTTAGTCTAGTTTTATTATTTTATAGCAAGGTGATGGGATTTTTATTTTATTAGTTTTATTATTAATTTATTAAAGGAAGCATGGGTTTTATTTTATTATTATTATTACTATTATTTTAACTTTTATTATTGTTATATGCATGAGGTATATATGGGGATTAGTTTGGTTTTTATTTTATTATAAATGGTGTTGGGCATGCTATTAAACAAAGAATTTTCTTATTTTTATGATAATGGGTTATTATTTTATGATGTATAGGAAATGATGAGGTATGGTTATATTTTATTAGTTTGTTTTTAATGATAGGAAATAAGATTAAACAATGGAAATGGTTGTTAAAATTAGAAAAAGGGGGAGGGCATGTGCGGCATTGGAGTTTCAATGTGTGGCCGGCCTTGGTTTTGGAAGCATTGCCGTTTGGGAGCATGAACATTAACCTTTATTGTTTTATTATTTTATGGCTAAGGTGATGGGTTATTATTATATTGTGTAGGAAGCATGGTTATTGATATTTTGTTTATTAAAGAATAGGTATAGGAAATGGTGTAGTATGGGTGAAGGATTAAACTTTGAAATTGTGGAAAGTGATGTTGAATTTAGCAAAAGAGGAAGCATGCTTGGGGGTTGGCCGGCCATGGCTTTGGTAACAAGAGTGAATGGCCGAATTTCATCCTTGGATTTTGCTCTTCTTCCCATTTTGGTGCTTGACCGATTGGAGTATGCTTAGGGACCTTCTTGGTCGATTTTCTTGTAGCAAGAGTGGTGCCAAAACTCCTTTGTGTAGTGTCCAGCTTGCTGCCGAAAAACCTCCCTACCTCCATTGTTGATTCTCCTCCTATCCTTCTCCATTTCTTCAACCTTGTGGTAGCTTATTTCTCCTCTTGTCTTTCCTTAAAACTATCAAACCGCATACCATTCAAATCTTTCTTCCTCTCTCCTTTTGAACCATAGCCGAACCACATAGCCTCATTCTCACCTTTTTCTCTCCATTAGTATATTGCCGAGACACCATAGCCGAATCTCTATTTTTGGTGCTATCGACTACATGGTTGTAATCTCCTCGATCGTTTGCCGAAAGAAGGAGCATAAAGGAGAAGCTTTTGGGATTTGTGGAGCTCAAGGTAAAGGGTTTGTAGTATTCGGCCAAGGGCCAATTTTATGGTTTTATGTGTTAAACCGATTTTAACAAGTTGTTTAACAGTGATTTCGACAACCCATATTCAAGAGGTGGTTCCTGGGATTTAGTTAATAAGGTAAAGAAGGGTAACTTTGGGTCTTAGGCCTTTTAATTTGGTATTTAAGGGGCTAATCGATTCTGTCCATGATGGAGTAGGGGTTAATCAAAAGAAGCGTATAGTAGCCTCCGGGATTCAAGGCTGTTTTGGCAAATACCAGTCAAGAAGATAAAGGGGTAGCCCCTATCCCAAAGTTTAAAAGGAGAGCTGTCTCAGCGGTTCGGGATTGGCCACCGGGGTGTGGGCCAGCGTCCGAACAACAGCGTAGGCAAGTAGCCGTAGTATCGCTTAGGGATAGCTTCGGGATTGAAGGCATAACGTTGTTTGTGATTAGGTGCGTAGTTATCGCACTATTCTCTTGCTTGTTATTTGTGTTATTTGTAATTGTATCTGTTGTACATGTTAGCCGAAATAAGGGCTAAGGTTGTGAATACCCGTGGTGGGTGATTGGATACTCAGGTATGTGATTTACGGTATTAAATGATTATTGATTATTGTATAAAATGTGATGGCATGCGATGTATATTTGTTTCGAGTAAAATGTTGCCATGGTACATATACATATGCATGGGACTTGGGATGTGACTATTGGAGGAGGAGTGTACACTATGTGCGTGGTCTAATGTTAGCCGCGTGCTACATTAGCGCTTGATGTTAGCTATGTGCTACATCAAGGGAGGTGTTGGCTGAGTGCCCATCTCGGCGGTTGATAGCTGTGTGCATCACCGTAGTCTGGATTGACCTGTGGGATCCCTATGGGATCGGTGACTTGGCCACAGCCTTGAGCAGTGCGTCTGCCAAGGTAAGTTATGCGGATCTTTGTGATCGGTGGCCTGGTCACGGTGGCTTAGCCATGGCCTTGAGCAGTGAGTCTGCCAAGGTAAGATATGTGGATCACTTTGTGATCGATGGCTAGTCACGGTGGATTAGCCACGGCCTTGAGCAGGGAGTCTGCTAAGGTAGGAGTATCGGATGGACTTAGGATGGGTTGGACTTCACTTTTGCATATTCATGTGCATGGACTGTGTGGATATGGGCCAGGCCCATATGTGGGGACATGTGTAATAGCTATGCACTGAGTCTTGGTGACTCACCCCCTTTTTCTATCTTTCTCAGGTGAGTAGATCGCGGAGACGGAGCCGGAGAGGACTCGAGGCGGCCATGCATGTTCCTCGGTTTTGTGATTTTAATTCGTACCGTTAAGTTAATATTTATTACATTTTGTTTTGGTTTGTAATATGGCCGTTAGTTATTATTTTGTATGTTTAAGTAGCTGCTTTTACCTTATTTCTATTATATTACTAACGAACTTATAAGCTATAAGCAAATCGGTAAAAGTAATGTTTTCAAAATCGTACGCGTTTCCAAAGACGTTACCATCGGGGAGCCAATATTACCAAGTTATCAATAACCCCGACATTTCTAAAAATCTAAATGATCAAATGGTTTCAAAGGAAAAGAAAAAGTTTTCAACTCCATCGTGTTTATCAAACCAACCCATCCGAGTTTTAGCAAATACCGTTTTATAACTTCAACAATATTTTCAGATTTCCAAGGTTAACCCGAATCTTTCAAAATGTTTTTACTCCGTGACATACCAGATCCGGTCAAGGCTTGTGGGTCGGGTTTGGGGTGTTACACTATCTGGGTGACTACTAAAGTTTGGCATAGTTCTACTTAGGGAGAGTCCTTATGTTTTCTACGTGTGGTTTAGCTCTAAAGTTGGGGTACCCAAACCAGCAGATTCCTCGATCCTCACCCATTATAGGTTCATACGGATCGAGTTCAATTCGAGGGAATACATTACCCTATGGCTATGTGGAAGTGAAAACTTCACGAAGACATAGGTACGGATGTATTCCAGAAGCAATCCACTAGCCCATGCGGAGGTGAAAACCTCACGAAGGTATAGCTTCTCACTCCCACTTACGGGTATGACCACAATGGTCATGCAATGCAATGTGCGCAAGAAAATAACAAATCATATGCAATGACACAAACAAATGCAATAAAAGGATCGTAATTTTCAAATCAATTTTTCAAATTGAATTTTCAAATTTCCGACAAAGGACAGAAAATAATCAATTTTACGGCTTGACTCTCTCTAGTTCTCCAGCGGAGTCGTCAAGCTGTCGAAACCTTTTTTTTAAGTTTTATGAAAAAACGGAGATCAACTAAAAACGAAAACGGGAGTCGCCACCAATCCTTTTTTGCTTAGGTGTGATCAGATCACCTTATAAAACATGTTTTGATTAAAATATTAATTTTGGCCTACGAAATTTAAGAAAACAGGTTCGGGAGTCGGTTACATACGAGGAAGGGTTAGCACCCTCGTAACGCCCAAAAATTAGTACCTAATTGATAAAATCATGTCCTAATGTTGAAAATTTTAAAAAATTTTAAAATACGATCATTTTATTTGAAAGAAAACTAAAACTCACTTATCTCAAAGAAATAAAATGTCACACCCAATAAGTTAGGATGTAACACTTCAAGGCTTCGAAATTAAGCTTGCCTTTATTTGCAGAAAATCCTTACCTCGAAATACGAAACATTATATCTAATAAGTTAAGATATGACATTTTGAATTTTCGATGATAAGTTTTGATTTGAAGTTTATGTTTTTTTTTTTTAAAAGGATACTTGATACCTTAAGTTCCATGAGAAAAATTGAAACCCAGTAAGTTAGGGTATAATTTTCCTCGAAGTCCCAAATATCATGTATCGCTGTATTAAAAAAACTTTGAATAAAATGCATCAATTTAACAAAATGTGTTTTTATAAAAAATGGTTTGAGTAAGATATTGCATCAATATATTTCAAAACATAAATACTAAATAACAATTCACCATAATTACAAGTCATATTAACGATTAATACTAATATAGACAAATAAAGAAATAATAATATAAGATAACGAATAATATAAATAATAAAATAACTATACTAAAGCAATCATAAAATAATAAAAAAATAAAAGAGCATGGACAAATAAAAGATATAAAGCAATAAATAATGAAAAAGAAAAAGAAAACTACTAAATAAATATGAAACTTTACATGCAAGATCTAATATAAAAACAAAAACATTAATATAAAATGAATGACATATACCAAATAAAAAATTAATAATACAAAAAAAAATATATATGACATTGCAAAATATGAAATGGATATATATAAGTACATAATGAAATAAATATATATTTTAAATAAATAATATAAAACTTGAATACATAAAATATATGTATAAGGGATATAATATAACAAACAAAAAATAATACATATTTAAAATAAACAATACATTGAACTTTATAATAGTAATAAATCAATTTAAATAACATACACTATATAAATTTTAAAACATAAAAATAATATAGAATTTTTATATAAAAAAATGAAATAACTTGATATAACATTAAAATGATTAAGATAAAAAAATAAAAGAGGATAAAAAATTAATTGAGGAAACAAGGATTAAATTGAGATAAAAAATAAAATCTAGAATAAAAATGTGAAAGGTCCAGATTAGAACGCGCGTCATAATGTAGGGACTTATTAGGCAATTATACCTTATCTCCTAAACGACACTGTTCCGTCTCTTGCCTTGAAATAGCCTGAAGGACTAAATTGAAGCGAAATACAGATTTCAGGGCTAATTTAAAAATAAAAGAAAATTCAAATTGGGACGAAATTATAAAGAATAGATTGCGGAGGGACTAAAGAGGCGAATTGCCCTTTTTATAAAAACAGCAGATCCTCCCCGGGTATCGGGTCAACACGTGGATCCTAGCCCCTGAACGACGTCGTTTTGGCCTTTAAAGGGGACCCCCAAAACGGCGTCGTATGAAGGATGTATATAAGTAAAAAAATCAGCCCAAAAATTCATTTTTGCCTGCTGTTTTTTTTTTTAAAAAAAAAAGAGAGCTTTCTCTGTTTTTCTCTCCCTCTGGCGATTTCCGGCCAGACTCCGGCGTGGACTCCGGTGACAGGCCACCGTGCGTGCACCCCATGCGCCACCGCAAGCGCCGCCACACACGGCAGCTGGAGGCCAGAAATTTCGCTTTTTCAGTGTAGGTCGAAAGGTAAACTCCTTCTATCTTGTATTTAATCGAAAATAAAACAAAACAAAACAAATAAAAAAAACTGAAAATATTGTCGAAAATCACCTCTGTTTTCCGAAGATTTTTTTTGCTTTTTATTTCGTATTTTTTTTGTGTATTCTCTGTGTATTTGCATGCCTCTTTTTACAGATTTCATGGGGGTTTTTATAACCCAAAAACAAATCAGAAAATAAATATAAGACTCCTATTTTTGCTGCTACTGTCGGTCTTCTTTCGTTTTGAAGGTAAATGGCGAAAATCTCGGAGGTGACGAAGGCTGGTGGCTAGGCTGCGGCGCGAGGAAGGGCCTATGTCGAGTGCTTGCGGCGCCTAGGGTTTTCCAAAAACCCTAGGTCTTCTGTTACTGTTTAGGTTTTGGGCCCTTTTGGGCCGCGTGAGTTTGGGTCTGGGGCACTGGGTGTAATTAGTTTGGGCTAGGTTTTAGTGTTTTGGGTCTGAGGGTGTAATTGAGTTTTGGGTTGTCTGTTTGGACTTTGTAAATGGACTGTAAAAATAAAAACTGGACATTTTATTTTTTATTTTTATTATTTTTGGTTTGTTTTCAAGCCCGGGCATAAATGGGCTACTACATCAGAATTAAACCAATGATGGAACCAGTCAAGCCATTGATTTTTGATTCGATCAGTTTAATTGGTTCAATCCAATAAATAATTAAAATTTTATAAAAATAATAATTTAATCAATTCAATTGATTTTTAGTCCGATTCAACTAGTTCATATTAATGTGCAAACCAATCAATCTAACTCTTCTCTCTAAGTCGATACTCTATATTCATTTTTCGATTCAATCGATTCAATCGATTCAATTTGATTATGAACATGTTAAATTGGTTTATATAACATGTACAAATAAAATAGAGTTGCTTTAACTTGAAATTCGAAGCATTTAATTTTGATAGCAACTGATCTTTTTTTTTTTAATGAAAAGTGAACATAAAACCAAAAAATTGTGTTAGGTAATACGAGAAGGAGAAATGATTATATGAAATTGTGATTTTACTTCATCCCCATCACTTTTCAAGAGCTGAATGACAAATCAGATTTTTACTCTTGATTTTTAGCATTTTTAGTTGGATTTAAAAAATCTAATTTGTCATTCACCTATTAAAAAAGGATAAAATAACATGAAATCACAATTTCATATAATTCATTACCTATGAGAAGTGGTATTCCACAAAATTATGTTGGGTAATATGGGAAGTCGGATTAAATCTCTAATATCATGCATGGTTTTAAGTTTTGAAAAGAACACAAAAATAATAGAATGTAGACCCTTTTTTTTTAAAAGGGTAAATGTAGAACTTGTTAGTATATATACTTGTTTGATCTTTTCGTTTTCCACTCTCTTTTCAATATTTTTTTTTAACTGAAAATTTGGCTTTCTTCTCTACACTTACATATCTCACAGATTTTCTGGGTATCTTTTTCTTTATCTTTTGTTGCTGCTTCTTGTATATATTCTCTCTAGATTTCCGTCTTCTTATCCTTATTATTTTAAATTCAAACATTGTTCATTTCTCTCTCTCTAAATCTCATCTCACCAGCTTCAAGGGGGGAAAACATACATTAAATTATGTTAACCATGGCAGCTGCTAGGACTTGGTAACATCTTGTTTCTGACAAGTTCTCAAGATTTGGATGTTTCTCTAAAAGCTTATAAATTCTTGGGTTTTTCTTCAAACTTTCGGAAAAATTGTTTGTTTTATATGGAAGCTAGTAAAAGCGAAGATGAAAACCAAACCCAAAGATGTAGAAATACCACAAGCAGTGGAGGTGGAATTGGGAACAATAATATTGGTAGATCTTTCAAAAAGCAAAGGCCTAAAAAGGTACACCAAAGAGGACTTGGTGTGGCACAGCTTGAAAAGATAAGAATTGAAGAAGAAGAAGAAGAACAAAAGAAACATGCAGCTGTTCTTTCACCGCCAACTGTTTCTCATAAATCATCATATGTTCCTTTGCCAATCCCAAGTTTCCATCTTTCAAATCAATCATCATCTTCTTCTTCAGTGCCATTTCCTGCCGGTACTGGTGGAGCACTGCTTCCAGTGAATGGCAGTGTCAAAAATGGTCATAATTTATGGAGTTACTGTGAATGTGACATTGAAAAGGAATGCTGTGGGTTGGATCCAGGACTGGTTTTGAACACAACTTTTCAACAATCTTCTTCTTCAATGGTATGAAAATTGGTTTGTTGTTATTATTTTTTGGGGGATTCTTTTTTTATTTTATTTACAGTATTGTTATTGTTGATAGATAAAGAATTAGGGTGGAATTAATGGGTTTTTTTTTTTTTTAAAGCAGGTGAATAACTTGACATCAAGAAATTCATCAACATCTATACTGAATTATCAGATGGAGCCCCCTTCAAACCAAAGCTATTATGGAAATTGTACGTTTACTGCCTGAACATGACAAGGTAAATATAGTTTATCATTGTTGATCCAATGGAAAATCCCAAACTTAAACGTTTTAGAATAAAATAAAATATATTTTTATTACATGTGTTTGTTGATTTGGTTGGTAAATGGGTCAGGCACTTTGATTGGTTACAAACTTTTGCATGTGGATCTGATTTAAGGTTTGTCCTGTATTTGTAAGGTGCAAACTGGTGACATCTAGGAGGGTCCACACTGGATTAATTCCTGATAAAAGAGAATGTCAGTAGCAGTTCTAAAACAACATATTAATTAAACCAAATCAGCTAATTCTTTTTAATGAAAAATCCAAACCCAAACTAGTCTTAATTCAAAATCACTTTAATAAGCAAAAAAATAACAGAAAGAAAACCAAAATAGAAATGGGTTTCATCATGTGGCTTCTTCGGAAGAAGAAGAACAAGTGGGAAAAAGATGAGCCTTGTAAGCTATCAATAGCTCCTCCACATCATCTGTAAACCTTGAAATGAACTCCAAGAATTCAATCTCAGTTTGATCCAAAATGTAAAGAAAACTCCTATCCTTCTTCAGCAACCTCTTTGACTTTATAATCTGCATAACTCGATATCGAGGAATCACACGATCTTCCAAACTATACATCAACAGAAATGGATGAGAAGCCACTATATCCTTATCAAACTTCGCTGCATTGATGAAGAACTCAATCCCCAACTTCAGTTTCTCCTCGGACACCCTAAAAAGACCTGGGGCCTTCCTAAACATAGTCGCACAATCATTTTCTGAAAACCCACAACTCTTGAGCAATTCCCATTTCTTCTTGAATGTTTTTTCACTCAAGCAATTCATGGTATGAATAGCATGTACCAACATCCTCGAATCGGTTGAAAACCCCATATCTAAAGCCCTCGAAACCAGGTTCCTTAATGTAGATTCTCGCAGCCTAAAAATCCTAGGTTGTCTCCTTAACAACATGGAGAGCTGGGATCCAATAATCCCGCAGCTTTCCAAATACTCGATATTTCTCGACAACTTTAATATGGAATCTCTAGCAATAAAACCATTGCATCTGCCGAAAACCTTGAACAAGTCTTCGTTGTTATTCCCTAAAACTTTCTTGACTAATTGGACTGAAGGAATCAACTTTTTGTCTAAACTACAAGTTAAAAGCGTAGAATTCATGGAGAAGAACTTAGGTATATGGGGCTCCATAAGACCCAAGTCTTGAAAAAACTTTATTTTTGGCCTAAGTACATTTTCAACATCGGCAAAGAGAATCTGGGGCGCCAGACGGGCAGAAGAGGCAATTTGAGCATTAGAAAAGCCAAGACTTTGGAGAAAGTTGACGGCTGACTGGGTTTTTTCCAAGGATTTCACCTTACGGAAACGATTAGAGATTGAAAAAGCTTGGATTTCATCGAAATTCAAGTCTTTTACAAGGTAATTGAAAAGGGGAGGATTCGGAGCTTCGGTAACAGAAGAAGAAGCAGAAAAATATTGAATAACAATAAACGAGTTGGGTTTTAACAAACGAAAAGATGAGAAAATGGAAGATGATTTCAGGGTCTGCATTGAGGCTTTTTTCAGGAGAGGGTTTTAGGGTTCAAAATCCAACTTTCATCAACCGGAATTGCAGATTCCAATTCTAAATAGAACACCCACAGCTTAAGGGGTGTAAAAGGGTGAGGAGAATGCCAATGTCTTCCAACCTTGTAACGTCACTTGGGAAAAACATCAAACAGGTGGTGGGTTATACAAGTTGTCAACTGCTTCAGAAACTGAACAATCCAACCAATACAAGAACTAAGCTCTCTTCAATTATACAACATTGAATATTTTAAAAACACGTATCTGAGGATTAAAATTCTAGTCTAAATCTTTTCCGTGAAACCAAAACCAAAACCAAACAGAATACAAGTTCTTGCATTGTTGGTTAAATTTTCAATTTGAAAAGCTTAAGAGAGAAACTATGATAAGATTAAAAGACAAACCTCTCAATGGTTTCCTGACCAAGTGCTGCTTGTTCTCTTGGTGAGATCTCCACTTGATTCGCATCAGGCAAAGAAAGTGATACTAGCAAAGACAAGAAGAAGAACAGATAGGCCTTTTGGGATTTCTTTTTATTATTTTTGAACGATGGACTTCATAATTATTCTTTACACATATATAAGGAAAGCCAACTTTCAAGTTATGAGGCTGAGTTTAGACGATGCACGGTGAGATTAGCTACGGACAGTGAAATTAAGGGCTCCTTTGGATGCCCGTTTTCCTCCAGTGTGGTGAGATTGGTAACCCAATCTCACTGAAATGCTGTTTGGTTCAGCATCACGTTTCAGCCAAAATTAATCTGAAACTCACTGATCTCTAAAAGCTTCACTGAAGTTTGAGTAGCAATTGAACCCAGTCCAGTTGAAGTTATTTTTAACAGACAAAAAAACCCTTTCACATTTTCCTCCCAAAAATTCCATTCCATTCTATTGAGATTTCCTCCCAAAAACCCTTAACCCTTACACTGGTTCAGCATCACGTTGAGATTTCGATGCTAGTGTTGAGTAATGGATCTTTGTTTGGATTAAATGGAAGTGAGGAGAAGTTGAGGAAATCGACGGAAAATAAACAAGTTCTACAAATGAAGGAGGAGGGAACAAAGAAGCGACGGTGGCAGCAACTAGTTTTGCCTTTCCTTTTCGAGCCGATATCGAGCAATGACAAGCCAACTGAAATACGTTTCCGGTAGTCTTCTCAATCTTTTCATCATCAATTATGAACAAAAAAAAATCAGTTATAATTCTTATGTTATTTTATTAATTTGCTTATTTGATTTTGTTTTTCTATTAATGGGATTCTGTTTTTATGTGGAAATATAAGAGATAGAAATGGAGAAAGAGTAAGGATTGGAATGGATCGAAGCTCAAAACATCGAAATTAGTTTGGACCTTGCAGTTGCTGCCAATAATCAGCTTGAATTCCTCGCTGCTGTCGATAGAAACCGTTGGCTCTACGATGGCCCTACGCTCCATAGAGCCATTTACAGGTGATCACTTTCACAGCTCAATTTCTTGATTGTTGCTAAATCATCATTTTTACCATTTTCAAATTCTGGGTCTTTTTGGGGATTTCATTTTGTTTAAAGTTTCTCCAAGTTTTGCATTTGATTCCTACCTTAAACCCTTTTAATTGATGTGCATTTTTAATCAAAATTTGGGTTGTTGATTTTTTTTAAATATGCTAATTTTTAGGTACAATGTTTACTGGCTTCCCTTGCTAGCCAAATGTTATGAACAACCCATTTTGGAAGGGCCTTTGGTTGTTCCTCTTGATTGTGAATGGATTTGGCATTGCCATAGGCTAAACCCAGCATGTCTCTAAGCTGAAATTTTTTGCTTGTTTTATTTTTTGTAAGTTGAAGCTGGGATTTTCTTGTCTTTTAAAATCATGTTCTGAAAATGCCTCTGAAACACTTTCTGGACTTGAAAAACACACTGAATATGATCTAGTTTCAGCTGTTAAAAGGCAGAGTCCTTTCTTTTATCAGGTGTGTCCGGGAATAATCTTGTTTTATGAGTTATTAAATATTTATATACCGTTTAAGCCGAGTATATTTGTGTCTTTAGCTTGTGCTGTTTACATATGATAATTCTTTAGAAAACAATTATAGCACCTATGCATCTTTCTGTTTTAGAAAACATGGCAATAGTTACTTTTACTCAAAATAGAACTGTAGCAGAACATCGAACCAGGTTCCTTGTATTTCACTACAAGTTCTTGTTAAAGCTATTTTGAACGTTAATGAAACTTAAGGTTCTAAACTTTGCTTAAGCATGGAAGATAGTGGTGAGTGCTGGCACTGGTGCATCTAATTTTAGTGAGTTCAAGTTTGCTTGAAAGTCTGATAACTTGGAATTTAAAGCTATTTCAAGGACTTACCGCCAATTGTATGACATGGTGTTCTGCATGTTTTGAAATCTTTTGACATACTTGATTATGGTACTAATCTGACAAGTTTGTTCACATTGATGCAGCCCTTCTGGAAAGTGAAAAGTGATGGCTCTGTGATAGGGAATGGTGTTGTTGGTAATACACTTTTTCTCTAAATTTCTTGTTAGGTATTCTCTTAATTTATGTTATTTATGGTTGCATTGCTTATATTGCATGTGTTCTTGAAGCTGACTTTATAGAACCAGCACATGACAAGCAGGATTTTGAGAGGTCTTCATTGTCTGTCCGGCTGGAAAATAGGCTAAAGCAGATGGTTCATGAGTACTGGTCGGCTCCTTATCATAAATTTCTTTTAGATTGCCATTCAATTTTCAAAGTGCAAAATTGTAGTTCTGGGTTTTCTATAAGGGGGAAAAGGGGGTGAGAGGTCAGTCTTGAAATCTCTGATAAACTTTCTTACAAAATGAGGAGCTCTTTTTGAGTCTTGAAGTCCACTGATAGCTAATTTTTGTTTATATGCTATTTTTAAGAATGAACATGCACTTTCTCTCACCTTTTCTTTAATGTTAATTCCTTTTACAAACTGTCTCAGTTTGATAAAGCTATATGTATGGCATTATCTTCACAAGCACTTATTTTTATTGTTTATGTTCTTGATTTGCTGAACTGAGGAGAATATTTCTGCAGAGATTGACCTTTTAAATCCTTTTTTCTAGAACGATTGGCAGAACTGAGGAAAATGTTTTTTTTTTTTTGTTGCAAGAGTAGGGTCTTAGGTGTTGTGATTAATCCAATTGACGAGACAAGAGCTTGCATAAGTAGGATAGTTGTTGTTTGAACGGCCTTAGTTGATTTATGAGCAGCCTTCAAGTACTTAAATATCTAGAACTGAGTCTCTTATAGTTCTCTGCAATTTTGGGTTTTCTTTCTTACTAAACATACATATTTCATTTTAGTTCAAACTGATGCTAGTGATTGAGGAATGGTGTTGTCTTAGATACCTAATCAACTGTCTTAGACTTGACTACAAACATTTATCTCGAACATTGATCAGTTATGTGAAGAGAACATACAACTTTTCATGAGGTAAAAATTCCATTTTAATCTTTTAAACACATCTGGCTGGTTGGATGTGTCGTATTTTGCATGTCTCATTCCAGTGAGACTTGGTTCATATCTTAAGTTCAGCTTGAGTTTCACAGGCTGAACCATTCTTAGACTATGTTTAGGGTTTATAATGTAGGGTTCCATGAAATTTAATCCTATCCTTTGGTGCAGGTGTGAAGAAAAAGCACAGAAGGAAGCTGACTTGAAACAAACGGTGCATATTACTTACTTTGCCAAGAATCAATTTTGGGTTGTGGTTATAAATTGATATTTTGTTCAGTATTAAAAGTTGTTTCTATTTGGAATTGCATAGATTGAGGAACTAGAGAAGGGGTTGGAAGATATGAGAAAGAAGTGTGCCCACCTTTCTTCACTCCTAGAGTCCAAACGTAAATAGAAGGTTACATACAAAAATTCTGTTTACTGTACATTTCATTTAATTAACCTAAAGCTCATCTTTTCTACAGAGGAACCGTTTGGGACACGTAACTACAAGTTACACTTGATGTAAATCTCATTTTTGTTCCTTTAATCCTGTTAAAGTTTATATCCTGAGGAGCAGAGCATTGTATGGTGGATGAAACGACCTATTTATTACTTTGAATTTTAGTTGTGTATACTTTTTGTATCAAGGTTAAATTTAGCAATATCATTGCTCAATATTGAATTTTGTTGCCACTATATTTCTTGAAAAAAATTGTATTTATTCAACAGTTGATGAAATTTTGGTAATTTTTAGTCTTACATGTATGTATGTTGATATTGGATTTGGCAGTTGGTGGTTAAAGGTAGTTGACAGTGTAGTGCGAGTTGTAAACGGGGAAAACTAAAAGAGAGGTCATTAGTTATCTAAATGGGGAAGAGAACTCTAGCTTTTTGTTTCGCGTGGTTATAGAAAATATCATACTGCATTATACCTGAGAATGCTGTTGCATCTCTTGTTTGCTGCACAACATAGTATTCATATTATGATTAGGCCGGAGATATTAATAGGCAATGATTGTTTGATAGTTTTTGAGAGTTAATGGGCAATAAAAATTAAAAATAATTATCATTTTATCTAATAAATAATTTAAATTGATTATATAATTTATATGAATATTTATAATAAAATATTAGAAGATACATTTTATTATTTTATTAAATGAATTTATAAATTCACACATTTTAATAATTTTATATAAGTAAAATAATTTAAAAATTTCTATTATATATCAATCCTAATCTAATGTCCTTAATAGTCATTTTATATTCTCACTTCACCGCTACAGCTGCGTTTGAATCCAAACACACACTCCACCGCTATTTTTAATCTCACCGCTACAGTATCCAATCTCACCGCTACAGTAACTAATCTCACCGTCATCGCTGTTTTTAACCTCACCGGAGGTAAACACACCGCCCATCCAAACTAAGCCTAAGTATTGTATGGTGAGATAAAAAAAAATAAACTAAACCGAGTGCATCACATGATACCATCCACCTATTTAAACCTATCGTAAGTTAAAATTATATTGTTTAAAAAATTTTATATTTGATATCTATGTTTATTTATTTTATTTAAAAATTGAGATAAAGATTAAAATTACATGTAAACTTTAACTTAATATGTAATGTGATACATAACTTCAGTTTTGTGAAATTATTTGACTCTTGCTACTAATTGTTAATTCTATTTAGTCAAATAGATTTAAAAACTAACTATGAAAAATTAAAAATACAAAAACTAAAATTAACAAAGAATTTAAGACTAACTAACATAAGGATAGAATATAACAAAGAATATAATACCCGCATTTAAGACATAAGGTGGGTAAATTGTTAAAATAGTCATTTTTGTTTATATTATGTTACATTTTAGTCATTTATATATTTGAAATGTTACGTTTTAGTCACGTTAACATATTGTAACATTTTAGTCATTGAGCCGTTAATTGTCGTTAACGGTAAGCTAACGTGACACGTTAAATCATCATTTCAAACAAAAATTTTAGGTTAAATTATACAATTGGTCCCCATATTTTTTTCGTTTTGAGCAATTTAATTATTTTCTTTTATGTTCTTTTAACTTTCTTTTTTTTTCTTTATTTTCCATTCTCTTCTGCTTCTCCCTCTGTTTTCCTCCATTCTCCATATCTTTAAACATAGTTTTTCTATGTTTTCCATTTGTTAAAACTTTTTTATGTTTATGAAAAAAGAAAAGGCGAAAACTGAAACCAAAATAAAACTTAATTCACATATTCTCACCCAACAATTACAAACCATCATCGTCCATAATCGTTTTAACAAACCAATTTGGATCTCTCAATAATCTAGTCCACAAGCTTGCCTTACTCAAAGACCTTGCCAGTCGTGACTTATGGCAGTCCACCATCAACAAAGTTTCCCGAGTCTGTTCCCTTAACCTCCTAACCAACCCTCACAACCACCTTATCTATCTTAGCTACAACATTCTCATCCTCTCAAACGTTTGAGGATTTCTGCACTTCATCAATTGAATACAATTAGGATTCTCTAAACTTTATTATTGATTTATTTTTCATGCATATCTTTATCATCAATTTTATTATGTTTATGGATTCCATGAGGAAATAATCTTCTTATGGAGGATTAGCGAGTGGAGGTGTGATTGACTAATTGCTATGTAGGGTTTTCTTAGTGAATCAGCTGTTTGGGAGAGGAAGAATTTAAACCCTAAGCTTGACGACCTTAGGAAGTCATTTAGGTGGAAATTAACCCAAAATTAGTATGGTCTATCCGTGAACACCTTAGCCCCAAATCGGTTTGGACTGTGTGGTCGAGAGATAAGTAGTTCTTGTCGACTTGTTAGTTTAGTGGAAGATTGAGAGATCCTGTTAGGGTAATTGAGAGATCTTGCTAGGGTAACGACTAGTTGATTGAATAGAAACTTGAAATAGGAATTAGTTATGACTACCGAAGCGAGCTAATCACCCATATTTAGATTTGATTGAGTTTAGACTTTAGTTATTTGAAGTTCACTTTATTTATGCAATTTTTGTTCTTTATTTATAAAAACAAAAAATCTCGTATTTATGTTTACTCGTAATATAATTTATTTACTTTACTAATTAATTCTATTTGCGTTCAAGTTAACTTTAATTTAGTATTCACCTATCTTGGGTACAATCCTCAGAGTACTCACCTACTTTGTTGTAAAAACTATATTAAAACCTGACATGTATGCTTGTGAACACTGCCTCAATTCCACACCTTTAGTTGCAGTATTCACACTCTGGACGTTAGTATGTCCGGAGGTGATCACGTAGAAGTTAGAATTAGTTTAGTTTCGCCTCTCTTGGGTACGATCTTCAGAGTACTCAAATACTTTGTTGTATAAATCTATATTACAACCTAACCCCCTTATACTTTCAAAAATCGTTTAACAATTATATTTGGTTGCAGGACTTACACTCTAGACGTTAGTACGTCTAGAGGCGGTCAACTTCTTTTATTTTACAATTTTAAGGATAATTGTATGATGTTCATTTTTTTTGTTGCTTCTTGATTGTATCAACCCGCCTGACGAAGTCTCTATTTCTATGTATTTTTTGATGTGTTTTTGGTAAAATAAAGATAGATATGAGTAAGTAAAGTGTTTGTTTTGACTAAGTATAAGATTCTGTGTGATGCGTCATTTGGCGAACTCTTTGTTTTGGCATGTTTTGTGGTTGGCGGACTCTTCTATAAATATCCGTCCAACTCAGATGTTTTGGGCGAATTCAGTAAGTTCGCAGTTGTTTAGATTTGTTTATTATTTAGGTATGGTAATTTAATTAGTTAAGTTGAGACTTAGTTAGAACGGAACTAGACTACTGTAGATGATAAGACTTAAATTAAGTTAAGAACACTTAATCACGGAAATCAAGAGAGTTAGTGAAATTATCTGATTTTTCCACTAATCTTTGTTTCCGAGCTAAAGTATATAAGGATAGTAGTGGTCTTTCTAAATACCTTTACATTTCTTCTTCTTTCTTGATTTTCTCTGAAAACTCTTTGAAAACTTAAGTTTAGAAAACCCCTTTGAAGTAAGGTTCGCAGTATTAATCTAACTTATACGTTATTACCAACTTACTGGTAATTACTGATGAACCCTAGGCTATTCTTTAAGTAATTTACATGTTTTTCGTTCTGCATGCACAAGTGTCAGAATGGTGTGTGAGGAAGGAAACTTCCTGATTCTGGTTTAAGTGTTGTTGATTCTTTCATACATGATAAAATTTGATAGATCGATAATTTGGTATATTTAATTATCTTTATTTTAGCTCAAGAAGATAACAAATGTCCAAGTGATAAGGGTAAATGACCTGCTTTATAAACTTGTGTTATAGTTTCTGGTGAGTTCCTTCTTATTTCTATGAGTTGTAGTTTCTTTATTTTATATTTCGTGTAAAGTAAGTATTATTCCTCTGTAAAGGATGAAAAGTGTATGAGTGGATAATGAGTGAAATATGTTTATGTGGATAATGGTTATCCGTAGTTATCAGTTTAAGTACAGTCTATCTGTAAAATGAAGTAAGCGCTATTCTTCATGCTTAAGCCAGTAGCATCTGCTTCTGATATGTACGATGTAATGGCCTAAATTTAAGGTTATCGGAACAATGATTTCGTAACCATAAATCCGATTTAAAGAGAAATTTATTTTAATATTTTTGCATGAATATTTATATGATAGGAAAATCGTATTAAAATATTGATAGAAAAATTTTACCGATTTAGTGGTTAGTTAGAAAAAGGAATTATTGAAGGAATTGGGTAAAAATAAGGTATCGAGACCTTGATCTCATAAAATTGAGTAGGAAATATTTTTATAAATATTTATAAAATGTTAGTAATGTGGTATTAAAATTTCGTTAGAAAATTTTAACGTTTGGGTATGTAATTAAATGAAAAGGACTAAATTGTAACAAATACAAAATTATGGAAAATGATTAAATAGTTTAAATGATAAAAGAAAGAGGGCTTAAAAGGAAAATAGACCCAAGGTATATTTGGGCTGGACGGCAAGGGCATGAAACCAGCAAGAAAATAAGGAGAATTAAGGGCAAAATTGGAATATTGCAAAATTTATTTAATAAAGCTAGGACTAAAATGGAATTATCTAGATTTCTCTTTATTTTTCTGCATTCTCATCAGCAAAAACACCATAGAAGGGTTTTCTTAAGCTGGTTTTTCATATTTTTACTGCAAGTAAGTTAATCCTTGCCTATTTCTTGTAATTTTTGTGTTTTTAAGACTTTTACAACTAGGTCCTACTATTAAATTCATTAGTTTTTGATTTCATGGATGAAATTGAAAGTTACCATGGTTGAGTGCTGTAAGTTTATGATGAAATAGTATGAAATTTAAGCTTTAAATTGTTTATGAGATGATTTTATTAGGCAATTCCAATAGAAATTGATTTTTAGGATCTAAATTGTGAAAATGTTTGGAATTAAAGTCTATTATTGAAATTCTGATTTCCAAAGGTTATAAAGTAGTTTAAAGTGATAGAATAAAGTTTTAATTGAGAGAAATCAGCTCAATTGAGAAGTTAATTGAGCAGGGATGAAATTATCATTTATTGAAAGCTTAGGGGGGAAAAATGGTAATAAACAGTTTGCACTAAAACAGTTTTGGACAGCAGCAGTAGATTAACTTTGAAAATTCACCATAAATTGTAGAAATTGAATTATAAGATGAACAAAATATTAAATTAAAGCTTATTTAGTCTAGTTTCTCATAGAAGAAACGGTGTAAGCAATAGATATGTAAATCATGAGATATAATAAATTTTGTGAGACAAGGTCAGAATGAATTCGGGTTCCCCTGTTTTGACTTTAGAAAATCATCAAAAATTGGAGAAAAATAATTAGGGGTTTAAATTTATATGTTTAGAATCCTTAATGAGTCTATTTTCAATAGAAATAAACAGGAACATCATCCAAATCTTGTATGAAGAGATAATTAATTTTTAGTGAATAAGGGTCAGAACTGTCAAACAGCAGAACAGGGGTGACTTTAAAGAATAAACTGTACTTATTGGCTAAACCAAAAATTCTGAAAATTTTATGGAAAGAAGATATGTGAGTCTAGTTTCAGGAAAAATTAACGGATCTAAATTTGAAGTTCTGTAGCTCAAGATAAAAATAATTTAGTGACTATGACTCAAGTAGGCAACTTTGAATGAATTAAAAATAATAATAGAATTATAGAGAATGCTACATGTGAACATGAAATGTATTGAATTGATGATTGAATTTATTTATTTAGATCCGGAAAACTCAAATACGAAGCTAGATCGAGGAAAGGAAAAAGTCCCGGATTAGTAGATTTTATATACGAACTAGTATCGAGGTAAGTTCATGTAACTTGAATTATATTCTTAAATGCTTGAAATGTATGTTATTGATGTGAATATAATTTGAATGTTCATTGTATGAAAATTCATGAAACATTGATATATTTGGTAAAAAGGGAAAGAAATCCCGGTTGAATGAAAGGAAAATTTGATGGATCTCTGAAAATGAATTGACGGTAAAAAGGATCTAGCCCGGACGGGTGATCCTATCCTGATATAGCCCTCCCGAAGAATATGTGGAAAATGGATTTAGCCCGGACGAGTAATTCGAATTAGGGTCTAAATTTAGCCTGGACTGGTAATTCAGATCCAAGCTCATTAGAGTAATTGTCATTGTAGGGGATTTAGCCTGGACTGATAATCCCGACAATACTCTATGAGTTTATATTACAGGGGATTTAGCCTGGACTGGTAATCCCGCTGTAAAGATGAGGTTCGCGGGAGTGTGCTCTCTGAAATAGAAATGTGCGCACATGAATATGAATTGACAGGCCCGAATTTGTACACTAAAAGTGTACCTATGAAAATCCATCGAAAATTCCAAGAAATTCAACGGGATAAATATGGAAAAAAAATAAGGGAATGGGAAATCATGGTATTGATGAGTTCATCAATCATGGTATATATTACTGACACATGGAAATTATGGGACTAACTTGAAAGTTGAGTTTGTGCATGTTAGGGTAATAGTGCATTGAATGGATATATGAATGTTTATTGCATTGTATTGAAAATATTAGGTAAGTATAATTCTTGTTATATGGGCTTACTAAGCACAAAGTGCTTACCTTGTTTCCTTTTCCCTTGTTTTGTAGTGTTAAGAGCTCGGAGGTCGGATTCGGTAGGAGATACATCACACTATCAGCCTCAAGATTTCGGTATATAAAGAAACTTTATTTTGGAAATCAATGGCATGTATAAGCTAATAAAGTAATGTTAATATGAAATGAATGAAAGGTCAGCCATTGGAATGGCTAGCAAACCTTGGTTTGGTATGTGTTGATGTTATCTTATAAATATGCATGAATCTATTTTGAAAATATGTTGAATTGGATTGGTTGATGTGGATTGGTCTCAGTTTAAAATTTGCAGGGAAGGCTAGATATCTATAAAGGGGCTATATTGAAAAAAAAAATCGTAAACTCCGGTAATGCCTTGTACCCTATTCTGACAACGAATACAGGTAGGGGGTGTTACATACGATACAATATGATTTAATATGTGGTGATGAGGATGTAGAGATATGTTTGTGTAGCCTCCAGTAGGGCAGATATATTGCAAATTGAATTGGCAGATAATGATAAAACATGTTGTTCTAAATGAAAATGATATGAGAAGTTAAGGGGGAGAATGATTGTGAATAAGTCTGAATGATATGCTTTTGATTCTGTATTCTGGGTACATAGTTGCCATGGAGATGGATTTGTCTGAGTTATGTTAAGTTGGCGTGCAATATACACCTAAATGATAAGTTGGCGTTCTGAGTCTGTCTGTGTTCTGTGTACGCCAGTGGGCGTACTCTATGTAATTCATGTATGATCTTTAGAAAGGTTTGGTTAATGTACTAAGTAATGTATTACACGATTTTTTTTGGAACTCAATAAGTACAAATGAACTTGCTCTATTATTCCTTTTTCCTTCTCAAGATTGTTGTTAGAAGGAAGATTTTGTTCAAAGACTATGTCAGAGGGTTGTTACTTTAGTGAGCTAACTACTTTGTGTCTATATCATGCATGTCTTATGGGGTGGTGCAAAACTGTATTTTGAAAAGAAATTTTATAAATAACTTCTTGTTGTTAAGACTCTGTTTTGATGAGATTTTTTATGAAGTACCACTATTTGGTTTAAGATAATATAATTTGTTTACGAAGTTACCATATTTGAACTTATACGACATATGACTTGTATATTATTTTTAAACTGATGATACTTCTTTCACCTTAGTAAAATAACAACTAAAATAATTCTGTATCTATAACTTTGTAAGAATTATTCAAAGCTTTCGCTGAAATGTTTTGAAGTTAATTTGATTTAATGTAGTAACACACTATACTCGGATCCTATTATAGGTCGGGTTTGGTGTATTACATTACTGCTGCTACATTAATACTTTGATATGCCTATTGTTATTGCTGATGATGAACTTGGAAGGTTTCTTTAATGGATTTTGGTTTTTGTTGTTGCATTTAACATTGCTTTTTTAACTTGCTTAGTTATATTACTGTTGGTTAGATATTGATGCAAACACATACTAACATTGATGATTTATTTCTTAAATACTTTATAAGTTAAGTTAGGTTAAGTTAGCTAAGGGGGAGCTTATGTTGATTGATGATTCATACTTCATGCTTTGTGAGTTTTGTTCAACAAATTGCCAAAAGGGGAGATTGTTGAAAATTATGAAACTGACAATTTGGTGCTAGAGGGAGTGCCCACTTCCCTATCCACCAAATTTGTATGGAGATCATTTCTATATTTAGGTGTTGGCAATTTATTGAACCTTATTTTTGGACCATGCTGATTACATGGTGAAATCTAGCCCATTATGAAAGATGATTGTACTTGGGAATACAAATATTGGTAATTGCTTTGGATGAAAATTCCCAAAGTAATCCTTGGATTATGGACTTTGGATTGGATCATGATCCTGTTGATGAGTTGCTATAAAGTCCATATTTACTTCATATATTATTATATTGTATTTTTATGATATTACTATTTTGCTAGGATTGATTTAGATATTCTATTGTAAGTAACTCTCGAAATCAATGTCCATATATTTGAGAGACTTGCCTAGGATAATGTACTGTGAGATAGTCATTTAATCTATTCTTGTGAGCATAATTTGTAAAAGTACTTTTTGTTAGTAAAACCTTTTGTTGTGATTTTTACTTACTGTGATCACAGGAAGTGATCATAGAGATGAGAGTATTGTATCTTCAAAGTACAAGAGAAACAATAAAGATGTGTGTGATTGAATAGGTTCACTTTGTAATTGTTGAAGAGAGTGCATATTTCTCATTAAGCTAAGCTCCGCAAACGTAGGAAAACCAAATTGTGCAATCATTTACTTGTGTCTTATGTGCTTCCTATTTTTTATTTAGTGTATGAAGAAATACTCACCATCTCAATCACGAGTTTGATTGTGAAGTTTCTATTCTTATCGACGTACTTTTACAAACAATAGCACAATATTAGTGCAGTTGGACTACGATATATGTTATTGATGTATAGGTTGTTTTGAGCCTCCTTTATTTACCAAAGAAAAATAAATAAAGAAAAAAGGATTTTTGTTATTTCACGTAATATACAAAAAATTGGAAGTAGTGGAAAAATATCACTATCAAACTCAGCATTTTCATTTTTTTGGCATAATATTAAATTTAATTTTTATTGTTTATATTTATTTTATTAATTTTACTTTCATATTTTTAGTTATATTTGAGAATTAAATTTTCAATCGGTTTTTTTAACAGAAATTATATCTAAACTTTAATTTTTTAATTATGTTAGCATGACAACCTGTGTGATAGTACCATATGCATTTTATACTAATATGACACTATTTATCTTATATACCACGTCAACAAATAATTCAAATATATAAAAATTAGAAAAAAAAGTTCATGAAAACTCAAAAAAGAAAATTTATCATGAAGTACACTAGATTATCATACAGGCTACCATGTTTTAAAATTAAATATTTTAGCAGATATTTCTGTTAGAAAAATAACAATTTGACTCTTTTTGATTGGGTGATGATCATATTTCACTTTTTTTTTAAAGATTTAGAACCAAATTCAACTTAAAAAAAGAGAATAATGTCCAAATTAATAAAAATAAGTAAACATTTAAAGCAAAACTTGTCAATACGTTTTCTTTTTGTATTGTTTGTATTATTGTCTATATTCGGAATTTGTAACTGCCCCTATAAAAGATATTGTCTCTAAAATTTGAAATTATGTCTTCCTTTTAAAAATACAATTTACCTTATCATTACAACCTATACTTAAATATTTTTCTTTTAATTAATAAGTGGCAATTGACGAGTACCGATGTATATATATATTATCGAATATAGGGAGGACCTATCTTGTCTATCTCCAATTTCTCCCGAACCTCATCAATAATGTACAGTTCAGTTGTGGCCTGGACCTGGAGTCGTTTCTTTGGTAGCAAGTCAGCCACCCTTTTTGCTTCACTTGGGACATACCGGCACCTAACACTCCAGAATTTCTCCCTTAGCCTGTGAATTTTGCCAACTAAGGATAATTGGCTGCTACCTGCATCAGCAGTATTAATAATAGCCACTGCTGTAGCATTATCCATTTCAATGATAACACGCCTTAGCCCCTTACACCATCTGCTTGTAATGCACTACACATCCCAATTTTCCTGTAAAAATCAGCATTCCACCTGCCTTCACAATCTCTAATTTTGACACCCTAAAAAGACTTGATGCGATGATCATTTGGGTGTTATCATTTCTATATTTCTAAACAATTTTTGATGGAATTTCTAAACAAAATAATATAGAAAATTTAAAAAGAAAAAATTGAAAGCAACAATCAATTATTTTTTCTTCTTTTAGACAAACAATCAGACATTAACCCATCCATCCTGACAATACGAACTCTTCCCATCCATCCCAAAACAACAACCCCACACCTTAAAATCCCCACCATGTTTTGTCTCCCATTTAATTACAAATTTTTAAACCCCCCTCCCCAACCAAAAAAAAAAAAGTTAAAACTATTTTCATCATCATTAATTTGAAAACAATAATAATAACGAAACCAATTCCCTTCCTCCCCCAAAAAAATCAACACACAAAAATGTTAATCAATCAATTTTTTTCATTTTACATCATAGCTTCTGGTAGCCTTTCCTTGGATCCCTAGCTCTCTCTTTTTCTTTGATCAAGTTGTTCTTCATTTTGTGGCGGTGGCGGAGATGACGGAGGCGGTTGTTGTTGTTGTGATGGTAGAGCATGGCGGTTGGTGGTGGTGGTGTTCATGTTCTTGAGATTTTGTTGTTGTTGATAGACTTGTCTTAGTCTCTCAATTTCCTTCTTCAATGCTTCTTGATGAGCTGTTGAAAGGTTTTAATAACATTTCAATAGAAGTGGGTAAATGGTAGATAATTAATAATGTACCAAAAAATAAAATAATGCATTAAATATTAAATATAAACAAAGAGCTTAAGCCTTGATGCCACTTTTTTTTCATTTTCTGGATAGAAGCTTAATGCCACCTTTCCATATAGAATTAAAATGTCCTCCTTATTACATTCACAAGGAAATTTGCCATTATATATGAAAAATAAAACATCTTTTCAGTTTTGTAGTGGAAAAAAAAAAACCCTATATTTTATTAATAACTATTATTATATTAGTGAAAATCTCATCTTTCTTTCTAAAATCTGGGTTACTTATTTAAATTAATATTCAAATTTTAAATTGAATTTAAAAACCAATTTAAAATTTTGACAATAATTTAGAGACATTTGATGATTAACCCTAAAATATTTTACCAAGCTAGAAAATAAACCATTCAAAGCAAAGTGCATATGGTTACGAATAATATATTGAATCAATATTATATGTTATTTTAAAATATTATTTGCATAACATGTTTATACATCTTTTTTACATAGACATATGATTAAGTTACAAAAAGATGTTTTACATGGGAAAATATGAGTTTATTGTATTTTATGTGTGTGTGTGTATATATATATATATATATATATATATCTAAAATATGCATTTGGGAGATCTTGAGACGTAAAATTGGAAAGAACAGATAGTTTAATATTTAGTTAATTAACAAGTGATGATATTCAAAAAAAAAAAAAAAAGAAGAAGAAGAAGAAGAAAAGAAAAGAAACCAAGTAATCAACAAGTCGTACCATCTTTGAAAATTTTATCTTGAGCCAAAGCAGCAATCCTTTGTTTCAAAGCACTATTGTCAACATTTAGAATCAACCTTTGATGATCCAAGAATGCAACCCTCGGTGATAATGCTGATACTTCAGTCTTCAGTTTCCATCAACAAAAACCAAATCAAAACGAATTCTAAAATAAAAACTAAATTATGTATCTCTCTCTCTATAGATATATACATGTATCTATGTGTACCTGTAATGTTGTAACGCTCCTTTCAAGTTGTGAAATATATTGAAGCTTTCGCACTCTTGATCTTTGAGCTGATTGCCGGTTTGCCAGAATTCTGATACATCAAAATTAAGTTTGAAGTGGATTAAGCCTATGGGTTTTAAATTGTTTAATATATATGTTTATGTGTATTATTGTTTTACCTCTTAACCCTTTTTGGATCGATGATAGAATCGCCGTTGGAGGATGGTGGAGCTTCTGAGGCGGATAGCTTGCGTGTGCTCTCGACCTCCCCTGGTTCATTTTTGGGTTGCTGCAGATCCGTTGAGGGTGCTGTTTTCTCCTCATTGTTGCTAGACGTCGGCGTCGATGGATTGGACGAAGATACCGTTGGAGCAGGCGCTGCCATGGTGACGGCGACATCGTCGGAGAATAACGACGTGAGCTGGTCATCGTCAAGACGATCGAACATATTTAAATTTGATACCGTCGTGGTAGTCATCATGGGCATGGCATTGGAGTCCCTGCATTCTTCCTCCACCAATGGTTGTTCAAGGAAGGCTATGGAGTCGCTCATGGAACGACGGTGAGCGCCGCGACGGGCGGAGGAGAAGTCGAGGAACTCGTCCACCCATGAAGGGTGGTTGGTGATGGTGGAGGGAAAGAAGTTTGCCATGGAAGGCATCTTGTCATGAGGAAAAGAAGGCCAATTTTGGGAGATATTGGGTATTTTAGGAGGTAGTTCAGCCATTCTATTTCTTAAACTCCAAATCAAAAACCCACACTCGATTTATATAAAGAAAAGAAGATTATAGGCGTCAATACTCCAAAACCAGACCTAATCTTAATCAATCAAAACTAACCAACTAACCATAAATAAATAAAAACCCAACACAACAATGGTTCAAAATCTCAATATTTATCCTTAATAAGAAACATGAAAGGATGACACTAAAACAGAAAAAGGACACATTCATTACACACATCATGCATAACACAGTCTTTAAGGCAATCCCTTTTCCTTTTTCAATTTTTTGTTTTATAATTAATGTACTAAAATGATAGTCATATATGTTGTTTAAATTAGTAAAAAATAAAGAGAAAGGTAATGGAAAGGGGGCAGTCACATGGGAGGGGATTAGGGACAGCTAGCAACAGCTGGGGCTGGGAGACTCAATTGGGGGGGGGGGGGGGGGGGGGGGGGGGGTTTTCCTTGCCTTTGCCTTTGCCTTGCAGTGCGAAAGTAGTAGTGGGAGTTTAATAAGCGGAGGAATCAGCAATACCACGTGCCGATGTGACCTCTCTATCTAAATTCCAATACCCTTGGATGGACTTCTGACTTCTTAAAATATGCCCCTACCTTTTTTTTTTTATATATATATTTTATTATCAATTTTACGTTAAAACATTTAACCACAATGCATTCTTCTTCTTTTTATTATTTCAAATCTATATTATCTTTTCATTATAAACATCAAAATTTTTAGATGCATTTTAGTTGGCTAGTTTGTGCCTTTCACATAAATATGCATGTTTATTTTTTATAAATAAAAGAGTTGGATTAAAATAATTTACCAATAATAAAATAAATTTAGTAATATAATAGATTTAAAAGTTTTTTGAATCTTGTATTTATATATATATATTAGTTTCTAATGTTACATGTGTTGCATTTAATTTTTAAATAACATATTTATAATTATTGTTACATATCATTGGTAATATAATTTCTCTTAATTTTTAAATAATACACAAATAAAGTTAATTTTTTAAAAAAGAGTAAAACAACATACAATAATTATAATAACAGTTCATGATAAATATTTAAATTAAATTAATAAACATATTTAATAATAATGATTAAAAATTATTTTTTTAAAACTTAAACTTTTATATATAGTATTGATATTATAGATGAATTTTATTGATTTAATATTTTATAAATATAATAATTGAACATTAATGTAAATTGAATTATATTTTGTAATTAAAAAGACGTAATGATTGATTATAAGTATAATTGTAATTTAAATAAAAAAATGAAATTTATATCTTTTGTAGGACCAATTTGTTGGTAAATCTAGGGGTATTAAAAGTAGCTAACAAATTTTGTTTTTTTGGTAAAACGAACAAAAGCTTACAATAATTAGGGCTATGCAAAAGTAGTTTTTATTTGAGAAATCATCTTCGCCGACTGTAGGTGTCTTTCTTCCTAATATTAAATTTTAGGCCTCATGCTTAGCTGCTTCATATCACCAAATATAAATTGTAGCTTGATTAAGTTAATTTTTATATAAAAATAAAATTATCTATAGAAGAGTTTTTTTTCGGAAAATGATTTACATTTTTCAAAAGGATAAGTCATTTTACAGAAAAAAGAGATTATTTTACTTTGACTTGTAAGTAATTTTCTATTGACCAAATTGTTTTTTGTGAAACAAATACAAAAAAATACAGAAATTATTTTCCGTAAAACATTTTTCATGTAAACAAACGGACACTTAGCCATTGTACATTAGATCAAAAGAGCAAATTGATCCTTCTATTAAAAAATTAATTTATTTCTACCGTTAAAAATTGGTCATTGTACAGCAGCATGAGGTACATATGGTAAGCCACGTATCACTATCTGATTATTTTGTTAAGCATACCAATTTTTAATGTACAAATGGGTGAAATTTTAATAGAAATGACCAATTTACTCTCTAAACTAACATACAATTTGACTCTAGTTAATTCAACAACATCCACGATACAATAACATTTTTTTTATCCAAAAACTTACATATAACAATATGTAGATTAAAACATGAAATGAAAAGAAGTTTTATTAACACAAACTAAAAGGATTTAATATTATAATGGTGAGGATATTTGGGGGTAGGGTTATGAGCTGTTAAGGAAAGGGGAGTTGTAAGAATCATGTCCCATGTGAAGTGTTTGTAAGAGCCCACCAATTTCTTTGCTGTGTCCCTAAAACACAGTCACATGGAGGGTAATGTGACCTTTATTTTATTTTTTATTTTCCCTTAAGTATCTCTCATTTAAGAGAAAGAAAAACAAGTACTTAAGAAACATTTAATCATGATTAGTCGAAAAGTTTTAGGTAGCAAGGCATGTTCATTACCCTTCTGTCTCGTAAAAGTTGGTACTATACCATTATTCTTTTATGATGTACCGGTAAAATTCATCAACCTCACCCACTTTCACTCCTTAAATATTATATAATCACAATTTAATCTTGTTCATTAATAATTAAAATAACTGAAAAATATAGGACCCAGCTGGCTTAAATCAGATCCTGTACAAAACACCGTTGCATTAATATATAAGTTAAATGCAAACCTTTTAGCATTATTATAATAAGGCATAATTGCAAAAGAAGCCCTCAACCTTTGGGGGCATTTGGATATATGCCCCTAACCTTTTTATTTTCTGAAATCGGCCCTTCACGTAACGAATTTTTTAGATATCAACCCAGTTGAAACGGTAACCGTCAGCTGACCGTTAGCCAACAGCCAGTCAATAAAATTGGTTTACGTGGCTTTCCAGTTGACTGATGATGTGACATATATTAATATGTCTACTAATGGATTTTATATCCATCAATCTCCATCTCATCCATGAAAATTGCTCCATTGTCTTCATCTCATTTGCAAAAACATAATTTTCAAGTTTGAGATCAATACTGGCTGGAAAACCCATCAAACAATGGTTTGCAATGACTATAATGTGGATTGCATCGAGTGTATTTTAGATATCCCTTTGCTGGTGATTTATTATTATACTTGAAAAAAAAAAAGTAGATCTCAAATCAGAAAGCCCCTTCAAACAAACCCAGAAAAAAGTGGTTGGTAAGGTAAAATTAACAATGGGTTTACTAATATCATCTGCAAATCTAAAGTAAAGCCAGCCCCAAGGTCGTTATTCTTGTCTTCATCTCTAACCAATGTAAGAAAACAAGAAAAAATAAAAGTATGATTGTGGGTGCTGATGGATGAAAAGAAAATTTTAAGAGAGTTGGAGAGTTGAGAATGGCCTTTGCAAGGGGAAATCAAAGAGCTAAGGTAGAAGAAGGGGATAGAAACCCAATAAATTAAGGGGATAGAAACCCAATAAATTAGCGTATTTATTTTAAAATTTGCCATGTCATCAGTCAACTGGAACGCCACGTAGGTCAATTTTTTGATCGGTTGTTGACTAACGGTTAGATGACGGTTACCGTTTCAACTAGGTTGCTATCTGAAAAATCCGTTACGTCAAAGGTTGATTTCAGAAAATAAAAAGTTTAGGGTATATACCCAAATGCCCCCAAAGGTTGAGGGCCTTTTTTGCAATTATGCCTTATAATAATAAATACTAAAATTTAAAAGACTTAATGATAAATTTGGCCACTAACGTTTGCATATTTTTGTCAAAATGACCCTAATTGTATTTTAGAGTCTTTTTTAACCATCAACCTTTGTTCTTATTTTCAATCTACTTTTTCTAATAGATTTAATGAAAATACCATTAAAAATGTTAACGGGGATGATGTGGAATTTTATATATGGAATATTTTTAATGAGATATAATTTATTACTTAGATAACCTAATAAGATGATTACATGTGAAAAATAATAAAATAAATAAATAATATATTAAATTAAAAAAATCTTAATTTAAAGAAAATATGCGTAATTATCTAAAAAAAATTAACTCAATAGAAAAATTTATCAGTAAACAAATGTAAGAAAAATTGAAAACTTTTGAAAAAAAACAAATATTGAAACCTTGAATTTATTCATTAAATTTGTTAAAAAAACAGATGGAGAAAAAAAACAAAGGTTGATGACAAAAAAAAAACTAAAAAATATCGTTAGTGATTAAAATTATTGTTAAGACAATTTAAAATATCATCTTGTAAGAGTAATTATATAAATTTTTAAAAATAAAATCGTGAATTTATTTCTCGTTTTTTCTTTAATAATACAATATGGGTATACCACCTTTTTTTTTTTTAGAAAGAAAATGAAAAACCTATTTTATACGTTCACATTTAGATTATTTGTTTTATAAAAAAATGAAAAACGTAAACTAAAAGAAATTAAGCACTAAGGCCTGAATCCAGATCGGCGCAAAGAGCAGTTAAACCGATGGTCGTGAGTTTTGCCATGGAATCTGCTACCATGTTGGCTTCACGGAGAATTGACGAATGGAAACTCGCCGTTGTCTACCATGTTCGCTAACGTCGTGACTACCATGGAAAAATGATGACTAACAGTTGACATAGAAAGTTAATGTGGAAAAATAATGTTAAGAAAGACTTATCTGATTTTTATATTATTTTACTAGGGGTTAATTATTTTTTTTTTAATTTAACGAGGACACAAAAACTTATAAAAATTCTAAATTTTTAAAAGTCTAAATCATAAAAATTATTAGAAATCTATAAATTATTATAACAAAATATTAAAAAGTTATAGAAAAAATTTAAATGTTATAATTTTTTAAAAATATTTAAAATTTATTAAAACTATTCAAATATTATAGAAAATTATAAAATTAAAGAAAACCTATAAAAGTTAAAAATTTCTACATATTTTTGTTCTTTCACGCACTATATCACTCGCTATCGTCATTTAAACCCCTCACTCGGTATCCCACATAAATCTAATCATCATCACAGTTCAATCTCCCCATTTCCTTATTATCGAAGTTAAAGACTCTAAACTAGCAAAATAACAAATTTTTTTATTTTTTAATAAATTTTTTAAATTTTAAAGGAATTTTTATTTTATAAAGTTTTATTGATTTTATAAAATTTTTGTAATTTTAACAATATTCTATAACCTATTTATAGTTTTTTTGTACTTATTTATAATAAAAAATCAGTTAAGCCCTCGTAAAATAATAGAAAAATCAATTAAACCCTCCATGTTAACTTGCCATGTCGACTCTCGTTATTATTTTTCATATTACTTGTCACGTCAATATTTAACGACATGTCAAGGGCTTCGACAGAAAAATAAATTCAAGAGGTTCAATTGGGTACAAATCATTATTCAAAGAGCTCAATTAGTAATTTTTTGACAAGGGACTTAATTGATTTTTTTAATTATTTTCAGAGGGCTTATTTGTCATTTTAGCCTTATTATTAGTTCTATTAAAAATTCAAAATGACCGCTCCAAAAATCTGAAAACAAATTCAGCTAAGGGCCCACTAACTCAATATTGGGCCCAAATCCAAAAATCTGACCCGACCCGACCATCGCCCATAGGTTTGGCATTTCCGATTTCTCTATTACTTTAATATATTTTTTTCCAAATTCAAAACTTGTCACACCAATGCCACCGAGCTCCGCCATTTATTAAAATTTCCTCCCAAAAAATAAATTCAAAAATTTTAATATAAAAATCCATAAAAGAACCCGACCCGGTGACCCGGAATGGCGGCGTATAGAGCAGATGATGACTACGATTACTTATTCAAGGTGGTGTTGATCGGAGATTCAGGTGTTGGGAAATCGAATTTGTTGTTGAGATTTACGAGGAACGAGTTTAGCCTTGAATCCTCGTTAAGGCACAGATTTGGGACACCGCCGGACAAGAAAGGTACATTTCTTTAAAAACTTATTTTTTTACTTTTTTTTAATCATTACTCTTATTTCTCATTTCGTTTTTTTTTTAAATTACTTTTAAGGGGTTTTGTTATTTTGAGAGATTTTGAGGAAAATTAAACGTTTTTGAGTTGGTGCTGTATTGGATTGGTGGAATCGCTATTTGGGAATTTTGAGGAATATGAAGCGTTTTTTTTATTTTCGGGTTAGTCTTAAAACTTTTGAGAGATTAGAGGAAGTGAAGGTGTTTTTTTTTAGTATTAGTGTATTGGTTTGATGAAATGGCTTTTAGCTTAGGACCTTTTTTCTCCTTAGTCTGAGCTGTTTGTGTGTTGAGAAATGTGGGATAAGGTGCATTCAAAGTTTTCCTTCTCTTTTTAACGTCATAAGCCTGCGGACTTGGTTTTTTTTGTGAAAAGTTGTTTTTTTATTTTATTTTATTGATATATTTGATTTGAGCATATTTGAAAGACATTTTTCTTGATTAGCACAATGCACTTCGATTTAGTTTAGAAATTAGCATGTGATAGGTTATATATAAAAATCCCACTGTTTGCTTACTAATGGATAAGCCCCAATGAATTTTGCATCTGGGTTTAGTTGATAAATGTTACAGCTTTATCCATTTATGAAAAGGTGAAGTAAACCTACTTTTTCTTAAAACTCCTACTTGAATCATCAAGTACATCTGTAAGCATCTTTAGAATATAGGTTTATTGAATAAGATATCATTTGTACATCCAATCTATGGATCGTTGTATTATTCATCATTCATTTTAGAATGATATGTTTCATTTTGGGCATAAAGAAGGTTGCAGCCTAAGAATCAAGGAAACTGAACCGTATGCTTGTTGAATGCCACCTCTTAAAGGTGGGTGACTGCATGAATCAACCAGGCTAAGCCCTGGTTCAAGGGATTGTCTGTTACTAATTATAGTAGTTAACCTTGTTCTAGTCTTGAAGTTTGTCATGTTATTCTGAAAGTGAGGGCATCTCTATATTGTCTGCTTCAGTTCTGATGAATGACTTATCATCCAAAACTCGAAAAGCATCTTTACATACCTTCAGAGGGCATGTCTTCTACTCCATTTTAACTGTCTATGATGCAGGAGGCTGGGAGAAATCTTGTGTTGCATACTGGGATATTCTGCATAGATAATATTCTCACTGGCGTTTGTGTTTCTCTGGGAAAAGATACCAGAGTGAAGTTCCATAATATTATCATACATTTCATTAATCGGAAGATTTAACTGTAAAAGCTTTAGATATACTTCATGTTCTATATTGACAGACTTGATTTTTTTTTCAAATTAAGTATAAACTGTACCTGTAGATCATAAAATGAAAATTCTGTGCTGTTTCTCCATGAAATGAAATGTCTTGGGTGCATGAACTTTTAATAGGCTGTGCAAGTTTTTATTATTACTTGTTTCATCAGTCACTAGCAGCAAAAAATTATCACCATGATTTTGTTAATGGGAAATCATAATATTTCAGCTCTTGCTGATACTTCTTTCTGATGATGAGAACTGAATAGAAGATCCTGATGTTAAGATTTGCCTAGCATAAGAAACTTATGCCTTGGCTTTGAAGGCTTAAAAACAAGGTTGCGCTTGAAGTATTATTTGTTTAAAAATGAAATATAAATGATTTTCTGCCATCATTTTAGTATGAACACCTGAATCACACTTTCTCCTATTAACTTTTTAAGGTGTAAGCTTTTGAGAGCTGATTTCTTGTTTCCTTCTTTTTCAAAGATACCGAGCGATTACAAGTGCATACTACCGTGGAGCTGTTGGTGTATTGCTTGTCTATGATGTCACTTGACATGTCACATTTGAGAATGTTGAAAGATGGTTGAAGGAATTACGAGGTCACACGGATTCGAATATCGTGATTATGCTTGTTGATAACATGGCGGACCTGCGACACTTGTGTGCTGTTTCCACCGATGATGCTAAGGCCTTTGCCGAGAGAGAAAATACCTTCTTTATGGAGACATCTGCCCTTGAATCTATGAATGCTGAGAATGCATTCACTGAAGTACTAACTCAAATACATCATGTTGTCAGTCGAAAAGCACTTGAAGTAGGAGATGATCCTTCAGCATTACCAAAGGGACGAACCATCAATGTAGGAAGCAAGGATGATGTTTCAGCCGTCAAGAACGCTGGCTGCTGTTCTGCTTAAATTTTAGATGATATATCCTCCATTTTTCGTATCTTTAAGCACAAGATTTGAGATTGAAGTCAAAGGAGAATGTAGCAGCTTCCAAATTCCCTTCATTTGATTTCGGTTCCTTACTCGTGGTTCTTTTATGGTATTGTTCTCCCTCGTTTAATGTTCCATTTCATAGTTTTGATAGTTTTTGTTGTATTTGATTGCTTTAGAATACATAGCAGACAGATCTAGTTTGGGTTTCTAAATAATTTTCATTAGTTGGGGATGATAAATTTTGAATTATTTATGACAATACATCTTAAATTCCTTCATAGGTGAATGCTAGAAATTGTATACAAAATTGGAACTGCAAAATGGATTGGGTTTCAAGCGTACACCATACTGTTGCAAGTTCTAACAAAACTATCTGCATTGCTGTTTTGACAAGAATCTAGCTGTTGTTCATAGTATCTACGGAAGGATAAGCAAATCCGAGCCCGGAGTGTAATCAGTTGGTTCATGTTATTATCCTTGAGAAATGGTATTTAACAGGTCTAAGGACATGGCTGAAGAAGAAGACTGTTTTCTTTAGAATTTGGAAGTTCTATTCTACTAGGACCTTGCTTCCATGAAACAAAACACCAAACAGCTTGGCTGAGCAATTTGATTTTTGAGCCAGGTATGCAAAAGCACGACTTTAGCATTTCTTTGAGAATAGCAGCGAAAAAGTGTTTTGGAAGAGGTATGATTTAAATTTCATGTTTTCAGTATTACGGTTAAATGTGGTGAAAAGTTAAAAAGTGTTTGTTATGTAAGTTAATTCAAATTATATTATAATTCATTAATATGGAAAAAAGTAATTAATATAAATTATTTATAAAATTTAAAATAAGAGGAGCGATCTACTTACACATATAAAAACTAAAATAGTTTATATGACTAATATTTTAATGATCCAACTGTTATTCATGTAGATTATGCATGTCAAATTTTATTTGAATTTAAAATTTCTAACCATTTGTTTTATGTAAAAAAAAAATTCAATCGTTGAATTTATATTAATATATAGAGTATTTTAATTAATCTGATAAAGATATCAGATCGGTTTGAAAAGTTATATGCGTGACAAGCACAGTTATATTAATAAATTCAACGATTAGAATATTAAAATATTAATTATATAAATAGTCACAGAAATGTGTAAAACTACTTTAGTTTTTACACTCTGTAAATAGAGTGGATCTCTCTCTTTATTATTATTATTATTATTATTATTATTATTATTATTATTATTATTATTATTATTATTATTATTACAATGCCATGTTAGTATTTTTTGGGTATTAGCAAGTATTTAAGTTAGATTATAATACAAATATAAAAAAAATTATGGTAACTCATTCTTAATATAAAGATATATGGAAAATAAATTAAATATTTTTTAAAAAATTAATATAAATTGTATGTGAAATTTAACTTAAATATATAAATCATATTTATAATTTATAGTTAAATATAAATACGATGAAATTTAATAATTTCGCATACAAACTGTCTTTTAAAAACTCAAAAGCTAAAATTTTTAGCTTTTTTACTCAAAGCCAAATGCTAAAATTTTCAACTTTTCTGCTTTGATTAGGAAATTGATTTTGTTTGAAAAGCTATTTGTTTAGTATTGCTTGTGACTTATTGGTTTGACTTTAAAAGTGATTTTGAAAAACAATGCTAAACACAACTAAAGTTTATGAGTTACTTCTTGTGATATATGCATGGATTGATGAAATTTATTAAATTAAGTTCACCAAATTTACCAATTTCCAAATCTGAAAAGCCAGTTAACTTACAATGCATTTTTGGATGGGATATAGGCATTTATAGATCGAGATGTCATTTGACTGATGATAGTGCTATCTCTTAGTTTTAAAATGCACTTTGAATCACCCAATTTCGAGTATGAGAGCTCAACCGATGATAGAGCTATCTCTTATATTCGAAATGCGCTTTGAATCACCCAATTTCGTGTTCGGGAGCTCAAGTTATGGTTGTTTTAGTAAAGATTGTGCGAGCATAACTTCTAGACAAGATTATTGTGGGAAATTACAAATTTCGGACTTTATTTCGAGTTTAAATCATATTGAGTTCGACTTTAAGGCTTAATTCTGATTATATTTGAGCCCAATATTGTATTTATGAAGTCTTATTTTTTGTTATTTATTTATTCCGAATTTTAGGATATTTTCAGTATTTTTAATTGTTTTCTCAGTCAATAAGAAAGTTTAATTCCACTAGAATTACTATTTGTTTAGATTAATTAGAGTTTCATTATAATAAGGAGTTATATTTTGATGTAATTAGCTAGCCTATATAAAGACATCTCCATTATTCATTAGGGGTACTATTCATTATTTTGATTTAATACAACTCTTTGTGTTTTCTCTTTTGCAAAATATCTCTCTTGTTTATTTTAGAAGTTATTTTCTTCTTCGTTTCTTTTTGAAGTTGCGGAAAGCTCTTCACATTTCCATTTGCTACGATTTGGTCTTAGAGGGTAAATTATAACCATTTGTGAAGTTTGTTGAAGATTATTCTTTAAAAGATTTCATAAGGCATCTCCTTTTCGTCTTCTTCCCTTCAATCTTTTTCTATCTTGATTATGTCCATTAGAAACTTTTTCTAATGTTTCATCTTCTTGTTTGATTTTAGGATTTAAGATTCAAGTATTTCTTTTCAAGAAATGTGTTTTAAATTTCAAGAAATCGATGCCTCTCAAACCATTTGAAGTTTTCTATTCTTTCTTTTTCTTTTCTATTTGGTTTGATTTATTCTTTCTATTTACTTGTTTGTTTTCTTTCAGTTCAAGAAAACCGTCAAAAAGCTTCAATTTTGGGTTGTTTCACATTTAAATTCATTGCGGTCTTGGTTAATCCATTATTGTTCTATCTTTTACTTTCCACAGCCGCTACCAATTTGCCATTGTTATTACTTGGTGTTCTTGTGTGTTTCAGGTTGTTTTTTTTCACCAAGTTAGGATTTGTTCTTGTTTGATTTAGTTTCTCCTTATCCAAAGAAACTTAAATCCAATTATATCCGTGTCGAAACCATTTTTAAAATCGGATTTTGAAAGATGGGGATCGACTTTAAAAATAAATATGGGAGTCGCCACCAATCTTTTTTTTACTTAGGTGTGATTGGATTACCTTGTAAAACGTTTTATTTTAAAACATTTGATTTTGGTCTACGAAAAAAAACAAGAAAACGGGTTCGGGATTCGGTTACGTACGAGGAAGGGTTAGCACCCTCGTAACGCCCAAAAATTGGTACCTAATCGATAAAATCATGTCCAAATGTTTGAGATTTAAAAATGTTAAGAAAATGATCCTTTCATTTGAAGGTAAACCAAGACTACCTATTTCAAAGAAATAAGAATACTACACCCAATAATTTAGGATACAGTATCTCATAACTTCGAAGCTAGATGCATCTTTTTAGAAAATTCTTACCTCGAGATACAAAACATCACACCCAATAAGTTAGGATACAATGTTTTAAATTCTTAAGAATAAGTTTTTATGATTTAAAAACTTGAGATTTCTTTGTTCCGAAGGAATATAAACATCACATCCAGCACGATTGGACACGATATTTTAAAACCTCGTAACTAAGATCAACTCATAAAAACTTCGAGTAATTTCGACTTAAGATTTGAGAGTTCTTCGATCCGAAAGAATATAAACATCACATCCAGCATGTTTGGACATGATATTTTTTATACCCTCGTAACTAAGAGCATCTCATAATTTATAAACCTTTTTTTAAAAGGATGTTTAGTTATTTAGCCAAACGGAAAATCGCAACCCAGCACGATTGGGCACTATTTCTCGATCTAAATACCAAAACATTGCTTTATTTTTAAAACCTTTAAAAATATTAATTTTGCAAAAATATATTTTTATTTTAAACAATAATCCATGTGACTATATTGCATTCATACATTATCGAACATAAATATTAAAAAAAAATTATAATACACTAACATTTTATATAGACATTGTAAAATACAAATAAAATAGCCAAAGTGAGAATAATAATATAATAAGAATAATAATATAGGTTAATATAAAAATAATAGTAAGATGAAAAACAATCATAATGAAAATAATATAAATAATATTAATAATAAAATAGTAAATCATAATAATAATACTAATAATACTAGGGTTAGTTATAAATAATAGTAGTAACGATATCAAATATATATATATATTGTATAAAAATATTGTTAAAAAATGAAAAATATATAACTTTAAATAAAATTTCTAAAAATAATAAAAAATAAACCAAATTTTTTTTTAGAAAATAATATAATATAATACTATATATATATAAATTAAAATATATATAATATATATTATTAAACTAAATAAAATAGTATATAATAATAATTAATATATACAAAATAAGAAAGAATTCTATCTATATGTTTTTTTATAAAGTTAACAAAGTAAAAAAATGAAAATTTTTAATATAAAAATTTTAAATATAATATTAAAATAATTTAAATCTAAGAAAGGTTTTTTTTTTAAAAAAACAAATAAAATAATAAATAGAGAAATTAGGATCAAATAATAATAAAAATAAATAAAAGGGGGTTAAATTATAAATAAATTAAAAATAACAGGACTTAATTATAAAAATGAAATAACTCAGAAGGGCCTGATGTGCAAATAACCCCTTTCTAAAAAACACGCGGATCTCCTTCCGGTCGGGTCAGAATTCGGGTAAAAGCCTTAAAACGACGCCGTTTTGGTCATTAACAGCCTTCACCAAAACGATGTCGTTCCCTTAATCTATAAAAGGCAAAAATCAGTTCAAAAAATTCATTTTCTTCATTGTTTTAAAAAAAAAGTAAGAGAGAGCTCTGAAATGCTCTGAACTCATTCGGCCTGAGGTCAGTCTTGGCCTTTTGCTCCGGCGACGCGCCACCGTACGCACCGTCGTACGTGCCTCCTTAGACGGCAGCCGTAAAGTCCAAAAGCTTCCGTTTTCAACACTGATTAAAAGGTAAACGCTTATCCTCTTTTTTTTTTTTTTTAAAATAATATATGTATAAAATGCATGAACTGAAAAGAAGAAAAGAAAAGAAAAAGACGAAGCGGATAAAAATGTCACCTCTATAAACTGTTCTCAATTTTTTTGTCTCTGTTTTTATTTCTCTCTGTCTGTATTTGTCTTCGATTTACAGGTTAAAACAGGCTTTTATAGCTTACGAAATAAAAGTAAAAATGGAAATAAAATATTGCCTATATTATTACATTCCATTGTTGTTATTTCTCCTTTTTGCAGGTGGAGTGGAGATTTCGGTGGCGAGACAATCTGGCGTTGATGGCGGCGGGACGATTGGGCGCGAGGCTCTTGCGGTGCGACTGTTGGTCTCCTGCCATTGCGGCGCAGAAGGAGCTGGGGTGTGATTGCAGAAACCCTAGGCTGAGACTGTTTTCGATTTAGTGTTTGGGCTAGAATATTTTGGGCCTAGTCTGGTTTCTGGGTAGTTGGGCCTGCTAGGTTTGGGTCAAAGGGGTGTAAATGGGCTGCTGGGTAGTCTGTTTAGTGTTTTAACATTGGGTTAAGGGTGTAACGGGCCACAGGTTTGGGTTAAGGATCTGTTTGGTATTGGGCTATGTAAATGGACTGTTAAAACTGGACTTTGATTTTTTTATTTTTTTCTGTTTTGGTTTGTTTGATGGGCCCAGGAAAAAATGGGCCATTACAGCTGCCTTTCTTTGCTCATTGTCGTGTAATGAGAATAGAGCAAAGACAATAAAATGACCAATTTTTCCCGGTCTTGGCCGAGCCTTGACTTTTTTATCCTCGTATTCTTCAAATGGCTCCAATTCCACTGCAACTTGAACGGCATTGGAGCTTCATCTTGATTTCAGTAAGTTTGATAGCTTCAAGTTCATGAAGGCAGTATCCACTATCTTTTGATCTGCTCCGCTGCAAACTCAGGGAAACCAGATCTGATATTTTTAATCTGATCCCTACAAACTCAGGGAAACCAGATATGATATTTTCAATCTGATCCCTACAAACTCAGGGATCACCAGACTGATGTCTTCAATCTGCTTCCTGCAAAGCTCAGGAATGCCAGATTTGCTATCTTCAATCTGCTTCCTGCAAAGCTCAGGAATGCCAGATTGGCTATCTTCAATCTGCTTCCTGCAAAGCTCAGGAATGCTAGATTGGCTATCTTCAATCTGCTTCCTGCAAAGCTCAGGAATGCTAGATTGGCTATCTTCAATCTGCTTCCTGCAAAGCTCAGGAATGCCAGATTTGCTATCTTCAATCTGCTTCCTGCAAAGTTCAGGAATGCCAGATTAGCTATATTCAATCTGCTTCCTGCAAAGCTCAGGAATGCTAGATTGGCTATCTTCAATCTGCTTCCTGCAAAGCTCAGGAATGCCAAATTTGCTGTCTTCAATCTGCTTCCTACAAAGCTCAGGAATGCCAGATTTGCTATCTTCAATCTGCTTCCTGCAAAGCTCAGGAATGCCAGATCTACCATCTTCAATCTGCTTCCTGCAAAGCTCAGGAATGCTAGATTTGCTGTCTTCAATCTACTTCCTGCAAAGCTCAGGAATGCCAGATTGGCTATCTTCAATCTGCTTCTTACAAAGCTCAGAAATGCTAGATTTTCCATCTTCAATCTGCTTCCTGCAAAGCTCAGGAATGCCAGATTTGCTATCTTCAATCTGCTTCCTGCAAAGCTCAGGAATGCCAGATTGGCAATCTTCAATCTGCTCCCTGCAAAGCTTAGGAATGTCAGATTTGCTACCTTTAATCTGCTTCCTGCAAAGCTCAGGAATGCCAGATTTGCTGTCTTCAATCTGCTTCCTGCAAAGCTCAGGAATGCCAGATCTGCCATCTTCAATCTACTTCCTGCAAAGCTCAAGAATGCTAGATTTGCTGTCTTCAATTTGCTTCCTGCAAAGCTCAGGAAAGTCAGATTGGCTATCTTCAATCTGCTTCCTACAAAGCTTAGAAATGCCAGATTTGCCATATTCAATCTGCTTCCTGCAAAGCTCAGGAATGCCAGATTTGCTATATTCAATCTGCTTCCTGCAAAGCTCAGGAATGCCAGATTGGCAATCTTCAATCTGCTCCCTGCAAAGCTTAGGAATGCCAGATTTGCTACCTTTAATCTGCTTCCTGTAAAGCTCAGGAATGCCAGATTTGCTGTCTTCAATCTGCTTCCTGCAAAGCTCAAGAATGCCAGATCTGCTGTCTTCAATCTGCTTCCTGTAAAGCTCAGGAATGCCAGATTTGCTACATTCAATCTACTTCCTGCAAAGCTCAGGAATGCCAGATCTGCTATCTTCAATCTACTTCCTGCAAAGCTCAGGAATGCCAGATCTGCTATCTTCAATCTGCTTCTTGCAAAGCTCTAGAATACCAGATCTGCTCTCTTCAATCTGCTTCCTGCAAAGCTCAGGAATGCCAGATTTGCTGTCTTCAATCTATTTCTTGCAAAGCTCAGGAATTCCAAATTTGCTGTCTTCAATCTGTTTCCTGCAAAGCTCAAGAATGCCAGATTTGCTATCTTCAATCTGCTTCCTGCAAAGCTTAGGAATGCCAGGAATGCCAGATTGGCAATCTTCAATCTGCTTCCTGCAAAGCTCAGGAATGCCAGATTTGCTACCTTCAATCTACTTCCTGCAAAGCTCAGGAATGCCAGATTTGCTGTCTTCAATCTTACTACATTGTCTTTTAAAGGACATAACCTGTAAAATGGGTATATGCTTATTTCTAATAATTAGGATGCTTTGGTCAAAACGCATCAAATGCCCCTAATATGAATGTGAAAATGTTATGAAAATGATTCCTATTTCAAGGATTAGGATGCAATGACCGGAATGAATCAAATGCTCCTAATGAAATTTGCTATGATACAAAAATGTTATGAGTATGATTCCTATTCTAGGTGTTATCACTCATTTGTTTTCATTCTTGTTCATCAATAATGTTCTGCTCAACCAGCTTGCCCCAATGTAATTTCTGAGTCAGCCCCGCTTAAACCTTGGGACATGAAGTTGGTATCTCCCACTGCAACTTCAGGAGAATGACATTTGGTTTCTTCCATATTTCTGTTATCACTTTCAATCTGTTACACCATTCTCTGGGTGTAATGACCAGATGCATGTGTTTGAATGGATGCAAGGTATCCCAACAATGAACCCCTCTTGACCTTGTTCGTCATTTGCCAATATGGTGTCACCAATGAAATTGTCTTATCCAATAAGAATTTGAAGAGATAATCATTTTTCAATGTTTCCAGCCCTTGGGCTTGGTGAGTTCTGAACAATAGTCATATTTCAGATTCCTCATATCATTTAGAAGCTTCTAGAGTACTATACAAAACTCCTTTTAGGAAAGTGTTATTAGTCCATTAATCGTTATTTCAATAAAATTCTTGAAAAAGATCACAACAATGAACATGAAAGAAATTAATCAGGAGTATAGCTTGAAGCAAATATGCTAATCAAAGATAACCAAGGCAATAAATGAAAATTGATTGGTGTATCTTAAAAGAATAAAGTAAATGAAGATAGCAAAAGCTATAAAAGAAAATTGATTGAGGTGTTTCTTTGAAAAGAATAAGATAGCAAATTAAGAATGCGTAAGACGGGAAACTAGGTGCCCCAGATATCGTAGTCTGAGCTTCTCTGTTTCGATTTCTTGAGGATCATTTTAAACTCAATATGTGTTTAGGGGATCCGGAGTACTTTGTCGATGCCTCAAGACGTAACATACTTCCTCATTGCTAATTCAGACGTAGCAAGACCAAAGCCGCCCTTTTCGGGTTTTCAACTCAAAGCCCCTTTGGTCTCAAAGCGCCCTTTGCGGGTTTTCGCCTTTGCCTCTCCTTTTCTTTTTCCGCTTTTCTTTTTTCCCTTTTTTTTTTTTGAATTTGTACTCAAGGCACCCTTTGCGGGTTTTCACATTGGGCCTTCCCCTTTTAGGTAAAATACTTCTTGTCTGAACCTGAATTCGTCGGATTAGGCAAGTTTTCGCCATTCATCTCAGTCAATATCAATGCTCCTCCAAAATAGGCCTTTTTCAACATAAGGTATTTCCCAGTTCGGAATATGCTTTCCACTGAAATCGTTTTGTAAAAAAAAAATTCTTTTTCAATATCAGGTTCCCCCTTGTGGATTTCTCTAGGATGAAGCTCTTTGTCGTAAACTCGCATCATTTGACAGTGATGGATAGCTTTTAATCTTTTCTTCAATTAGGATCAATTGGCAAAACGCTTTAATTCCATAAACCAATGGGTAAGACGTTACCCTCAGCGCAGGTTCTGGCCGACGTTCAATAAGACAAAAGATAATGGTAGCTTCTTACGGCAATCCTTACAAGTCTAAGTCACCTTTCATAATTTTTGTTGTTTATTTTTATTTTTATTTTTTCTTTTTTCTTTTTTTCTTTTGGCAGCTTTTGCTGTACTGTGATACGCTGTCGGATCTTTGGACGAACTGTAAACTTTAACTTTGTACAGTTATACATTCTGTACTGGCATTTGATCCTTTTTTTTTGAATTAGATGACTGTCGACTTTGCAATATTGGCATATGAAGCAACATTCACCCTCTTAATGAAGTAAACGATGACCATGACAGTGAATCGATGTCAACTAGAAGCATTTGACAAGATTGGCCCCATAATATCCATGCCCCACATATGGAAAATTTGTGAAGAACTGGAGTAAGCCCATGAATCTTGTCTCCTTAGATACGGCATAGCTGATACCATCCCTTTCTCTGTAAATTGGCAGTGCCCAATCCTCATATTTAGGGCGCGTTTTATTAGCCCAAGTATGTCCTGATATGATCATGCAAAACGTCTTTGAGTCTTTTTGAAAGTAACTCAATGATGTCTCGCATTATTTCTATGGTAAGCTGGGCTTCGATCTTCACCCCTTTTTCTAGGCTCATGATATCCAATGACCCTTTGTAGAGTAAGGTCTATTTTTCATCTTGTTAAACCATTCTTAACAAGTCAGAAGATATGTCACAATCTCTGTCATCTTCAAAATCCTGAGATCCCCTAGACCCATATCTTGTTCAAAAAGGGAGTCAGTAACAATGTCGCTCATGACGTTGATATCTGGGTACCTAAGCATGAAGGCAAGAAATCCAAAGAATAATTGATTCTAAGGATGATTACTTGTATGGTAATGAATAAAGAATGAAAAAAAAATGTATAGTAGAAAGAATAAAAGAATATGTACTCAAAAGATGCATTTTATTAAAATAAGAATTTAGGACACAAGCCTATTTCACAAAAGGGGTCTCATTGCCTCTGGGCTTAAGACAATAAGCATGTTTTGCACATTACTCTAGGTTAGCCCTAAAAGTACATGGATTTCTTCCACAGTCTCATAATTCAAAACTCTCCCAAGTACACAAGGGCTTGTAAACTTTGTTCTCTAATTCCCTCTTCGCTTTAGATTTCTTCAAAGGATCACTACTTTCTTGTCTCAATGATTGGATAATGGGTTCTCCACACTGGGTGTATCATCAATCTTGAAAACTCCCATCTTAAGAAGTCTCTTAACTACCTTTTTGAAGGCAGTACAATTTTCTATTGAATGCCCCATTACTCCTACGTGGTAATCACATTGAACGTTGGAGTCATACCATTTAGGATATGGGGGTTGTAACAGATGCAGATAATATAGGGACACTACACGTGCCTCTAATAAAGTCTCATATAGCTCCTTATATGTCATTGGAATTAGCGTAAATTGGAGCTTTTCGGAATTTTGTCTAGGGCATGCTTTTTGTCTCGTCGACCCTTATTGTCCAGCCGTAACCACTTTCGGTTGGCTAATAGTGACTGCTTTTGAGTACCCTTTGTTGTATGTACTCGTATTATTCACCTCATCATCCCTTTTCCTAGGAACAAACCTTTTAGTGGTTTCTCCTGCCTCAATCTTGCCACCCCTTATGGCATTTTCAATCATCTCTCCTGCCATCACTATATCCGCAAAGCTCTTGGTGGTATTTCCTATCATATGCGTGATGAATGGAGCTTTCAGAGTGTTGATGAATAACATAGTGGTTTCCTTCTCCAGGAGAGGTGGTTGAACTTGCATGGCAATTTCCCTCCATCTTTATGCGTATTTCCTGAAACTCTCGTTTGATTTCTTTTCCATGTTTTGCAACATGATTCGGTCAGGCGTCATATCTGTGACATGATTATACTGCCTCATGAAAGCTTGGGCCAAGTCCTTCCAGGAGCTAATGTTAGCACGACTAAGTTGGTTGTACCACCTAGACGCTGCACCCGTCAAACTATCCTGGAAACAATGAATCAGAAGTTGATCATTATTCACATAGCCCGTCATACGTCTACAGAACATCGTGATGTGGGATTCAGGGTAAGTAGTTCTATTGTACTTCTCAAATTCTGGCATCTTGAATTTATGAGAAAGTACCAAATCAGGGACCAGACTCAAGTCCTTAGCGTCAATACCATGGTGATGGTCAGTATTTTCCAAAGCTTGGAACTTTTCTTCTAACCACCTACAGCGATCCTCCAACTTCCTGAAGATTCAGTTCTTATTCCCTCTCTCTCTTCTATGTCCAAATCAGGGATAACGGGGTTGGCAGGGTTATCTCCTGGGTTAGATCCCGAGCCCACTTGAAAGTTCATGGATGGTCTAGGATCAGTTTGCCCTGGTTGAGGTCTAATTGTGATGGGTGGCCTTTGGGGATATTCCTCAAGCTCACGTGTGGTGGAGTGAATCCCCTAGGAAAGTCCTCATTGTCTTTAGCATTGACTATGGGACCTTTTGCTTTGTCCATTATCCCACTCAACATTTGGGCCATTTGAGCCATCATGTTCTTTTGGGCCTCCAACATCTGGTCCATCATCTCTTGTTGGAGTTTTGCCATCTGCTCTTGCATCTGGTCTTGCATTTCTCTCTGGAATTGTTCCATCCTTTGGTCCATTTTCCTTGACTTTGCTCGTGTACCGTAAGGTTGTTCAGCTTCCAGATTTTCTTTTTCTCTCTCTCTTATAATTTAAACTAATTAGACTCTTTCTATAGATCTGAATGCATATGATGTTATGTAATACAAATGCATGAATGCAAAGAAAGAGAGGTGTTGATTCTGAATTCAGTCACATTAGAAAAACTTTTCTAGAAAACAAATCTCTTTACATAAAACAGATAGCATACACGGCCTTGCCCTCATATTCCAAGCAAAAACAATAATACCCTTCCTCGCAAAGGTCAAATCTCGCAAACTTGTAATAAAAGCCTTCACTAGCTCCTTTTTGCTTGATCTGAGACGCGACTCCCTACTCCATAATACTCGTTAACTTCTTCAAGAAAGTCGAGACGTGATGATTCCCGATTTGTCTTTGTCAGCTTGAATCCTTGGGTAATAAAGTCTTGTATTCCTTCACCGGCTATCAGTCTTCTCTTATTATGTTTACTTGGACCATATTTGGACGAGACTGTATTATAATCCACTTTATCAAAAAACCTATTTTCCTATGACAAACTTTTCTATTTAACAATCGAATTAGAAATCAACACCTCTTTTCTATGATATGAATGCAATACGACCAAAACAAAAGAGAACACGTTAGCATAGGAAAAATAAATAACATAGAACACCTATTAGGGTGACCACTAGGGTTTGACATAGTTCTACCTAAAGTAAGCCCTTAGGTTTTCTACATGCGGTTTAGTTCTAAAGTTGAGGTACCCGAACCAGCAGATTCCTCGATCCTCACCCATTAGAGGCTCATATGGACCAAGTTCGGTTCAGGGGAATACATTTCCCTATGGCCATGCGGAGGTGAAAACCTCACAAAGACATAGGTATGGATGTATCCCGGAAGCAGTCCACTAGCCCATGCGGAGGTGAAAACCTCACAAAGGCATAGCTTCTCGCTCCCACTTAAGGGTGTGACCACAACGGTCATGCAGTGCAATGCCAAGAGATATATTTTAAAATCACATGCAATAAAATGATCATATTTTTAAAAATCAGAATTTTAAATTAGAACAAAAGGACATGAAATTATCAATTTTACGGCCTGACTCTCTTAGTCCCCAGCGGAGTCGTCAAGCTGTCGAAACCATTTTTAAAACCGAGTTTTGAAAGATGGGGATCGACTTTAAAAATAAAAAATGGAGTCACCACCAATCTTTTTTTTACTTAGGTGTGATTGGATCACCTTGTAAAACGTTTTATTTTAAAACATTTGATTTTGGTCTACGAAAAAAGACAAGAAAACGGGTTCGGGATTCGGTTACGTACGAGGAAGGGTTAGCACCCTCGTAACGCCCAAAAATTGGTGCCTAATCGATAAAATCATGTCCAAATGTTTGAGATTTAAAAATGTTAAAAAAATGATCATTTCATTTGAAGGTAAACCAAGACTACCTATCTCAAAGAAATAAGAATACTACACCCAATAAGTTAGGATACAGTATCTCATAACTTCGAAGCTAGATACATCTTTTTAGAAAATTCTTACCTCGAGATACAAAACATCACACCCAATAAGTTAAGATACAATGTTTTGAATTCTTAAGAATAAGTTTTTATGATTTAAAAACTTGAGATTTCTTTGTTCCGAAGGAATATAAACATCACATCTAGCACGATTGGACACGATATTTTAAAACCTCGTAACTAAAATCATCTCATAAAAACTTCGAGTAATTTCGACTTAAGATTTGAGAGTTCTTCGATCCGAAAGAATATAAACATCACATCCAGCACGTTTGGACATGATATTTTTTATACCCTCGTAACTAAGAGCATCTCATAATTTATAAAACCTTTTTTAAAAGGATGTTTAGTTATTTAGCCAAACGGAAAATCGCAACCCAGCACGATTGGGCACTATTTCTCGAATTTCTAAATACCAAAACATTGTTTTATTTTTAAAACCTTTAAAAATATTAATTTTGCAAAAATATATTTTTATTTTAAACAATAATCCATGTGACTATATTGCATTCATACATTATCGAACATAAATATTAAAAACAATTATAATACACTAACATTTTATATAGACATTGTAAAATACAAATAAAATAGCCAAAGTGAGAATAATAATACAATAAGAATAATAATATAGGTTAATATAAAAATAATAGTAAGATGAAAAACAATCATAATGAAAATAATATAAATAATATTAATAATAATATAGTAAATCATAATAATAATACTAATAATACTAGGGTTAGTTATAAAATAATAGTAGTAACGATATCAAATATATATATATATTGTATAAAAAATATTGTTAAAAAATGAAAAATATATAACTTTAAATAAAATTTCTAAAAAAAAAAATAAATATATATTATAAATAAATTTTATACCAAAAAAATTTTAGAAAATAATATAATATATATAATATATAAATTAAAAATATAATATAATATATAATATATTATTAAACTAAATAAAATAGTATATAATAATAATTAAATATATACAAAATAAGAAAGAATTTTATCTATATGTATTTTTATAAAGTTAACAAAGCAAAAAAATGAAAATTTTTAATATAATAAAATATTTTAAATATAATATTAAAATAATTTAAATCTAAGAAAGGTTTTTTTTAAAAAACAAATAAAATAATAAATAGAGAAATCAGGATCAAATAATAATAAAAATAAATAAAAGGGGGTTAAATTATAAATAAATAAAAAATAACAGGACTTAATTATAAAAATGAAATAACTCAGAAGGGCCTGATGTGCAAATAACCCCTTTCTAAAAAACACGTGGATCTCCTTCGGGTCGGGTCAGAATTCGGGTAAAAGCCTTAAAACAACGCCGTTTTGGTCGTTAACAACCTTCACCAAAACGACGTCGTTCCCTTAATCTATAAAAGGCAAAAATCAGTTCAAAAAATTCATATTCTTCATTGTTTTAAAAAAAAAAGTATAAGAGAGCTCCGAAATGCTCTGAACTCATTCGGCCTGAGGTCAATCTTGGCCCTTTGCTCCGGTGACGCGCCACCGTACGCGCCGTCGTACGTGCCTCCTCAGACGGCAGCCGTAAAGTCCAAAAGCTTCCGTTTTCAACACCGATTAAAAGGTAAACGCTTATCTTTTTTTTTAAATAATATATGTATAAAATGCATGAACTGAAAAGAAGAAAATAAAATAAAAAGACGAAGCGGATAAAAATGTCACCTCTATAAACTGTTCTCAATTTTTTTGTCTCTGTTTTTATTTCTCTCTGTCTGTATTTGTCCTCGATTTATAGGTTAAAATAGGCTTTTATAGCCTACGAAATAAAAGTAAAAATGGAAATAAAATATTGCCTATATTATTACATTCCATTGTTGTTATTTCTCCTTTTTGCAGGTGGAGCGGAGATCTCGGTGGCGAGACCATCTGGCGTTGATGGCGGCGGGACGATTGGGTGCTAGGCTCTTACGGCGCGACTGTTGGTCTCCTGCCATTGCGGCGCAGAAGGAGCTGGGGTGTGATTGCGGAAACCCTAGGCTGAGACTGTTTTCGATTTAGTGTTTGGGCTAGAATGTTTTGGGCCTAGTCTAGTTTCTGGGTAGTTGGGTCTGCTAGGTTTGGGTCAAAGGGGTGTAAGTGGGCTGCTAGGTAGTCTGTTTAGTGTTTTAACATTGGGTTAAAGGTGTAACGGGCCACAAGTTTGGGTTAAGGATCTGTTTGGTATTGGGCTGTGTAAATGGACTGTTAAAACTGGACTTTGATTTTTTTATTTTTTTTCTGTTTTGGTTTGTTTGATGGGCCCAGGCAAAAATGGGCCCTTACAATCCGCTACGCCCCTACTATTCTTATCATCTTGGAATTGAGTTATCTACTTTTACTTGAGCAAAGTGTCATGGAGCTAGAACTTTAGTCTCGCAATTTGTGCGGTCTTAGGTGATTTCTTGAGTTTAAATCCACATAAGTCAGCCTAACTCTCGCAATGTGAGAATTCTTGATAGAAATTCTCTAAAACACCGAAAATAAATCAGAAGCAACTTAAAGACAGAAGAGTAATGAAAGAACAAAAAAGCTACAAGAAAGCAAAAACACGTCAAGTGTCTGAGTAAATGCTCTCGATAGTATTCAATTACTATAAAAGATTACAACTGAGTTTCTATGGGATGATTACAAATGAAATGGAAGGTCTCTATTTACAGTTGAACTCTTCTAGATCGAACGATATAGTTTGCTTTATACCAACAGTCAAGGTTAAAGCATATCTGATACATGTACGGATGTGGTGAAATTTATTAAATTCCATTCATCGAAGCTGTCAATTTTCAAGTTTGAAAAGTCAGCTAACTTGTGACAGCTTTTTGGATGGGATTCAAGCAATTTTGGGTTGATATTTCTTCATAGAATTCGAAGAGCCACCTCTTAGATTCACAATGCACTTTGAATCACTTGACTTCGAGTTCGGGAGCTCAATTTATGACTGTTTTTAGTGAAGACTGTGTGAGCAAAATTTCTGGACGGGATTATTATGAAAATTACGAGTTTCAAACTTTTAATTCGAGTTTAAATCATATTGGGTTCGACTTTTAGGCTTAATTTTTATTATATATGAGACCAATATTATATTTATTAGGTTTTACTATTTATTTATTTCAAATTTTGGATATATTTTAAGTATTTTAAGTTATTTAGGAGTTTTATGTTTCTTAGTCAAACAAAAAGTGTAGTTTAAAACTACTTGTTATTTAGATTAATTAGAGTTCCATTATATTTGAGAGTTTTATTTGGATGTAATTAGAAAGCCTATAAAGGCCTCTTCATTTCATTAGATGCACAATTGTTTTCCATTAATAAAGTTCTAGGAGTTTGTTTCTTTTGTGCAAGATTGTTTTCTTGTGATTTTTAGAAATATTTTTCTTTTCGATTTTCTTTAAGGAGTCACAAGGAATTCGTTCCTCATCCTTAAATTTACCAAGGATTATTTCTTGGAGGGTGGATTAGAATCATCAATTGATTTTGTTAGGGTTTATACCTCAAAGGGTTCAATTGGACATTTATCCATCTATCCATCATATCCTTCGGTTTATTCGATCCATCTTCCACTTTTTATTCTATTGTTTCTTTATTTAGTTATTATTTTGAATATTTATTCGTTATTCTTAAATTTATTATATTAGTTATTTTCTTTGTTTTTCGAAATCTGTTTGGTTTTTTTTCCAGGTCAGATCAGAATGTTTCTTTCTTAAATCGAATAACTTGAATACAATCTAATTCTGCTGGCTCCTTTATCACTATCTACAATTGAGTTTCTTAAGGGATTTACACAATCGTCTAAGATTAAAAAAATCAAATCTTATAAGGTTACCCAATACTTCAAGTAGATAAACTTCTCCACATGTTCTACGAATCGAGCCAGTTCAAGTATGTAACGCCCCGAAAGTTTAAGAGTCTAATTGTGGCAATCTACAGTAATTAAATTCTGTATCTGTGGTTCTGTGCTCTGCTTTTGTGTTTAAGGTCTGAAGTTAAAACTATGTTGTTAAAGTTTTGTTTATTTAAAACAACCCCTATCCATGTGTTAGGTGGTTAAGTGCAATTATGGGAAAATTGATGACAAGAATGAGCCTACTGGTTCACTGGTTAAGCATCTATCTGTTTTCTATCTGGTTCAGGGTTTGAATCCCATCATACGCATTAGGGAATATTTTTTTGCAAATGCTGGAAGGTGTGGTGGTTAACTTAAAACAATGCTATCGTTCTTTTCATTTTTTTTTCTGAAACCTTAGTTCTTGTTTCTCCTTCTTCCTTCCTTTATTTTTCTTTTCTTTCGGCATTCGATTGTTATGTGAATTGTGAAGTCTGGTTGCCTGAGAGGTTGATTTTGCGTAAGTTTTACTATGGCTTCCTTTCATATGTGATTTTCGTTCTGTTAACATTCTCTATCTAAACGGGTCTTTGCTCGTTTATTCAAATTTTGTTAAACTTTCATTTGGTTACTTTGTTAGGCAAGGATATTGCAGAGGACGTTAATCCACCGTATTAGCTTGATTTCTTCTATTTCGTACAAGGTGAGTTTGCGAATTGGAAGAGAGTAACGTCAAATCTTTCGACGTGTTTTTAGCGATAAGTTGTTTTCGCTAAATGTTGGAATTGATTGTGTGATTGGTTGTAGAATGATTAATTAGGTTCCAGGTAGTCTCCGTATTGTTTCCTCGTCAAAAGGAAATCAGGTGTGTACCAAAAACTCTAATTCTGCAAGTTTCAAATAGCCAGTAATGGTGGCTGTCGACGCCACACGACCAGGCACACGGGTGTGTGACAGGCCGTGTGAGCCACACGGGTGTGTGGCAGGCCGTGCGATCGGTTGTGTAACTCACTGTTCATCAAATTGGGGCCATACAGGCTGGCACATGGGCGTGTGTCCAGGCGGTAGTGCAGGGTTCACATGGGTATAAGACACGAGCGTGTGTCTAGGCCGTGTAACTCACTGTTTGTGACTTAGGACCACACAAGCAAGCACACGGGCGTGTGCCCAAGCCTTGTGAGTCATATGGGTAAGGACACGGCCGTGTGTCCAAGCCGTGTACCTTTCTGCTTGTAGGTTAGAACCACACAGGCTGAGAGCATGGGCGTGTGCCAGGCCGTGTGATCCACACGGGCAAGGACACTACCGTGTGTCTTGGCCGTGTGGCAGTATAACGTAGGCCCGAAACCCATTTTTGAGGCTGTAAATGTGGTTTATGACTGATAATAATTTTTACTTGTTGTATAAATGATTTGAATTTGATTGATTGGGAACTCTCTAATACTCTGTAACTGACACATGAATGTTATAACTGTAAGTGCACTATGAATATCTGTACTCTGCATATGCGTGGGTTGGGATGTTGTGAAGAAAGAAGTAATCTGCCCTGAACCAATGGTTAAGCCACTATGTGATCAATTCTGACTTTGGCGCTTTGACACAATATGATCCAACAGCTAAGCTGTGTTACTGTAAACGTGTCAAATAGACACTTCGCGGTGTGTAGGGATCGTTGGGCATTAAATGCCCTTAATGGTGTGTTGAGATGGTTGAAGATGATGTGTAGTGGATGGGGTTTAGGAATATCTGCATCTGAATCTGATCTGCGGTGTACATATGGAATTGCATATATATACAAATATCTATCAATGTACAATTGATTTGTTCTGAATCTGAATGGTAAACAGTTCTGTATCGAATCGAATCCCTGAATATAATTACTTTACAAATGAATATGAACTAAATAATCTGACTAAGGTTACGCACTGAGTTCATAACTCATTCTGTTTTTGGTTGGATTTAAGGTGATTCCCAAACTTGATCGGGTCGGTGTCGCGGGAGTTCGGTCAACCTTTGTATCTTTCGTTTTAAGTATTACTACTAGGGATTTGCATTTTATGGAATTTATGAATATCATATACTTTAAATTATTGTTATCTTGAATGATTCATAGGAATGTTTTCATTTAACTGTGTTATGATAGTATGGGTTTTAGTAAGGGTATCATAACTCTCCAAACTTGGTCCAGATGTCTAGACCGGGTTTAGGGTGTTACAAAGTAGGTCCAATGAGCCCCATTTAATTTATTGACCTCTATGGGATGCTTTTTGTGCATTAGTCATGGGCTTTGGTCCGCTGGCCGTGACATTCTCGCCTACCCATTCTCACAACGCCCTCGTTGTGTCCCCCGAATGACACTCGTTTAACTTGTCTTAGTCGATTCCCAACTAGTTTCTCTGTTGGGTAGCCCCTCAGAACATTTGCCTTGATTTCGGTCATCGCCTAACTCGAACCGTTTCTTTACTTGTTAGTCTCATTTGCAAGAGCGCACTACTCATACTTTCCTATATTATGACTTGCCTCGATCGAAATCCCCTTGATCCACACAATTAGGCTTCAGCATGCCCATATTAAACACTAGGTTAACCTTTGAATATTCCCGCCAACTCTAGTTTGTAAGTCCCTCGGCTTACTTGCTTCAAAACTCTGAAAGGGCCTCTATGTCCTTGTCAATTCGATGGTAAGTAAAAATAAAAAATACTAGGAAAGTGTTTGAGATGTACCTCACGTGTAGCATTTACTCGACCCGCCTGCCCAGTTTGCATCACCACTTTTCCTCTAAAGTTTGATTCACAACCTACCTCTTTTAGGTGGTAGCCCCACTGATAACTCAACAGGTTTCATATCAGTTTGTCATGCCTTTAGCATTTCTAAGGGGATCTTTTTAGCACTTAGATCTACCAAGTTGATGTTCTTACCACAATAAACATCCTCAGCTAGCTACATTGCTGACAATACATTGGTTCCACCTTTCTCATCACAACTCACCAACACCACGCATTATCGTTGACAAGTATTCAAGATACATATGGAATCGAGAAAAGGAACCAATATAGAATTAATCCACTCAAGGAAACTCAATACAGGTACAAATTTGTAATCATCTAAATGAATTACCTCAAAATCTTCTTTGCCTTTCCACCTTCTGATTTACAACTCAACTCCTTGTGTTACTCCCACAGTTAAGATTGCTTTGTGATAATCGATTTCATAGTTTTAAATTTATAATGAGAATGATCGAACCTGGAAACTAACTCTGACAATGACTTGAGGCAAGCGCACCCATCGAACAGTAGTGTAGTTTAGGCAAGACCGAAATGTCGAATCCCAAAGGAACTAAAAGTACTAATACTAACTTTCTTTTTATTATCTAGCCTAAAATAAGTGAAGTTGTTGTTTAATCTAAATTTAACTAACTACTAAGCTAAAGACGCAAAGACAAAAAGAATGAATTGGGGAAATACTATTGGGAAAACTCAGTTGATTAAGATGATACCATTAGGAAGAATCCACCTAGACTTCACTTGTTTTCTAACACTGAACCAGACGATGTATTCACTTGACTTGATCCTTAAGATTCCCTAAGTTATATTAAACCCTCTCTCGAAGCGAATAACGTCTAACCCTAGGTTGATTAATTGAAATCTCTTTCTAATTAAAACCCCTTGAATCGCATTAACTCGATCTATGGACTCCCATATTAGGTTTCACCCTAATCCGGCAAAATCTCGTCCCCCTATCTCTAGGCGTGCGGTCAACTTCGCTTAATTATACTAGATCTACTCTTAAGCAGGGACTTTTGCTCCTCCACCTAAGCACATCATACTTGAATCAATATCTCGGAAATATAAACACAAGAATTAACCATACATAATCAATAACAAATCAAGTATTTATCATATAGTTCAGAAAACGATAACAAGATCCATCTTAGGTTTCATCCCCTTCAGGTATCTGAAGGGTTTAGTTCATAACAATGAAAGAAAACATCTCAGAAGAAAAGATAAAACAAAACATAAGAAATCCCTAAAACCCCCTGAAGGAATTAAAGGAGAGATCCTCCGTCTTGAGTAGAATTTCGGCTTCTTGAGATGGATCAACTGGCTATCTTCGAGTGTTTCCTACAAATCTGACCTTTCTGGCTCGGCTCCTTGGCCTAGCTAACCGCCCTCTTCTAGGTAATACTTAGGGCGTTTATATAGGCTTTTGAAATAGGTTTCTTTTGCCCCTAAGTATCCTTTTCCGAGTGAAATTGTTCTTTGCCACGACAGGGACACAGCCATGGCACACGCCCGTGTGAATCGTCTTTAGGCCGTGTTCGAATTTCTTTAATAAGGCACAGCCGTGTGAATCGGGATCAGGCCGTGTTCTAGTTTATCAGGGAGGCACGACCGTGTGGGCTTAAGTCCAGGCCGTGTTGATTTCCACTTTGGCCCAATTTGGTCAGTTTTAGGCCCGTTTCTTGTTCTTTCCATCCTCCGGTGCTTTCCTGAGTATAAGACATGAAAAGAAAGGATTAAGAGCACCTTTTTACACAAATCAAGAGATAAATCATCCAAAAGTATGCTAAATGTGGGATTAAAATATGTTACTTTTATGATTTATCACTTTGGAATTCATTATCTTGATCCTTTTGGTCGATTTGGCAACTAAGAGACCAAGTTTACCTAGGGCTTTCTCCGGTATGGATAGATCAAAAGCCTTAGTATCAACAATGGCACTCCTTTGACCTATGATGTTGATGTCTACAAGCATCAACCCTTTCTACTTACGATCCTTTGTTTTAGCAAAATTAAGTATCATTGATCCAAGTTTCAATAGCCTATCCTCATCAAGTTTCGCTTTCTTTTCTTTGTTGATCACGGTGAACTCGGATCGATGTAAGAAGTTTCGCACCCTATGCAGACCACAACATAAGAAATATTGTATCTCACTCTTCTTTTCCTTTAGGTTGTTATTAGCTTTCCGCTTCCCATCTATCATGCCCTATAAATTATTTACTTTTCACGCTATTTTATGACACAATGAGTAAAATAGCCTAGTGGTTAAGTGTGTGAATTAAGTCCTAATGGTCCCAAATTCAAGCCCCTACAAGCTCACCTGTTTAATTAATTAAAATTTTGACAACTATAGCTAAGTCTAAGCACTCTTTGTAAGAGCATGCCCAAAGATCAATTATGAGATGGTTGTAATAACATACTTAATTTACCATGTTTTTTAATATAAAGCGTTGTCATTATTATTTCAGTTTTTCTTTCTGTGTGTATAGATAAACTGTTTTATAATAATGTCCTGAGAATAATATGATTATTCTTAAAAGATCCTTAGTCGAGTATTATTGTTGACTAGGACAACAATAATGCATTAAGACTAATATGTAGTTGATTGATGATAAAGAGTTGTCATTGATATGGAGTGTCAAAATCAATGCATGAATATGTGTGTTAGAGAACAACATATTGGATTGACCCGCTATGAGTATGTTTCTTGGATTATTATGTAATTGTCACAACATTACTCATAGTGATTAATATGTATATGATCCTCAGACTTGAGTTCATTATTATCCCAGCATCGTGAGTTGTATATTTTGATACAGTCAAACGTACACCGTAACAGGTTGTTCTATAAAGGCTGATGTTGGATATACCACAATCTATGTAGAGGGATATGGTTGATCAATAAAGGATAAGTCCCTCCTACATAATAGGAGTAATATCTTAGGCCACTTGATTGAGTGAGACTAGAAATACATGGCCATGCTCAAATAAGTTGATATGAGATGTCATACTAATTTATATATCATAGTCTACTCAAGATATCAAGAAACATGGGATGGACTATGCAAGTGTGACTATCCCATGACTTGTATCCGTTCCAGAGATAAAGGACTTAAGGATTAATGCATGAAAGGTTAATCACAAAATGTTATGTCGAATAATAACTTCTTGTAACTTAGGTAGCAATGATGCATTGCTAGATGCCACTCATTATTTGTGACAATAGAATCGTTCTAGTATTACTGCTAACGTTGCAAGAACCTACAGGGTCACACCCTATGGTTGAAATGAACGGAATAAAATATAGTTGGTATTGTGTTTGGTTGTCACATGAATTAAATTAATTAAAGAATTAATTTAATTGGGCAATCAAATATTGAACATATTATATGTACAAGGATGTTGTACACATAATGATAACATAACTTTATTAATATATGAATTTGATTCATATATAAATTTAAATAAATATAGTTTACTGAAATCCTTATTATAATTAATGTAATTATAATTCTCGGATATAATTAATGTAATTATAATTTTCGGTTAAAAACTTTATTGTATTTATTTAATCTTATAATACATTCAAGAGATACCAATTATAAAAGGCCCAATTAAAAGGCCCAATTAAAAGGATACAAATTATAAAAGGCCCAATGAAAAAGACACCCATTATAAAAGGTATTAAAAGGAGACAAAGCTAAAGATGAAAAACCCTAAGTGATTGCTTGTTAGGTCTAGCAGCCGTCAAGCAAATAAACCTCCAAAACAGTTTTGGAGATTTCTTCCGTTCATAGTCAAACCGGGTGGATTACGTAGAGGCAGACATTGGAAAAGGTTGTGGCTTGATTCGACAATAGATCAAAACTCTTTTTGCCAAGGCGTCGCTGTCTACTCAGATTGAAGTTTTGGTAATTTTGAAACCTTTATTTCACCCCGATTCGTTCCTCACACATGGATTCATGGTTTGGATCACCGGATCTAATTTTATTTTGCTGCGTCATGGGGTACCGACGTTCCAACAATGGTATCAGAGCCACTTGTGTGATACGAACTCGGGTTTAAATACTTAGGTGATGCAATTGTATGAGATGCATGTTTTGATCTTATTGTATTTTCGATTGTTTAAATCGTTTAAGCATAACCTAATAACTGTTCCTTTCGGTAATTGATTAAATGTTAATCATGGTGTTGTGGCCTATTCGATTTTATGTTATTACTGTTAACTATTAACAAATCTGTAATAATGCGACGGTGGTATTTATAGTTTCCAGTAAGAGTTAACTGGCTAGTGGAACAAGGGTTGTTCCTATATGAAACCTCAAGGATTAAAATCCTAAAAACACGATTCTGTTGATAAAAGTTATCAAATCGTGAGGTTTCATTTGACTGGGGTATGCGATTCGTACCGCGAGGGCTCCGCCCCTGCACCCCTGGTCTATGACGCGGGGGCTCCGCCCCGCACCCCCGGGGATGGGGTCTGAGGATGGCTCCAGCCGCGGGCCTTAGGCCCGCTTCCTCCGACCACCTCAGACCCCATCTTCTTATTATGGTAAGTTTTGTTAAGAAAAGAAATTTATAAACTTGATGGGCCACAAAAGGTTGAAAGGATATTTTATAATTCACCTTAGCAAAAAAAAAAAAACATTGAATTATGTATACTATTTTTGACATGCACGGTGTTTGAAATGCATAGTTATAGCCCAATGACCCATTCGATAAAAGGTTGTATTTTTTTTATAAATACGGCCTGCGTGTCGTGCCTTACTAATATTCTCTTGTATTTCTCTTCTCATATTATTCCCTCGTATGTAAAACGAGTTTCTGCATATTGTATGTAACATCCCGAAATTGGACCTAGTAGGATTGGGCCCATTGGGCCTTGGGCATAGGAGTGTTTAAAATTTTTAAGAACAAGAGAATGACATCATTTCAAGTTGGACTTATTAAGAAGATGATTTTAGAAAGTTACGGGATTCTATAAAGTTTCGAGTTCAAGTTGGGCCTTAGTAAAATTTTGTGTTTAAGCCTATTAAGGAGAGATAGTAAGTGACATCAAGGCTTATGGAAATAAAAGAGTAAATTGCTAGCATAAAATGAGCATATGGCAAGGAGGTTATGGCATCAAGTGAAGTACTTTGAGGGAAGAGGTTCAAATCCCATTGTGTGCAAATTTTGACTATTATTTTTGTACTTCCTTCCATGGTTGTAATTATGGTAGGGGAGATTTTATTTTATTTTTTTATATATTTATTATTTTGGAAAGAGTCAAAAAGAAATATGGTATGGAGGGTAACATGGGATAGTGGAAAGAAAGAAACAAAAAGAAAAGGAGTAAAAAGGGGAATATGTTGGCATTTTTCAAGGGAGATGATTTGGAAAGTTTGAGTGGCCAAACTTTTGACTATTATTATCATGCATGTGGACGGTTTTGGGGAGGAAAGGGGCTGAATTTGCTTTGTCTTTTGATAGAATTTTAGTGCTAGTTAGGCCAAAATCTATTTGGCACTATTTTGTGTTTTCTCCAAATCTCTTCTTTTGCTATGTGCCGAAAGTTACAAGCCATTAGTGAGTTTAGTTTTTCTTCTCTTTTGTTTGGTCAATACATTCATCTTTTGTTCATCTTTCATTGATAGCTGATTCACCTAGCATCCATCCAACCTCCCATTCTTTTCTTTTAACCATTATCATCCTAATTCTTCATCATTTCGTTCCCTATCGTGTGGGAAAACCTCATCTTGATCGAATCGGACTTTCAACAAGGTGAAGGAGCACAAGTGATTGTATTAACCAAATTGTTATCATCGACTCGTCAAGTAAGTGGGGATGGGATTTCAGTAGCCAAAGGGGTAGGATCGAGGAAGATCACATAAGTGGTGTTGAAATCGGTGGAAAGCACAACTCGTTATTAAGGTGTGTAATCCCGTACCTTTCATATATATGATTGAAATGGTGTGTAATATCACACTTATCTGAAAGTTTGTATGAAATATGCTGTTAATCGGTGGAAATACCAAAGAAAACTAAAAACCGGCATCCGTAATCCCTCGGGTGGGCGTATGATCGTAGTGGTAATCGTATTTCGTAATAAAACAGTTTCGGTTAGAAGCAGTGACGTGTTTTTGAAAAATCACTAAAAATAGGAGAAAAGGAATTAGAAAGTGAATAAGATATCAAATTAAAGCTTACTGTGTCTATTTTAATATGGAAGAAACGGAGAAGGAAAATGAATTTTATATTCTGAGATATCTTGATTTTAGTGAGACTGGTTCTGATTAACTTCGGGGTTCACTGATCTGTTTTGGAAAAATCATATAAAATTGTACAAAGTGAATTATGGGTTATAATTTATATGTATGGATTCCTTAGTGAGTCTATTTTCAAGAGAAACACGTTGGAGCAGTATATGAAAACTTTACAGTGAGATAATTGAAATTAAGTTAAGAGAGGTCAGAATCGTTGGACAGTGAAATAAGGGAAAGTTTAAGGAATAAACTGTACTAAATGGATAGGCTAAAAATTCTGGAAAAATTACAGTAAGAAGATACATGAGTCTAGTTTCAAGGAAATTTTACAGATCTAGATTTCGAGTTTTCTAACTCGAGATATAGCCAATTTAGTTAGTATGACGCAAATGGACAGTTTAAATTTGTATGCCCCAAATTACTAGTTAAGTTTTAGTTGCGAAATTACCCCGTTTGGGCCTAAAATGGATTTTGACCCAATAGTTCCGTAGAGACCCAAATAGAGTTCTGTATCACTCGAGGTGATAGTGAATCTTCGGAAACACCGTTAAATATGAAATTACCGAATTACCCTTGGAGGGTAAATTACCGAATTACCCTTAGAGGGTGAATTACCGAATTACCCTTGGTGGTTAAAACTACTGAATTACCCTTGTAGGGTAAATTACCAAATTACCCTTAGAGGGTAAAATTACCAAATTTCCCTTGGTGGTTAAAACTACTGAATTACCCTTGGTGGGTAAATTACCGAATTACCCTTAGAGGGTAAATTATTGAAATACCCTTGGGTTGTGAAATTACCAAAATACCCTTAGAGGGTAAATTACTGAAATACCCTTGGGTTACAAAACTACCGAAATACCCCTCGATTGCAAAAGTTACCGAAATACCCTTAGAGGGTAAATTACCGAAATACCCCTGGGTTGCAAAAATTACCGAAATACCCTTAGAGGGTAAATTACTGAAATACCCATCGATTGCAAAAAAATTACCGAAATACCCTTAGAGGGTAAATTACCGAAGTACCCCTGGGTTGCGAAATTACCGAAATGCCCTTGGAGGGTAAGTTATCGAAATACCTTTGGGTTGCGAAATTATCTAAATACCCGTGGAGGGTAAATTACTGAAATACCCCTGGGTTACAAAATTACCGAAATACCCTTAGAGGGTAAATTACTGGAATATCCCTGGGTTGTAAAAATTACCGAAATACCCTTAGAGGGTAAATTACCGAAATACCCCTCGATTGCAAAAGTTACCGAAATACCCTTAGAGGGTAAATTACCGAAATACCCCTGGATTGCAAAAATTATCGAAATACCCTTAGAGGGTAAATTACCGAAAATACCATTTATGGGCCAAATTGAAATATGTTACTATATGGGCCGATTGATATTTTGCTATGTGGGCCGTGTAATATTTGATATATGTGCCAAGTGTTAAAAGTGATAGTTTGGGCCTCACGTGTTTAATGGGCCAAATTTGCTAGATTGATTTATGGGCCAAACTTGCTAGATCGTTTAATGGGCCAAATTTGCTAGATTGATTAACGGACCAAAATTTGCTAGATCGATTAATGGGCCAAAATTTGCTAGATCGCTTAATGGGCCAACTTGTATTATGGGCCTTATAATGAAATTATTCTATGAATATTGTTATGCTTTGTATATGCATACATGATTGCATGGGTTGGGATAAAATTGAAGAGAAGTGCTAGTGGCTCTGCCACAATCTAGTTCGGTGACTCTGTCACAATCTAGTTCGGTGGCTCTGCCACAAATATTTTAAATGGCTTAATGCCTCTAGTTCGGTGACTCTGTCACAATCTAGTTCGGTGGCTCTGCCACAAATATAATTTTAATTGGCTTAATGCCTGCTATTGGTGTGTTGGCGGGGTGGGTTGACTTGATCCCCACAGGTGTGATGGTTGGTACGGGTGGTGTGTAGCGGATGGAAATTAGGCTTGGTTGGGAATTGCATATCACATGCATATTATGTTCATGTTATTATGTTATAATTGTAAATGGGCTTAGGCCCAAAATATTGCTATGTGTGTTCCGACCCAGTGGATGATGGTAAGGGGATTACACACTGAGTTCTTGTAACTCACCCCCCTTTCTCTCAACCTTTTCAGGTAATGCTCAGTGACGTGGACTTGGGCCCTGGATAACTCGGTGGAGACCATACTTCAGAAATGGTTTATTTGGACTTCAGACTTAGTTCTTGTTTATTTTATTACTCTACTATTTGGGGTTAAATGTTGTAATAAGGCCTAGGATTTTCTTTCAAAATGCTTCTGCAACTCTATTCCCAAACATCCCATTTTCGTAAATTGTTTATTTCAAATATGTTTTCACAACCAAAAGGTCTTTAAAGATAATTACGATTTCAAGTAGATAACAATTGCTTAAGTGTTTTGGGTTTTAACAAAGAGGCCGTAATTCTCGAACAAGTTTTTAACAATCTCAAAGATAGTTTTAAAAAAAAAAACTTCCATGTGACACGTCAAATTCAGGCTTAACTTCTAGGCCGGGTTTGGGGTGTTACATTGTAATTTGCAAGAGTTGCTGTGGGCCAAACGAGAAGCAATGTGGGACAATTATTGTGGATTGATAGCTTGTGAAATGGCTTACACCTTTAGTTTTCTTTTTGGTTTTCCCATTGGCTTGGGTTGAACCACCTTAGTTTATGGGCTATAACTATTGCATTTATTTATTGCTTTATTTATTCATGTATGAGATGCTATGGATGTCTAAAGCATGCCAATTATATATATATATATATATATATATAATTGAAACTTGATGATAATAAACCCTATTAATTGATGAGATCGATTAGAAGACTAAATGGGCTAAAGTAGACCATAATTGGTGAGATGCAACAACCTTAATAAAATCCCTCTATTAAAATATTAAGTCAACATGACCTTCCAATTTTGCCCTCGTTAAGGCCTCGATCAATACTATGTAGGTTCTGCCAAGGCGAAGTACTAGTATTTATCTTGGTTAAGCGCGAAGAATAAACAAGTGATATTCGCTGGTCAAAAAATTGGTTAATGACTTAACTAGGCTACTCTAATAGGATTAGAAACCTAGAGGCAAGTAAATTGGATAAATCATAAGATGATTAGAACAAGAGTTGTTCACCAAATATTAGGAGTTACATATGAGGTAATTAGCAAATGTTGCTTACCTAAATAACCATAATCTTAAGAGTAAAGCCAAAGCTGACTTAAGAGGTGGTGAAATATGGATCCTTAACCTACTAGAAATACTTTTGAGAAAGTTTTTCCGAAATTAATATACGAGGGTTATTAATTTTAAAATAAAATAATGGGAATATCATTTAATAAAGTCTTTTTAATGATTGATATAAAATTGGTAAATTTACTCACATGCATATTTAATTGTTGTAGATATATTATGGCTGCAAACACTAGCACACTCTCATTGCGATCGGTCCTTGAGAAGGACAAATTGAATGGTTTGAATTTTCTTGATTGGTTCCGTAACTTGAGGATTGTCCTTAAACAAGAACGGAAATTATATGTCATTGAATAACCACTTCCTAATGAACCACCCGCTAATGCCTCGAGGACTGATAGAGATGCTTACAAGAAGTATCTCGATGACATGATAGATGTTGGATGTTTTATGCTTGCCACTATGAATCCTGAACTTCAGAAGCAACATGAGGACATGGTTGCTTATGATATGATCGAGCACCTGAAAGAACTTTATCAGGGGCAAGCACGACAAGAGAGGTTTGATATCTCTAAGGCCCTATTCCAATGTAAGTTGGCTGAAGGAAGCCTAGTAGGACCTCATGTCCTTAAGATGATTGGCTATATTGAAAGCCTGTCTAAGCTTGGGTTTCCATTGAGCCAATAGTTGGCCACTGATGTTATTTTACAATCGTTGCCGGATAGCTACAGCCAGTTTGTCCTCAATTTCCATATGAATGAAATTGACAAGACTCTACTACAATTGCTCAGCATGTTACGAGCTGCTGAAGGCAACTTAAAAAAGGTTGGACCCAAGCCCATACTGATGGTCTGTAATAACAAGGGCAAGGGAAAGGCCAAAGTTCAAACAAAGCCCAAGGGCAAAGGTAAGCCCAAATTTGGAAAGGGAAAGGCTGCACTGAAACCTAAAGGTGGGGTGTCTAAGGAAGGAAACTGTTTTCATTGTGGTGTGACTGGACATTGGAAACGGAACTGCCCTGTCTATCTTGAAGAAGTCAAGAAGGCTAAAGCAAGCGGAATGTCTGCTTCAGGTATTTATGTTATTGATATTAATTTATCAACTACTACTTCTTGGGTATTAGATACTGGTTGTGGTTCTTATATTTGTACTTCTGTACAGGGACTACAAAGGAGTAGGACTTTGGCTAGAGGAGATGTGGACCTATGAGTTGGAAATGGAGCAAAAGTTGCTACATTAGCTGTGGGAACATATACTTTATCTTTGCCTAGTGGACTTGCTTTATGTTTAGAGGATTGTTATTTTGTGCCCAGTTTGACTAAAAACATTATTTCAATTTCTTGTTTAGACAAAATTGGTTTTGAGATAATTATTAAGAATAATTGTTGTTCATTTTATCTCAATAATTTTCTATGGTTCGGCACAATTGATTAAAGACCTCTATATTTTAGATCAAACGAATCCCATTTACAACATAAATACTAAAAGATCTAAAATAAATGACTCAAATCAAACTTATCTTTGGCATTGTCGTTTGGGCCACATAAGTGAGAAACGCATATCCAAACTCCATAAAGATCGTCTCTTGAATTCATTTGTTTTTGAACAATTTGAAGTATGTGAATCTTGCTTATTGGGAAAAATGACTAAATCTCCTTTTACTGGTAAAAGTGAGCGAGCTAGTGATTTATTGGACCTAATACATTCTGATGTATGTGGACCAATAAATATGTAACATCCTAAAAATGGGGCTATTTGGGATTAAAATATGTTTGCCTGAGTTTGAATTGTTTTGGTATTGATTGTGGTATAGTAGGACCTAATTAAGGGTTTTGAGTTGGCTCGGGATAGTAGAAAAATTGTTGTTTCAAAGCTTTAAAGGTGGGGAGCCTTAACAGGTGGGGGTTATAAGAATAAATAAGGGATTTGTTGTCATAAAATGAGCCTAGAATAAGTGGCAAAGGGGGGCCACTTGGGAGCTGCATGTGACGCCACTTTGAGCAAGGGAGAGCTTGGGTTCGAGTCGCGAAATTCTCCTTTTTACTCTTTAGTTTGGACGGCATTAAAGGGGAGATTATCTTATTATTTTTTATTAATTTTATTTTAGATGATAAGGGTGATGGATATTACTAAGAGATAATAAGGTTGTATTTTAATTATTTTAAATGAATTATCATGGGATTAATGGATAATCAAGGATCTTATGTGATTAAAAAAAAAGGATATTGGTTGGATTATTACTTGATTAAATGGGGATTAATTCAAATTATTTTGAATTAAATTAAATGAGTGGTCAAGAGAGGTTGTAAGTGTTTGCCGAAATTTAAACACTTCATGGGAAGTGGACGGCAAGGCCACTAGGGGGGGATGCCGAATGCCTATAAAAGGTTCAACCTGGTCACCTTGTTTGCTTTTTGTCATTTTTACTAAGTGCCGAAACTCTCTTCAAAGCATTCTTTTATCTTTTATTTTGCTTCTTTGGCAATAGCCGAATTCCCTCTCTACTTCTTTTTACCGAAACCCCACATTCAAATTCCCTTTTCTTTATTTCTTTGTTGACCGAGCCTCTACTCCTTGTTGCCGAAACTCTAACACCCTTTTCTCCTCATTATTTTCCTCTTGGCCGAATATTCAAGCAAGGGTAATCTTCTCTAAACTCATCTCCAATCGGTTCATAAGGTAGGTAGGAATGGCCGAATGCCATCTTTCTTCTCCTCTGTGTTTGTGTCGATTTCTATTAAGGGGGGATAAGTGCCGATTTCGGCAATGGTAATCAAGGCTTCTAAATGCTTTCGGGAATTGATCTCTGCTAGGTACCCCAAGATCGTGAAGCAGTTGACCCAAGCCCTAATCTCTAGCAACCGATTTTGGTAGTAAAGTGGTAAGATTAATCTCTTCATTTTTGACATTCGAAGGCTATTAGTCTTATTTACTAATCAGTGGTAATTGATTAAGCAGATTCGGGAAATTGAGTACTGTGGTTAGTAACCGAAGGAATAAAGGTAAAGATTCGGGTTCAAGCAATAACCCTAAAAGAATTATTTGGTTTGGCCGAATGGCCCATATCACTAACACTATTTTGGCCGAATATAGGGGCTAGTGGATCTAAGGTGGCCGACTTCTCCTTTTGGGATTAGACTATTCAGTGGTGACAGGTGTGTACATACACACGTATAACTCTTTAAATGCGCTGAGTGCTATGTATGCTAACTTTGATTTGTGTAGCATCGGGTTAATACCATAACGGTATGAGTGGTGATTCAGGTAAGTACCTGTTAATATGAATGTGTTATTGATGCTTTTGGTAAGCATGATGTATTGATACATGATATGCATATATGACTGATGTGGGATTAATGAGTGGAGGAGGCAGTATTATTGTGCCGACGGGCACCAGTGTTTTGGTAACACACTGTGACTACGGTCACCAGAGGTTTGGTACCTCCAGAGGTTTGGTACCTCATTGCGTCTCGTCCCAGTGGCTTAGTACCACAGTGGGTTGGCCCCACATTTTATATAAGGGATTGACGCCAGTGATTTGGCATCACACGATGGGTTGGCCCCATCAATCGTTGTGTCTATGGACACCAGAGGTTTGGCACCTCCAGTGATTTGGCATCACATCTGTGACTATATGTCACCAGTGGTTTGGCACCACCAGTGGTTTGGTACCACAACGGGGTAGACTGAGGCGTTTGGTTGGCTAGGTTGGGTACACTATCTCGTGCATATTAATTGTTATAACTTGTGTATGAAAATGTTTAAAATCGGGGGAAGGGTTACATACTGAGTCTTGGTGACTCACCTTCTCCTTTATGTTTCAGGTGATACATAGATCGCGGATATAGAGCCGGAGGGACTCGAGGTGGCCATGCAGTGGACTTGAATTAATCGAACTTTAAATTTAGCTATTTTATTTTAGTATTGGTTATTTTATTTTGGATGTAATAAGGCCTCCATATACTTTATTTTTGTTATTTTTCTTAAATGTTGGATATTTTGCTTAAAACTATATTATTAAACTTAAATTAAAATCACATGTTTTCCTAAATTAACACGAAAATGTTTTACCGTGCCATCGGGCACCTTCAAAGTTTTAAAATAACTCGGCTTAAATAAATTTCCAAATTAAACCTAAGTATGGTTTCAGCAAGTTAACCAAAAACGAGAAGTTTTCAACAAAACTTAAATTGATTTTAAAACGGGTTTCAAAAAGTTTTCTCCGTAACAAACCAGATTCGGTCATAATGTTTGGGCCGGGTTTGGGTTGTTACAAAATACACAGACCAGAGGTGGATTTCACTACTTCATTACTTTCACTGATGATTTCAGTAGATATGGGTATGTTTATCTCATGCACCATAAGTCTGAGTCCCTTGAAAAGTTCAAGGAATTCAAAAATGAAGTACAAAATCAACTAGGCAAAACTATCAAGTCACTTCGATCTGATCGAGGTGGAGAGTATTTGAGCCTAGAGTTTGATGATCTTTTGAAAGAATGTGGGATTGTCTCACAACTTACTCCTCCTGGTACTCCTCAATGGAATAGAGTATCTGAGAGAAGAAATCGAACTTTGTTAGACATGGTTCGATCCATGATGAGTCATGCTGATCTACCGACTTCCTTTTGGGGACATGCACTTGAGACAGCTGCTTTCACACTAAATCGTGTTCCATCTAAATCGGTTCAAAAGACGCCATATGAGATGTGGACTAGGAAACGTCCTAGTATGTCTTTTATGAAAATTTGGGGCTGTGAAGCTTATGTTAAACGTCAGACGTCTACTAAGCTTGAACCCAGATCTGAAAGGTGTATTTTTGTGGGGTATCCAAAAGAAACCAAAGGATATTATTTCTTTAATCCCACTGAGAACAAAACATTTGTTGCTCAGACTGGTGTCTTCCTAGAGAGAGAATTTACTTCTAGAAAAGGCAGTGGGAGAAAGATTGAACTTGAAGAAATTCGAGAATCACAAGATACCACTGAACCAGAGATTGAACAACAACAAATTCCACAAGAAATTGAGGAACAAACAACTGCTGTAGAAACACAACCACTGCGCAGATCTTTAAGAGAACGCCGTGCACCTGAGAGATATGGATTTCTCATTACAACGTATGGTGACGTTCTTCTTATAGATCAAGATGAGCCTAAGGCTTATCAAGAAGCGGTGACAAGCCCAGACTCTGAGAAATGGCTTGAGGCCATGAGATCTGAGATGGATTCCATGTATGAAAACCAAGTATGGACTTTGATTGACCCACCCGAAGGGGTTAAACCTATAGGGCGCAAATGGGTTTTCAAAAAGAAAACAGACATGGATGGTAATGTACAAACATACAAAGGGCGATTAGTCGCTAAAGGTTTTCGCCAAATTCATGGTGTTGACTATGATGAAACCTTTTCTCCTGTAGCTATGTTTAAATCCATCAGGATCTTGCTCGCCATAGCTGCATTTCATGATTATGAAATCTGGCAGATGGACGTCAAAACAGCTTTCCTTACTAGAAACTTGAAGAGGATGTGTATATGACACAACCTGAAGGTTTTGTAAATCCAAAGGATGCTAGAAAGATATGTAAGCTACAAAGATCCATTTATGGATTAAAGCAAGCTTCTCGAAGTTGGAATCTTCGTTTTAACGATGCAATCAAAGAGTTTGGTTTTATCAAAAATGAAGATGAACCATGTGTTTACAAGAAAGTTAGTGGGAGCACTATCACATTCTTGGTACTATATGTGGATGACATACTTATCATGGGAAATGACATACCTACCTTGCAGTCTATTAAGACTTGGTTAAGAAGTTGTTTTTCTATGAAGGACTTGGGCGAAGCCACTTATATCTTAGGAGTCAAGATCTATAGAGATAGATCAAGACGATTACTAGGTCTAAGCCAAAGTACATATATAGATAAAGTACTAAAAAGGTTCAGTATGGAAGAATCTAAAAGAGGATTCCTACCTATGAGACATGGTATTTCACTCTCGAAGGAAATGTGTCCTTCAACTCCACAAGAGAGAGAACGTATGAGTAAAATTCCATATGCTTCTGCTATTGGATCTATCATGTATGCTACGTTATGTACCCGTCCAGATGTCTCGTATGCCTTAAGTATGACGAGCAGGTATCAAGTAGATCCCGGTGAAGGTCACTAGACCACAGTCAAGAGTATCCTTAAGTACTTAAGAAGAACTAAGGATACATTCCTATTATATGGAGGTGAGGAAGAGTTAAGTGTAAAAGGTTACACTGATGCCAGCTTCCAAACCGACAAGGACGATTCTCGATCGCAATCAGGTTTTGTGTTTTGCCTTAATGGTGGTGCTGTGAGCTGGAAGAGTTCAAAGCAAAGTACAGTAGCCGATTCTACAACAGAGGCTGAGTATATTGTAGCCAGTGAGGCAGCAAAGGAAGCAGTTTGGATCAAGAAGTTCATTACTGGACTAGGGGTTGTGCCTAGCATATCAGATGCTATAGAACTCCGATGTGATAACAATGGAGCTATTGCACAAGCTAAAGAACCCAGATCTCACCAGCGATCCAAACATATACTTAGACGCTACCATCTTATTCGAGAGATTATCGATCGAGGGGATGTAGAGATATGCAGAGTACCTTCAGATAATAACATTGCTAATCCCCTGACCAAGCCTCTGACACAGCAGAAGCATGATCGTCACACTAAGTCACTTGGTATTAGATATATGAGTGATTGGTCTTAGTGCTAGTGGGAGATTGTAAGAGTATGCCCAAAGATCAATCATGAGATGGTTGTAATAACATACTTAATTTACCATGTTTATTAATATAAAGCGTTGTCATTATTATTTCAGTTTTTCTTTCTGTGTGTATAGATAAATTGTTTTATAATAATGTCCTGAGAATAATATGATTATTCTTAAAAGATCTTTAGTCGAGTATTATTGTTGACTAGGACAACAATAATGCATTAAGACTAACATGTAGTTGATTGATGATAAAGAGTTGTCATTGATATGGAGTGTCAAAATCAATGCATGAATATGTGTGTTAGAGAACAACATATTGGATTGACCCGCTATGAGTATGTTTCTTGGATTATTATGTAATTGTCACAACATTACTCATAGTGATTAATATGTATATGATCCTCAGACTTGAGATCATTATTATCCCAGCATCGTGAGTTGTATATTTTGATACAGTCAAATGTACACCGTAACAGGTTGTTCTATAAAGGCTAATGTTGGATATACCACAATCTATGTAGAGGGATATGGTTGATCAATAAAGGATAAGTCCCTCCTACATAATAGGAGCAATATCTTAGGCCACTTGATTGAGTGAGACTAGAAATGCATGGCCATGCTCAAATAAGTTGATATGAGATGTCATACTAATTTGTATATCATAGTCTACTCAAGATATCAAGAAACATGGGATGGACTATGCAAGTGTGACTATCCCATGACTTGTATTCGTTCCAGAGATAAAGGACTTAAGGATTAATGCATGAAAGGTTAATCACAAAAGGTTATGTCGAATCATGACTTCTTGTAACTTAGGTAGCAATGATGCATTGCTAGATGCCACTCATATATAAATTTAAATAAATATAGTTTATCGAAATCCTTATTATAATTAATGTAATTATAATTTTCGGATATAATTAATGTAATTATAATTTTCGGTTAAAAACTTTATTGTATTTATTTAATCTTATAATACATTCAAGAGATACCAATTATAAAAGGCCCAATTAAAAGGCCCAATTAAAAGGATACCAATTATAAAAGGCCCAATGAAAAAGACACCCATTATAAAAGGTATTAAAAGGAGACAAAGCTAAAGATGAAAAACCCTAAGTGATTGCTTGTTAGGTCTAGCAGCCGTCAAGCAAATAAACCTCCAAAACAGTTTTGGAGATTTCTTCCGTTCATAGTCAAACCGAGTGGATTACGTAGAGGCAGACATCGGAAAAGGTTGTGGCTTGATTCGACAATAGATCAAAACTCTTGTTGCCAAGGCGTCGCTGTCTACTCAGATTGAAGTTTTGGTAATTTTGAAACCTTTATTTCACCCCGATTCGTTCCTCACACATGGATGTATGGTTTGGACCGCCGGATCTAATATTATTTTGCTGCGTCATGGGGTACCGACGTTCCAACACTCTTGCCGTCCAACCCATGTTTCCATACTAGGTAAGATTCTTTCCTTGATTACAAGGTCAACCTTCCCCTTTTTCTCCCCTTTTCACTCCCATTATCCCTTTTCCATGCCTTTGTCCCTTTGTAACAACTCGATTTTCAGTGGTGGCAGAACAGTGGTTTTGTGACCACAAATTTCCATTATGTAGACTCGTAAATATTAATTATAGAATATTTACAGATTTATTAGAGTCATATTAAAATTTGGATAGGAAATTTTATCGTTTAGATAGTTAATTAAAGAAAATGGACTAAATTGAAAAGGGTGTGAAATTTAGTAATTATTACATTTAGATTATTAAATAGCTTAATAACTAAATAAGGAAGGACCAATGTAGCAATTAGTCCTTAGTAATTGACATTGGATGGCAATAGTATTAAAATGATAAAAAATATTAAGCATTTAATGGCAAAATGGTAAGAATAAACCTTTCTTTTTCATTTTTACTTCTCCCATAGCCGAAATCACCATGGAATTGTAGCTTGAGAATCGTCCAAGCATAAAAACCTTGCATGTAAGTGATTTTTATACACGTTTCTTGTAATTTTTACGTTTATGATATCATTGCAACTAGGTCCAACTAGCCTGTACCATTATTTTTGAATCTGTTAAAAATTTTAGAAGTTTCCATTGATTAATCTTGAATGCTATTTTTTATTATAACTATGTATTTAAAGCTCTGATTATGGTATTTTGTGATTTTATGAAGTGATTTTTGTTAGATTTTGATTTAGGGATTAAATTGTGAAAATGTTAAAATTACAAGGTTTGATAGTGAATTTGATGTTTATTAGAGATTTTTTAAGGGCCTAGTATATTTGGATAAAATGTTGAATTGAGAAAAATGGTCAATTTGATGATTTTTGGGTTGAAGGACTAAATTTCAAAAGTTGTAAAAGTTAGGGTAACTGTGTGATTTTGAAAAAAGTAAAAAGGTATAAATTGTAAAATGAATTGGAATGTGAAATGTAAGCTAATAATTGAGGAATTTTACATTTTTGATCAAGACCTAGTTGATACTCGTGGAAAAGAAAAAATTACGGATTAGTCCTTGAACTTCTGCAACTACTACAATTCAATCCAAGTAAGTTTGTACAGTTTATAATTTAATATCTATATGAAATGTTAGATGGTACAATGTGATGTAATGAATATATTTGATTATAAATGATGTAAATTTATTTGAGAAATGTTATTGAAATTCAAGACTTGGATCGATTGAACATGGGATAGAGTACAATCGAGATATGGTGTGTTATGGGGGATTGGAGTGGAGATTGTTGTGGAGTGATTCCTGAGTAGACTGGGGTTCAACATTTGTTGCAAACTCTCGTGTTATACTCCCTATTTTGGTGTGATTTCGGTTAGACTAGCTCTTCGGAGCCATTGGTGTGTTATGGGGTGGACTGGCTCTTATGAGCATCTAGTGTGTTTCAGTTGGACTAGCTCTTATAAGCATTTGGTGTGTTTTGATTGGAATATCAATATACTCATATTCGTAAGCCGTTCATCAGATTGTAAATTTTTGTAATGTAACTTGTTGGTTTTGGTGATTATGTCATGTATTTGGACTCTGAATCAAATTATGAAATTCACTTGGTTGAGATTGTGGATGGCAGGGAATACACATATGGTTATATTATTATAGAATCATTTGTTGTACTTATTTCGGTAAGATTTATTGTTTTAGTACGTCAAACTTACTAAGCTTCAATGAGCTTACTTGTGTTACTTTGTTGTTCTTGTAGATACTCTGAAGGTTAGACGGTCAGATCGGCACTCAAGTCACACTATCCACTCATTTTCGATAGTTTTTGGAATGTTCATTTTGGACTATATGGCATGTAATAGTCTTGTATGTAATTACTTTTGTTTTGATATGTAAAGTGTTAAGATATGATCTTAAATGCAAATAGTCAATTTACGTGGTATATATGTGAATGAGGTATGACATTTTAGTGCAAACTCATAGTAAGTATATTTGGAATGTTGTGATTGAGATGCTTATGTTTGGCACATTGGTTGAATGTTTGGAGTGATTTAAAATGCTTTGAATGATAGTTCATTTTGTACATAATTGTGTAGACTTGTGGTACCAATGAGGGTACATTGGTTAAGCACTTAGGATGGTTGATTTAGCATGTTTTAAGCTTGTTTAATGTCATTTTGAATAGGTCTTTTGGCTGGTAAATAGATTACTTAAAGTCCAAGTAAGCTTGAATTGGTAAACTTGTTGCTTAAGGTTTATTTTGGGTCTACACGGCCTGAGACAGGGGCGTGTGACTCAGCCGTGTGAGACACACGGCCTGACGACACGGCAGTGTGACCCTACTCAGAGAGTTACACGAGTGAGGACACGGGCTGGGACATGGTCATGTGTCTCTAGTTCTATTGTTACATAGCCTGAGACATGAACGTTTGTCTCAGCCGTGTGACCCCTATTATATAAATTTTGCATATTTTTACTAAACTTTCTAAACTGTTTCAAAATTGTTCCAAATTGATTCTAGGTTATTTTTAGGGCCTCGAAGGCTCGATTTAAGAACATTAGGCATGAATATGAATGGTTTGTGATGTGATTATATTATTGATTGATAAAATGTTCAAATGTTTTTTATTATTTTGAAATACTCCGTAACCCTAATCCGACGACGAAGACGGGTTAGGGGTGTTACACCCCTCAACCTACCAAATTTCCTCCCTTACCTTACCTTGGCCGACAATGTACCGAGACATGTCCAATTCACTTTTTTCTCCACCGCTCTCTTTGTCGTTCACCACCTTGCTCCTCCCTCTTTTCTCTTTTTTTTTTCTTCCATTTCACCATCTAAATCACCCTTTCTTCTCATTTATCCCCCACTCCACCACCACATAAGGCCGTTACACCTCCACCTCACCACCACCTTTCCACTGCCACCACCGCTGTAACACCCTTAACCTGTATCCGTCGCCGAAACAAGGTTACGGAGCATTATTGATGATTACAAGACATTTTCACATTATTCGAGTAAAATACTATTCATTTCCCAAGAACAATCATGACATCCCTTGATTGGACCTTCGAGGCCCAAAACGAACATTAGAACCAAAATGAGACTAAATCGAGATCACTAAGAATTTTTCTCAAGTACAGGGCTCACACGCTCGTGTGGTCTAGGGACACGCCCATGTGACCCTTAGACATGCTCGTGCTACAGGCCGTGTCTTACACCATGTAACTCTCTGACTTGTGCACACGGCCATGCCACACACCCGTGTGCTAGGCCGTGTGGTTAATTTAATTTTCATAAAATAGTTGCATTTTTACACAGCCAAGTCACATGCCCCGTGTTCTAGGTCGTGTCTCTCACATAGCAAAGACACACGCCCGTGTCTTTGCCCGTGTGCTCAATTCAGAGCATTCTATTTCTAAATTTCAAGATGTGGGAGACACATGGCCAATTCACATGCCCATATGCTAGTCCGTGTGTCACACACGGTAATGACACACGCCCATGTGTCTACCCGTGTGGACAAAAATAGGCTATTTTCCAAGCCATATTTCTCACCCTTTTTGCCTTATACCTGCATCAAAACTTAAACATATTCTTATGGCCATATAAACATTCAACCAATATTCCTTTAAGCACCACAATTTATTTCCATATCAATTTTATTCTCATATTTACCTAATTACAAGGTTCACATTTGTACATTTTGTATCAAATATGCTAATTTAATTCATTCATCCTTATGTCATTGTGATTTCTATCAATTAATCAATTTCAATCATATACTATGACATAGTCTTTTTATACATAACACCAAAGCATGTTCATAACTAGCCATTCCAATAGCTAGTCGTTATCAAATATTTACATGCTATTGTTAGCCAATTTAACCGATACATGCCATTATAACCGTAATTATTTTACCTTTTTCACTGAAATGAACTGTTGGATAGTGTGAGTGATCTTCGCCAAGCTTCCAATCCAATGAGCATTCCAATTTACTATAAGATAGGGAAAAATAAAATGGAGTAAGCATATAATGCTTAGTAAGTCCGTATAACTTATTAATAATCTTACCACACATTCATCATCAAAATAAATACATAGGGTATAATCAAACCATTTAATCTCACAAACCCTATCACACATTCTCACCACCTTTGTTAGTCTCATATTTCATATAAACTTTAAGAAACACATATATGAACTCATCAATATTTGGATTCACATGCACATATGTTTTTCCACATCATGTGTTCATATAACATGTATGAAATTTTCTTCATGTATTTCAGGTATACTTTATATTAATTCATCTCAAGTTCCAGTATATTTCTTGTCAGAACCTTACTCAATAATCAATTGAAGTATTGATAGTCACTTGGGTTAGATGAACATATTCATCAAACCATTTCATGTTCATGTATAAACATTTCATACTTCCACATATCATGTCTCAATTTATAACCATTTATCTCAAATCCATATTTGCTCATGTCAAGACTTTACACGTTGAATTTATTTGAATTATCGATGGATACTCATGTAGTACACTTAAAGTTTACAAAATCATAATCCGTCAATCCATATCCAGTAGTACCTTTTAGGTATCTCGAGCCACATATTATACAGTAGAATTACCAGTCCAGGCTAAATTTTGTCTGTAACGCATATACCCTAAGAGCTTTATCAGATTACCAGTCCAAGCTAAATCCTTTATATGTCAAAGAATTCCCTATAGGGTCCGATCTAGATTACCAGTCCAGGCTAAATCCATTCAATTAGGATTACCAGTCCAGGCTAAATCCTAATTGAAACATATGCTCGAGAGGCTCACTTAGGATTACCCGTCCGGCTAAATCCTTTCCATAATGAGATCAATGGATTACTCATCCGAGCTAAATTTTTTTTGCAACACATGCAGGACCTCATTTCATATGGAAAATCACCACTATCCTTCGATATTCATTATTCAACCGGGACTTACCATTTATGGAATATTATCACTTATTAGGCTTTATTGAACATCTTTAATTTCATAATATATATATATATGATTTTTATATCATCACATACATATATACCATCACATTCATACAATTTAATTCAATCATAATAACATACATAGTTAAGTTACACGAACTTACCTCGATAATTGTTCGTGTACATAAAATCTATTAATCCAACATTTTCTTCTTTCTTCGTTCTAACTCCATATTCAGTCTACCCTGATCTATACGAGTAAATTTAACATCAATTTAATGTAATTCATACTCAATTTAGTCCAATTTACAACTTAGGTAAAATTACCATTTTGCCCCTAAACTTTTGATAAATGACGATTTCATCCCTAGGCTCAAAAAATGAAATTCATGCAATTTACTCCTTGTTTCGAGCCTAACCGAATTTTTCATGTGATATTTACAGCCCATATATTTCATAAAAATTGGAATTTTCCATGGATTTCACATTTTTACAATTTAGTCCCTAAATCAAGTTTTCATCAAAATTCACTTTGTAAAAGTTGTTTGTCTATCAACAACCTTCCATTTTCTACCATAAATTTCAAATATTCAGCATAATCATCAATGTTAAAAACTCCATACTTTGATATCCTTTCAATTTAATCCTCCAAATAGACAAATTAAGCTTTCCCGATCTCAAAAATATAAAAATTACTAAAAACGGGACTTGAATACTTACCTAATTTAGCCATGAAAGCTTGCTTTATCTTTCCTAGGGTTTCCATGCATTTTTGGGGAAGAATATGATATAAAATGATGATATTTTCTATTTAATTATGATATCATCTTTTATTTTTCCAACTTTCCAATTTCATCCTTTTCTTTATTTCTTTTTCCATGGATGTTTCATCCAAAAATATCTACTAACTTTATTTAGTGGTATAATTACCATATAAGGACCTCCATTTTTAAGTTCTATAGCTATTTAATCCCTTTAACTATTAGAACTCAACTTTTGCAATTTTTGCAATTTGGTCCTTTATCAAATTAGACATGTAACCAGTAAAATTTCTTTATGAAATTTTCACACGACGTTATTGTCGTACTATAGATCATGAAATAGTATTAAAATGTTTTTTCAGAACTCGAATCTGTGGTCCCGAAACCACTATTCTGATTTCTCTAAAAATGGGCTGTTACAACCGCATTGTCGCCGTCAACCACCACCCGAAAATTTTTTATTTTCTTCTTTTCTCCTATTTTTGAAATTCGTCTATGTAATCCTTCAGTTATGATTTTTTTTTCATTAAAGGGTTATTTCCCATCTTATTTTCTAACTTTTGTTTTACATCATATTATTTTTTGCTAGTGTCGAATCCTCCTTTCTAATCATCATATCGTGGGAAATTGTTTAGCCCTTTTTGCTCTGTTACTACGTAAGTATAGTCAATCTTTTGTCCTTGATTCACTCTTGTATATTTTATACATACATACATACTCGACTACGACAACGCTAACCATTTTAATTTATGGGTTTCATTAAAGTGCTAATAAAAAAATCTTGGTTTCGTAATCCCAATTGTACAAGTTGCGATTAAGTCAAAGGATTTTAGGCTCGAGAATCGAAATCTTTCGTTAGGAGTTGGAATCGGGATCATTGCGAACGGATTTGCAAATGTGTAGGGATTTGTTTTGATAATAATGGTTGATATCATATTTAGTCAAGATAATATTATTATGAGAAATAATTAATTACTGTTTAAATAATTATCTAAAAAGTGATATTGGGTGAATACTTTAAGTGTTCATATGGATTGGTAAAATCCATTAAAGAAGGATTTCAAGTAAGGATTCTGAAACTTCAGATCTGTGATGAACTATGTGATTGTGTGATTTCTGTTAAAAATGTTGATGTGCAATTTGCTTACACTCAAGATATGTGATATATGGCGATTTGAATATGCATGTACAATAAACATGATATTGAATTATTGATGTTCTAATTCGCATGTTAAACATGCTAATATTCTGATATTCTGATTCGCATGTTAAGCATGCTATTAATCTAATTTTGACTCGCATGTGAAGCATGCTATTAAACTGATTTTGACTCGCATATTAAGCATGCCATTATTTCTAATTTTGATTCGCATGTTAAGCATGCCACTGTGTTAAATCGAAAATAAATCTAATTCGCATGTAAAACATGCTTAATGTAAAATTTGTTCTGTATGCCATATCACATGCATGGGGTTGGGATAATGTGTATGGAGGAAGTATCTGGCAGTTTAACTGCATATTGATATGAGTAAGCTATCGTTGCCAAGCAACCCAGGGTGGCGGATCATCGTTGCCGGGCAACCCGGGATGATTGTAACATCCTGAATTAATGAGCCTATGCGTTTAGTGTGGTGATATGTTTAATGTGTTAATTTAAGTGTTAGGGGTCCAAATTGGGCTCAGGCTTAGGCAGAGGCCTTGGTTAAATTATTTGTTTGGGAACTATAGGGTTTAAAAGGGTGGTATCTGTGTTTAAAATATCAAAATGGGCTTGTGGCCCAGTGGTCAGTGGCGCCACTTAGGGAGCAAGGAGGTGAAGCCACACACAAGGGAGTAAGGGGCCCAAATTTAAGTTTCATGGAGCCCAATTCTTTTAATTTAAGTTAGCTAAATTTCGGCATTAGGGTTAGGTGGAGTGGACGGCAACAAGGATCAAAAATAGGAGGATTTATGCGAATGGGATAATGTGGATATTATAGTTGATAATATGGAAGACAAAAGGAGAAAAGATAGGAGCTATCTGCAAGGCTAGGTGTTGGCCGAAATTCCATCACCTAGAGGAGGGAAGAAATCAGTTTCTTTATGGCAAAGGGGTGCCGAATTTTCCCTTTTTATTTGCTTAATTCTTAGTTATCAGGAAGGGCACTTTCGGTTTTTGATAGGTAAGTGCCGAAATTTCTATAAATAGGGGGGATAGCTCATCAATTCCGGTATTTGGAACCCTATTCTTTTCTTCTTTCCTTGTGCCAAAATTCTCAGTCTCCCTCTGCAAGTTCTTTTCTTTTGATTTCTTCAGAAGCCGAAACCTCTCAATCTTCTCAACACCTTTTCTTTCAAAAGCCAAAACCTGAACTCTCTTCTCATCTCCATAGTCGAATACCCCTATTTCCTTTTGCCGATTTCTTCAACCAAAAAGCCGAAACTACTTAGATTTCTTCTTCTCTTCTTGATCTTCTCAAAAGCTGAAAACTCCTAAGAGTTGCCGAATTTTCTATAGAGGTAAGTGTCGACTTGTGCTATTATTCTTGTTATTTTTCGGCTTTTTAAGCCAAAGTCGAATGGTTAGTTGATGGTTAGGGCCATCTTTAGTTTGACGTTTTCTTTCTGATCTCGTGTTCTCTTTCTTTGGGCGGCATTCCAGGATTTGAAGGAGATCTAATCGCCTAGGTTTCTAAGCCATAAATTGGTAGCATTCGAATCATATTATTTTCGGGAATTTCAAGGTAAGGGATTCTCTCTAGGTTCTCGTTAGATTAGTTATTAGAATCACGATTTAACCATGTGTTATGATTAATAATGCCTTTTTGATGGAATCAAATGTGGAGCAGGCAAAGGAAAGGATCCCTAAGTTTAAGAAGCGCGCTGTATCTGCCTTTCGAGATTGGCCACCGGGTTGTGGACCGGCTTCTGAACAACATCTTAGGCAGATAGCGGTAGTGTTGGCTACGGATAGTGTTGACTTAGAAAGTCTCGTTCTAACGGCAATCAGGTGTGTAGATCTCTAACAGACTATTAAACCTGTATGTATGTCTATGTATATATGTTATGGGCTAAAAAGCCGGAAAGTGGCTGTGTAGACAGTCGAACGAAACCCTAAACGGGGTTAGGCAAGGATGCCAGGTACGTAATCATAGAAATCTCTATGTGTATCGAAATATATATGAAAGCTTGTATGATGTTTTCCTTATGTGTGTATGCATGGGGTGGGACTATGATAATGAAGGGGAAGTGCATGATAGGTCACTTGGTGATCGGTGGTTAAACCACAAAATCCAATGTTAGGTCACATAGTGATCGGTGGCAATGCCACGTTTAATGATTCTTGAATAACAGGAATAGGCAGTACAGCTGTCGTTATGGTGTGTAGCGGATAGAGGGTTGATTGTAGAAATCCCCAAGGTGTGATGGTTGGTACGGGTTGGTGTGTAGAGGATGGAAACCTAGGATGGGTTGGGCTATTCATCATTTATTATTTATCATGTAATTACGATTGTTGCCTTTATGTATGGGCCAGGGCCCATAATGTGTTTGTGGGCCTCAGGTCATTGTGTGTTTCGGGATTTATACACTGAGTCTTGGTGACTCAGGCTTTCCTTTTTCTCTACTCTTTCAGATGAGCAGTAGATCGTGGACATGGGAGCCGAGACGGACTCGAGGGGCCATCAAGTTTCTATTTCTACAGATTATTTCGGTTTTCTTTAAGTTTTATTTTATTTTGGGCATATTTATGTAATAAGGCCCCATAGTTTTTTCAACTAAGTAGTTTTAATGTTTTGCAACTTATGAAATTGTGTCAAAGGTTTTATTATACTTAATAATAATAATAATACAAAGGTTTTATTTTTAAAATGTCACATATTTATCCAAACAATGTCCAATCAACTTACGATTTCCAAAACTAACGAAGCAAAAGTTTTCAATGTACAACCCGTAGCATACCAGATCTGGTCGAAACACATGGGTCGGGTTTGGGGTGTTACAGACTTAATTGGCAGTATGCCCGCAATATTCTGTACCTACCAATATATTTGCATTTTCTAGTAGCTCGACCACAATATTCTGTTTCGGACAGCTCGACTGCACTATCTGGTGGCTTGTCCACAATATTGGTGTGTTATTGGATGGACGAGTTCTGGAGAACTCATTATGGTGTGTAGCGAAGATGAGTATAATATGTTTTTTGAAAGATCTGTATTGATTTCTGAAAAGGTGTTGCATTGACATCGTCATTATGCATTTTGATAAATGTGAAATTGTGACTAAATATCTATATGTATATGATCTGTTTAGTCTGATATTTTATGTGTTAATTTATGATATTATGATTTGTAACCCATATTGGGATTTTAATGCTCATCCTTTTTTAATTCTGATTTTTTAGATAATAATCGAGGTTAGGACGAGCTCGGCTTACGAAGGTGCTTTCGGTCATTTTTAGAAAATATATTATTTTGGTAATCGATATTTTAGGGATGTGTTTTTATTACTGTGGACTTTTGCTTGAGATTTTCTTTTGGACTTTGGATTATTTTGGTTTTGGATTTTTCTGCATGATTTAGGTTTTAAAATTATCATTTAAAAGATTGTGAAATTGAAAATTTACGATGGATTTTCATAACTAAGTCAAACAAGACCCAACAACGGTGTTTTCAAAATTTAATACTTTGTTTTTGAAACTCAACACTATCTACTCACAAAATTGATATTTTACGATATATATTAGATCTACATTTTAAAAATGACGAGTTTTAGGTATGCAAATTATCTACTGTGATGTTTTAATTGAATATTACCTGATCCAGCATCATAATCATACCCTTTTGGTCGGTTTGATTAGTATTGCTTAGAAGTAATATTGAATTTATAATCCATCAATGTAATAGGTCCCTTTTATTTCTCTTTATGATTCCTTATGATAATAAATGACCTACTTAACTCAGCGGTTAGAGTATTGCTTTCATACGGCGGGAGTCATTCGTTCAAATCCAATAGTAGGTAGAACTTATTAGATACCATCGATCCCAGTGTCTAATAATTTTCTATCCACCTTCTTTTATTGATTTTCTATCTTTTTCATCCTATTCTATTTCCGTTTTCAATTTTCAAATTTTTCGTTAGATCAAAATCTGATTTCACTTTTGATTGTATTTGATTCTATTTAATCGGCAGAATCAAAATGGGATGTATAAACGAAAGTTCTGTTTCTACGGAAATTCTTTCGATTAACCAACTCGTTACGAAATCGCGTTGATAGCCTCGACTCGTGTCCTAGCCCGTCTGACAAATAGATTTGCCTCAATTGTTTGCCGCTTGCCTTCAGGTTTCTTCAAGTTAGCTTCCGCTATTTCAAGAGCTTGTTGAGCTTCTTGTGGATCAATGTTGTAACACCCCTAACCCGTATCCATCGTCGGACTAAGGTTAAGAGACGTTACCAGTCATATCGGATCAAAACACAAACATTTCACTATCATCAAACATTCACAACATTCCATAATGAAAAATACACATAAAGTCCATTGAGAAGGTCTACGAGACCTTAAACATGCATTAGGAAGGGGTCGGGACTAAACCGAGCACATACAAATTTTTCCGAAAATTAAACATTTTTTTTCAAAGTTACAGAGGTCACACGCTCGTGTGGGCAGGCCGTGTGCCTCACACAGCATTAGACACACCCGTGTGTCTAGGCCGTGGCAAAATAGGGCATACATACTAACTTGTCCTCACGGCCATAAGACACGCCCATGTGCCAGGCCGTGTGAAATTTAGGGAGGCTACTGACTTGCTCACACGACCAGTCACACACCCGTATGTCCAGCCCGTGTGGCTTCTTGACTTGCTTTGAATATCAACCTTGAGAGACACAGTCGAGACACACAACCGTGTACTCAACCGTGTAGGCAAATATAGGCCATTTGTAAGGCCAATTTGCCACCCAAAATTAAGGTCATAGCTACAAGTCTCAAACAAGCATCAATTCATGTCCATATATAAATTGAACTCAAACATACCATTAACCTTACCAAAACTAACCATTTCTTTTAGCCAATCATGACCACATTAAAACATACCCAATTTCCTCTACCACATTCATAATCAACCATCTCAAATGATCAAATACATTTCCAACCATAATATCAATTACCATAGCCTATACATATAACTACATATATATAACACATTTTATAATCACTCATTGAACCAACAATTTGACTTTTTTAAACCGAACTACAAGCAAACATTAAATAGGCATATGTATTCATATCTCATATGTCCAACAATTTAAATAAACAACCTTTCAATTATCAAATTTAACTCAATAAATCATAACATTTCCATCACTCCATTTATAAGCTAAACATGTTATCTCATATCTTAACATCAAAATAATATGTCATTATTAATCATTCAAATGACCCTTTTACCAAAACCATATTATACCACTTTTCATGCTTCCAAAAATGAGTTAATTAATGAACTGAATATACACCTTACTTACCACTCCTCATTGTCAAATCATATAACCAACATCACAACATATTTACCATAAAACATACCTCTCAATTAAGCTTATAACATGACCAAATATAACTACCAACATTTGTATCATGATCAAGCCATTTTCGCATGGCTATATACTTATACAAATTTCAAAACCAAATATATCAAAACTAGCCTATACATGCCACATAACCAAATCCCAAAGCATTTATTTACCAAAACGAATACTGGATAGTGTGGTGAGATCTTCCACGACTTCCAACCCGAGCAAGTCTCCGAAACTCTATAAACATAGGAAAAACACACATAGTAAGCTTTGAAAGCTTAGTAAGTTCGTAACCTAATAAACTTAACATAACAAATAACTTCAATTCAATGTCTTAAGCATAATAGACTATCGCACACAACTTTTCTAAATTATATAGCATGTTCTCGTATCGAATTATCATCATTCAATATTATACTACATAACTAGCTAACTGTAGCTTTCACAAGTTTTTTTGCCAATTCAATTCGCATATATCATTTAATTCACATTTTTATATAGCCAAATAAGCACCTGATGGGAAATAACACATTCAATCATATATCTTTCTCATATAAATCCCATATCATTATTTATACTCAAATTCACCTTATATTCATATGGTATCTGATAATTTCACATATGTAACTTTATAAATCGCATCTTATACATTTGTTCATATTTCCTTTGCACAAATTCACATTTCATTTCCATATACATCACACAACATTCTTTGCACATATACTTACATTTCATTTCCAAACATTGTATACTTTTCAACGTACCTGAATCGGAATATTATTCACTTAATCACTTACTTCTCAGAATGCCCGTTGAACCATTCAGAATCAATAAGGATACTCGGATAGCTAGAAAAGCTCGTACAATGCCAACGTCCCAGACGTGGTCTTACATGTAATCAAATATCGATGCCACTGTCCCAGACAGGGTCTTACACGAATCAAATATGATACCAATGTCCCAGACATGGTCTTACACGTAAACACAAGTTGATGCCAACGTCCCAGACGTGGTCTTACACGAAAACACATATCGGAATCCTATGTCATGACACATGTATTCTAGCTATTCCTATGGTTCATACAGGGCTTTCAGATGTCATCACATTGTCGATGTTTTCTCATGTTCATATATTATGCTTCTCAAACAATTCAATATTATAATAACATATATAACTTATTCAAAATACATATATATTTACATTACCATTCGACATTAAATTCAATCACACAAATAATATTCATTTATAACAAAATTTTGAAACGTCTATTAAAATACAAACTTACCTCGTTCGCAGTAATGACAAATTAAGTCGATTAATTCGATATTTTGACTTTCCCACGATCTAGATCCGAATTTCGCTTTTGCTAATCTAATTAATATCAAAATTAACTTACTTTATCAACATTTCATTCAATTTCATCCAAGAACACATAATTTTGGTATTTTTCATTTTAGCCCCAAACATTTCACATTTTCACAATTTAGTCTCTATTTCAAAATAACACAAAATACACAAAATCTCATCAAACCCATGTTAGGCGGAATTTACCTTAAGTCCCTAGCAGCCCATTAATTTTATTTATTTCACATTTTGACCCCTCAATTTACAAATTTCTCAATTTAGTCCTTAATATACGTTTTTATCAAAAAATCACTTAATTAAACATAATAATCTATCAACAAAAATTTATATTTCATCATCAAACCAAAAAAACATCAAGCTATCATCAATGGCAAATCTCAAATTCATTATCAATTCCGAAAATTAAAGCATGGGTTTGCTAGCACTCGAAGCAAAGATCTCAAAAACGTAAAAATTATCAAAAACCGAGCAAAATCCATACCTTAATTTGAGTTTCAAAGAGTCGAACCTAACCTTCAAATGTTTTCTTTCTTTCTTCCATTTGGCCAACAAGATGAATAAAATGCATGGCTTTTAATTAAATGTTTTATTATATTATCATTAGTTAACACATTTACCATTTGAACCTTTATAAACTATAAACCATATATTACAAGTCTAAACCATCCACTTATAATTTCTATGGTAAAATTACAACATAAAGACATCATATAATAAAAGCCATAGCAATTAGGTACCTTCACATAAATCATGCTAGTTTTACATTTTACGCAATTAAGTCTTTTTAATTAAATCGAGCACACAAACGCTAAAATTTTCACATGAAATTTTCACACATATGTTTAACATGCTATAGACATCAAGAATATTATTAAAATATTTTTTTGACTCAAATTTGTGGTCCCGTAACCACTGTTCCGACTAAGGTCTAAATCGGGTTGTTACAAATGTCACTACCCTTCTCCGCATCATTTACTAAAATAGTGATTTCATTGTTGCCTATTCTAGCAAAACCACCCATCAGAGCCATCGTTAACCATTGGTCGTTAAGGCGTATTCTCAAAATACATATATCTATAGTTGTGGCAATAGGCGCGTGATTTGGTAATACGCCAATTTGTTTGCTATTAGTAGATAAAATGATTTCTTTCACTTCTGAATCCCAAACAATTCAATTAGGGGTAAGTACGCAAAGATTTAACTCATTTCTTCAATTTGCTCTCCATTTCTAAGTTCGTAGCCTTGGCAATAGCTTCGTCGATGTTACCTACCAAATAAAAGGCCTGTTCAGGAAGACCGTCTAATTTTCTAGAAAGGATCGATTTAAATCCTCTAATTGTTTCTGCTAGACCAACATATTTCCCCGGGGAACCGGCAAATACTTCTGTTACGAAATAGGGTTGTTATAAGAAACGCTCAATTTTCAACGCTCTTACTACGGTTAAGCGGTCCTCTTCGGACAATTCGTCCAACCCAAGGATAGCTATAATGTCCTGAAGTTCTTTGTAATGGTGTAAGGTTTGCTTAACCCTTTGCGCGGTTTCATAATGTTCCTCACCAACGATTCGAGGTTAGAGCATAGTGGACGTTGAGTCTAAAGGATCTACTGCTGGATAAATACCTTTGGCAGCTAATCCTCTTGATAGTACAGTAGTAGCATCTAAATGCGCAAATGTTGTGGCAGGGACCCGGTCAAATCATCTGCAGGTACATAAATTGCTTGAATAGAAGTTATGGATCCCTCCTTGGTAGAAGTAATTCTTTCTTGTAAAGTACCCATTTTGGTACTAAGGGTGGGTTGATAACCCACAGCGGAAGGCATTCTGCCCAATAAGGCAGATACGACGTTTTCTAAAAAATATCAAAACTTGAGTTTTCTAAAGATAAATAATTTCAAACAAAATTTGGTTTTCTCAAACAAGTTACAAGGACGTTTTTAGCAACGGTGATTTTTAAGAGAAAATAACTAAATGATTTTTTGGGCCATCAATATGGCCAATGTGATATTTGAGATTCGGCCATAACGTCTAAGTCGGGTTTAGGGGGTTACACCATCCGTGGGTTCCCATTGCCACCATTACTATTGCTATACTCAACATGTCCTTCATCTCCCCCACCATTGTCCTTTTCCTTGGATTTAGGAGACTCGAATTTGTCTTTCCTCAAAACAAGCTTGATTAAGGACTCTATCATGATCATGGCTTTTGACAGTTCTTGGACCCCTCGACATTCCAATTCCTATTTAACCCACGGCTTCAACACATCCATGAAATAAAAGAATGCCTCTTTCTTACTCAAATATGTGATTTGGAGCAGTAATTCTCTAAACTTCTTCACATACTCCCAAATTGTGCCTTCTCGCAAGAATCGGCACAACTTAGCTCGAGCCTTCTCCTTGGCATATTGAGTGTAAAACTGCTCCTTGAAATCATCTTTTTGGTACTCCTCCCAAGTCTCAATTACAACCTAACCACGCCTTTCATCGATGGACTTTCGCCTCCACCATAGAAGAGCGAAATCAGTAAAATATCTAACAGCAATATTTACCTTCGCATCATCATCCTCGATGCTCACGACATGAAAGTATTGCTCCATCTCCCACAAGAAGTTTTCCACTTTCCTTGCAGACCTTGCCCCCTTAAACTTCTCCAGTTTGGGGACATCTATCTTGCAGTTTAGTGTTGCACCCAACACCCCTTTATCCACAATTGCTCAGCACACAATGAGCTATCCCTCAAGCTCTTCAATTCTTGTGCTTAAAGCCCTTGTCGTGGCCTTAATTTCCTCCTTCAAAGCCATCACTGTGACCTCGAGAGCATCGTCCCTTACTGTTAGCTTATCCACAGTGGAATTGAGCACCCATCACATCACTTCCACATTGGAATTGAGAGACTCTGACACATATTCCCTGAGTTGCTCTTTCATCGAGTCCAACTCATCAGTGCGTCCCTCAACTATCTCCAGTGTCTCCCCCATATCCCCTATAGATCCTCAAGATTGACCACTCAACTTCCCAAAATCGACAACATATCTCTCGATCTACTAGCTTTCCTTACACTCTCATGGGTCTCCATCTACTCCTTTTAACATATTGATCGACGCCTTCGAGCTGTAGTTCAGATACCAACTATCACGAGGCTAAAACTTTAGGCTTGCAATCCTTGCAACCTTAAGTGGTTTCTTGAGTTCAAATCCGCTTAAGTCAGCTTAACTCTAACAAAGTGAGAATTCTCAATAGAAATTATTTAAAACACCAAAAATAAAACGGAAGCAACTTAAAGACAAAAAAAAACAAAAAAGTCACAAAAAAGCAAAAGCATGCCAAGTGTTTGAGTAAATGCTCTCAATAGGATTTCATTATTATAAAATATTACAAGTGAGTTTCTATAAGATGATTAAAAATGAGGGGGAAGACCTCTATTTATAGTTGAGCTCCCCCAGATCCAATGGTACAGTTTGTTTTACATTGATAGTCAAGATTAAGTCTTTCTACAATTAAGATTGTTAAGGAATTTGTGCAATTCTCTAAGACTACAAAATCAAATATTATAAAATTATCAATCTTCTAATATTAGTTTCCATATTTACCATGGCAACCCTAATTTTCTTTAAGTGTTTCACTGGACCACCAAGGCTTCAAGTAGATGAGCTTTTCCACATGTTCTACGAATCGAGTCAATTCAAGTAGGTCCAATTAGCCCCATTTAATTGATTGGCCTCTGTGGGACACTCTTTGTACATTAATCATAGGTTTTAATCCGCAGCCCATGACAAAAGAGTTGAGTGAGTTAATTCAGTCGATTTTTTACACTTAACCATCCTCCTACTATAATCAAACCTATTGATTTTGAAAAATAATGCTAAACACACCCTAAGTTCAAAAGTTATTTCTAAGGTTTGAGTTTTGGTTTTACCTGAACAAATTGTTAGGTCAATCGCTTTGATGCTTTCTAATACATAACTAACCATCCTTTTACTGTAACCAAACCAATCGACTTTCATGGTTTGATCTAATCAAACGAACTTAACAATTTTTTTTTTTTTTTTGATTTTCTTCATGTCCGTTTTATGATTCATGTTTGGGGTTCGTGACTATCCCTCCCAACAATGTAGTCTCCAAGGTATGTATAGATATTATATATTATAAACATATTTAAACATCTTAACCACATCTATATGAAACCTTAACCATGGGATGGATGCACCAGGAGTAAGGGGGCTTTGCCTTTGGGTTAGTTGGTTATGTTCCACAAGAGACGTTACTGAGACGCCCATCTAATGTGAATGATGGGGTTATGTGGGAGTCTTTGCTCAGTGATAAGCAAATTGTATGGCTTCCTCTCTTGGTCGATCATTATACATTTGGGCACCAGATTAATGGTAGACAAAACTGAAATGGCTAGCCTAGTCATGCCAATCCTTCCTTATAAATGTTCTTCAACAAGAATATAAACATCAGAGAGATGCAAACATATTATAGGAAAGAAATAAGAAAAGAAGTTGTGAAAAAGCACATTATAGCTGAAGTTAACATTACAGCTTGAAACTGCATAATGAGAGTCTGTACAATTGTTTGATAATTACAAAGCCAACAAATAATGGATGGACTGTCCGTTAGATATCTGCAAGTTCATGTACAAAATACTTGACAAAATATCAATCTAGAAACATCCAGGGGAGTTTTCCCAGATTAATTCTACCAACATCAACCATTTTATGTAATTTTATTACTCTTTTCTCACCTCCATATTTTATACATTCTTGGACTCTGTGGCTATCGCCTCGGATTTGCAGATGGGGCATACATTCTTAACAACCAGCCACTTCTTCAAGCAACCTGCATGATACTCGTGTCCACAATCAAGAGTTCCGATTTTCTCTTGGTTCTTATAATCCTCCTGCACAATTCCAAGAGAAATAAAAAATACCATCCGTCAGGAATGGACATGTTGTAGGATGGTGTGTGCTTCAAACTTGAACAACGGAGATGTGCAGTTCAAGCTCATTGATAAAGAATGAAACTAGTTCTAAGCATTTTTCAGTGTCAATTACCTGGCAAATAATGCAAGAATCAGGTTCCTGGTCAATAGGTGCTGCCTCTTCCAGATTTATAGTTGTAGCAAATGTTGAATAACTTCTTGTTTTCAATTTACTTGTAATGGTTTCCTCAGACAATCCAGTGTTCACGTTTCCAATACGCTCACCCAGAGCAAGCAGTTCCTGTGGTCATTTAGAGAATTTTACAATGAATGGTCACCTAAAGTAAAGTTGAACCATGCAAGACAAAACAACGTATATGATCTTCAACTAACCTCGTAAGACATGTCCTCTATATCCAAGCGCATATCTCTGTGATGATCAATAAAGTTCCCTACTTCATAAAATTCTGGGAGCTCCAGTACAGCAACTCCCTGCACCAAATCAATTAAAAGATATCACCATATTAAACTGAAAATTACCCCCAAAAAGAAAAGATCAGTTATATATGAATACCTTTTTCCTAGTTTCAGAAAAGAAAATGAAGTAATAAACATAGATAAGATTGCAGAAAAGAACTGGTACTAACATCAGGCGGAAGTACTCTTAGGTGAGGAAGATTGCGGTGTCTCACAGTTGTCTCAGGTACAATACCACTCTCTCGGCGGGAATGATATATCCTAAAGCCACTAGGAGGAACTGGCCCCAGATGCCTACGCCCCATCTCCCAACCATCATGCGAAAGATTCATGGAGCTTTGTGAGGCGTAACTTGCTGGAAAGCGAGGAGGAACTGCTACTACTTGTGGATGAATATTAATGCTGTGACTTCTTACTGCTTCAATAGGTGGTGCAGGGTGATGAAAATTATGGTTCCGAAGTTCAAGGGGAGAAGCATGTGAAAAGTTTGTGCAACTTCTAAGACTAGTCTCCATAGGTGCACCAACATTGCTACCTGCTCAAACATAATACAGTGAAGAGTCCACAGAAATCAGTTTCAAGGAGAAAAATTTGTACTAAAATCACCTCATTTACATGGAAGCTGCTTTCAAAAAAGAGAAATATAACTTATGGAAAATTGAAATTCCTAAAACAAGCTTGGGAGGAAAGAATAGAAGAATGGAGGAACTACCATGCATATATGGAACCCCAGGAACCTGAGTCCAGGCTGAGGCACCTCCATCTGGTATTGTTGGCTGAAAGGGCTGACCTATGTAATTTCCTTGAAAAACATGGTTAGCACTATGCATCAAAACAGGTTCCACTGGAGTTGCGCCTAATCTGTTCCTCACACTTCCTTGAGGTCCTGCTTCTCTAATTGTTGGAGGGCCATTCCCCCTATACTGAGGAATGTTGAAGGATGCACCATCCATTGTCCCAACTCCATCAGGATGTCTAGAACTTAATGGTGTAACTGAGGAACTAGAGCTTGATGAGGCATTAAAATGCTGAAAATTTCCTGGGACTCCTTCAGAATTCTTTCTCTTATACGAGCCCCTAACATTATCCATGAAGTGGCAATTCCTTGCATATTCATTTGCAGAAACTCCTAGGAGGTTGAAGTTACTTGAAGATGGCATCTGGTCGGCCGGTCCATGATTTACAGGAGCACTCGACGAAGGGTTAGCCACATAGGGGATGTAATAGTTGGATGCACTTCCAATACCAAGATCAAGATTTGGGGAATGATTATGATGCTGAACACCTGGGTACTGGGGTAACCCATAGAACATACCACTGTCATAATGCTCTGGTAAGGGATGAGTATCAAGACTAGTAGCATTCCCTGGAGCCGTGACTCCCATCTGGATATCAGGTGGTGGGTAATTAGGCCTGCCACCCATAAAGATGCAGGGCTCAGGATGTAGATATCCTTGGCCTTGCTGGTCCATTTCTAAATCTATCATCTGATTAGGGCATAGCATATTTCTTTGGCCCATGGTGTTCCAATAACTTGTTACAGTTTGTCACTGCTTCAAAGTATAAAGAAAAAGAAAAAAAACTTATCTTAGTACAAGCCATACCATAACCCACATTTAATATAGCATAGAGAAGAAAAAGTTAAATGGCCACCATGCATCTATCCATTTATAAGAACAAAAAATAAAACATACAAATATAACTTGAAAATAACAGCAAATCTATAAAGTTTGAATTATCAGAAAAGACACACAACGAAATGAAACTTTAGCGCATACTCCACCTCAATACAAAAAAGGGAACAAGTATCCCCTTCATCCAACTTAAGAGCAGAAATACAAGACATGCAAAGTATTACTTGCTAATCAAACCTTCTCATCTATTTATTTGGAATTTATAATATGCACTTATTTCAGTAGAAATACAAAGCATTTCCTCCTACAAATGGAAGAGAAGCAAACATGCAAAGAATATTAACAAATCCACTTTTTTAAATTGCAGCACTTGTAAACCAAGAAACGGTTAACATAGCATTCAGGAAAAAGGCACGGATCCTTGAGAATATACTAATCATTGTAGTCTCTTTGCATTATCCGCTAATTTAACCTCAGACTAAGAATGCCAAAAAGAAGAAAGAACTTATTCTCCAATACTCAGATGTCCTATAAACAAAAGTTTCTTTAAACATATATTCCAATTCTTAGAAGTTCAAAATGCAATATTTCCATACATGCTATCATACATTTCTTCCTTCACATCATCAACCAAACAACATAAAAATCATCACCAGGACGTAACCCTAAATTCATACCCCCACCCCCCAAAAAGTAAATCTTTACTATCAGAAAACAGGCATTCAAAATAAAAACCCATCATCAAAAACATCCAATCAAAAAAATGACCCATGCCAAACTCTAGAATGGAGAAAATTTACTGTATTTAAGAAAATACAATTATTTATTGATCTTTCAAAAAAAAAAAACAAAGTTAAGGCAAAAATATTTCAACTTTTTTTTATCATAATCTTTCCAATCCTAAAGTGCATCCAACAAGTTCTCCCACCAACTCCTTTGATTAGAACATTGAATAAACGCCCAAAAACGGAAGTTTCTGGAATATACAAAATCTTAGTTTCAAACAAATTAGTCAAATTGTAAAAAGCCCATTATCTATCAAAAGAATTGAAAATCTAAATTTGTTAGCAGCATGCAAATTCAAATTTAAGAGAAAACAAGACAGTCTTCTTTCTTCGCCGTACCTTATAATCATAAGAACACAGCCCAGAAGAACAGCTTATGTTAATGGTAATCCTAAGGAAAAAGTCAAAAGTGAAAAAAAAAATTAAAAACTGTTAAGTTTTTCTGCATTAATCAAAATTCAGACAATGTAGAACCCTAGCTATTCAAAAATTAAGCGTACAATTTGAAAAAAAGCCAAAAAAAATGAAAAGAAAAGAAAGACTAACCGATTAGAAGCGAAATTAAGGAAAGAATAGAATGAGAGAGAGAGAGATCTGAAGAAAATGATAATAATTAGAAGAGAAATGAAAGAGAAAACATGAAAAGATAGAGAAATTTGAGAGAAAGAGCGAGATAGAGACAAGACATTTCCACTTTTATAAACAGACTTCCCTTTTCTAATTTTAATTATAGATAAATTATTGTTATTAGTGTTTTTTAAATTTTATAAGATATATTTATATTAAAAAATGAGAAATAAATATAAGGAAAAGTAACGTTTTGTGACATTAAAATAACATTTTCATTAATGATTGGATATTTAATAATAAGGTAGTGACTATTTATGTTACATATAAAATTCAATGAGAAATAACTATAAAAAGGGTCAAAATCTATTCATAAAATTACATTTTTATGATGAAGGTGTGATAAAATAGCAACCCATATTCTTCAAGTTCCCATGAAAAAGCTTTCAAATTTAAGGACATATTTGCATGTGGGTCCTCTAATTCTTATCCCATGTGCTCCCATTTGCCTTTCCAATCAACATTTTATGGTTTAATATCTCATTATCATTTTAGTATTTATTTGAGTTTGAGTAGTACATAGTAAAATGTTATTTCCACAATATTATTAAGAGTAAATCATATGTCCCATTACATTTTTCTCCACATGACTTTTTTTAAATAAGAATATTACATTTAATCGTTTATATATATCACACATCATATCCTAATTGATTATATTTGATGTTAAAAACTAGTATGTGTTAGATGTGTGGTGCATGTGAGATCAAAATAAATCTTTTCTCTTCAAATTGGGGTTTAGAATTGTTAATTAGGAAGAATAAATATAAATTTAAAGGTTGTTCTATTACCATCGATAAAGCTAATTATTCCTATGTTTGAGGTTCATTCATGAAAGTATAAGAGATGCTTCGAAGTAATATAAGTTGGTCAGTAGACAATGGAAGAAGTGTGAGGATTTGGCTAGATCTTTAGTTGCCCAATGTAAGACCTTTGATTAGCAAAAGCACTATGGAAGCTAGCGGTTTGGAGAATGTTTGGGTCTCGGATATGGTAGATAATCATGACAATTGGAAATGGGATTCCTTTGATTGTCTTTTAGAATAATCGATCCTTTTGTAGATTGCTTCGATTCCCCTTCCAAAAGATAATTTAGGGCTTGATTAATGCATATGGATGTGCCCCTTCTAAAAGATAATTTAGGGTTTGATTAATGCATGTGGAGGTGGTCTAGCGTTGGTAAGTTTACAATCTCAATACTTATAAGCAACAATGGTTGGTAATTGGAATCGAAAAAGGATCATTGGACAAAATTATGGAAATTGCCATTACTGCAAAGAATAAAGAAACTCTTATGGTTGGAGTGGAGAGAGAGTCTTTACAAATTTTTAAAGATGTAAACATGGTATTGCAAGGGTTGCATCATATTTTGCTTATGGTTGCTACATTGAAAATGTCATATTTTGCACACTTGCTTGTGCGATGTGGATTGGACTATTACTTACAGATTTGCATGACAATTTCTTCATAGCAAATTTAAATATATGGATGATGCAATGTATTTACTAGTGATACATTTATTCTTTGGTTCAACGATGTCACTTGGAAAACACTTTTTGCAATTACATGTTAGTGGCTAAGGAGAAGCGTAATGTTATGATCTTCCAAGGGGAGCATTGTAATGCGAATAGCACTATTAATAGTTGCTTGAGTTGGGCTATTTCGATGGGGGCAATAGCGTTGGGCAAATCTCAAGCACTAGCAGAAAGATTGATCCATGATAAAAATAGAAACTAGCTGATCCAATATAGGTGAAAAATGAGGATTCTCGAGGCAAATTTGTGCGAAATTTTCTATGGGATCTCGATTGCTTGGAATATAGGCTTCAAGAAAGTCCTTGTGGAGTGTGACAACATCTTATTTGTCCAACTCTTGAATGATAGAATGGTCGGGAGTAGCTCCTTGGCCTTGATCCAAAACATTAGTGATCTTTATGGTCAAGAATGGAAGGTAAAGTTGTCGTATATCAATCGAGAGGCCAATCAGGTTGTAGACTGTTTTGCAAAATGCATGAAAACCTTTGAACGCGGCTTTGACCCCGCCTAACTACAGATCTGGCCCGAATAAAAAACATTCAAACAAGAAAAGTTGATCAAAGAACATTAAACTTCACCGTTTTGCACTCGCAATAAAAATAAATAACTCTAAGAGACAAAGAAAAGAAGTTAAGATTTTCTCTCTTGTAACTTTTAAAGAGCAATCAAATGTTGGGAAATGTTCTTATATTGTAGTAAACATGTAATTGTTTTCTATGTATTTGAACGATGAATGAATAAATAAAGTTAATTTTACATTTCACTGTTATGTCTTTTCTATTTCCGTCTTCCATGTTTTGCATGCATAGTGAAATTGTGACAAGAAAATATAGCTCATTGATTGTCTAATTTCTAATTGATGATAAGTGGCACTGTAAGAACGATTACATTGCGAGAAAGACAACATACTTTAGTAGATAATCTAAACGAGCCCGTAATCCCGTAAAAGAATCAAAGTGAGCATTTGCTTCAAATACTTAGAAGGATTATTATGTCATCTACAATTTCAATTGGGGATATGGCTAGTCTTGGCTATCGGAGCTGCTGACTCCACGGGTAGAGACATAGATGTATTCATTGGAAGAATGGTACATTGGATTGGACCCAAGATAAATTAATTCTAAATCCATTTGTGAATTAATTCACTTGTGATGTTCATGGTGTGATTTACCTAAATCTTAAGTTAGTCACTGACCATACGTATGTAACTCATGTGCTTTGATATAAGTAGAGGCTTATGCTCTAAAGATGATTGAACCCACAGTCGGTATGTTTGGTACATGACTTGTGTATGGCATGGCTTTACTAGCAACAATGGAATTCATAGCTCAATTAAAGAGTTAACGATATCCTCTCATTAGCATTGTGTGGATTGATAAATGTGGAACGTGGTTACAAGTTACTTGTTCTTAAACAAGCAATTTATCACAGTCATTTGACAATGGTCATATTAATCATTAAAAAGACACAATGGTGACAATGAGATAAAATAGAATTGTATTGAGTGAATGGATTTAACTTAAAGGAATTAAGGATGTCATATGAGAGTAACACACATATGACGAGGTCATTGGACAAAGCAGTTGGATGAAATGCTTTCGTAAAGAGTATGCAATAAGGAGTTTTCAATCATGGTACTTTTTGTGGACTACACTATGATTAAGTAAATTGCGAATTATCAGAACAATGCTTCTAGACATAATTACAATTACTCGAGCCTAATTGTATGTGTCTGATTGGTTCCTTCGCTAGCTCAACAAAAGCTCGATCAGACTGCATTTGAATCAGATGGAAATATTATGAATTTGGAAATAATTTAATTGAGTCGATTTCAATGTTGATTTAAATTAGGTGGTCGTGAGAATTATTCAACTAGAGAATTTGATTAAATAATTTTCTTAAAAAAATAATTTAGAAAATCTCTATGATTTTTGGAAAAAAAAAATTTGATCAAGTAAAATTAAATTAATCAAATTAATTAAAATAAATATGATACTTTTGGAAATTAATTTTCAAGTTAGACAATTGGCCTAATGGGTAATTGAACTTGAAAATTAGACATGATATCAAAAATTGGGCCAGAGAACCCAAAACCGAGACCAAGACCAAAAAATTGGTCAATCTGGGCCGGATATGTGAAATTGGGCCAACGATCCAACCAATGGCTGGACCGAATCGATCGGGCCATCATTAGCCCGGATCAAACCAGTAATAGCCAAATCGGCTCGGGGTATCGTGAGGGTGTTGCACCTGCGATGGCACCATCAGACATGACGGTGCCGACGGTGATGACTGGGGCATTCCGGTGGCCGGCGGGTGGTCCTTTGGCGGTTGAGCAGTGGAAGAATCACCCTCCTACTAGGACTCTGTAACATCCTGAAAAGGGCCTATGCATTTTCGGTTTAATTGTAAGAAATGACATGTCTTATGTGTTATGACTATGTTTTGAACATTTTTGGAAACCTGGAAATGTATGGAAATGTTAAGTTTAAAAGAGGAAAGTGAACCTTTTTGGAAACTAAGAAAGGTAAGGAAATGATTTGGAAATGATTCAAAAGAGGAAAGTGAACATTTCTGGAAACTTGGAAATGTAAGGAAATGTTAAGTTTAAAGGAGGCAAACGAAAATTTTTGGAAACTTGGAAATGTAGAGAAATGTCAAGTTTTAAGGTTTAAAAAGAGGAAATTAAGGCAAGGTGGCCTTAAGAAAATTAGTAGGAGGAATTTGACACACAAACAGGCTTGGAAACGTGGCCTGGAGATGCCACTTAGGGCCTCTGGAAATGGCGCCACATGCAAGGGTGTTGGGCCTGAGTTCGAGTCACTTGGGAAGCAAATAAAAGAAGTTTTATTTTTGCTTCCAGAAGCAGAGAGGTGGACGGCATTAAGGCTCTTAAAAGAGGAGTTTTATTCTCTTTAAATTTCGGCTAAGTAGAAGGATAAATGATGATTTATCTTAAATTATTTTCAAGGAGATAATAAGGGATTATTCTTTTAATAAAGTGATAATTAAAAGGATAAAGCTATCAAATAGAAGAGTGGTGGCCAAGTAAGGGACTCTAGCCTAGTAATTTTGACTATAAAAGGAAGAGTAAGGCTATTCTTCATTCATTCTTTTCTCTTCAAGAAAACCTCTGCCGAAATTCTCTAAAGTTTCTCCTCTTCTCTCTGCCAAATTCTCTCTGCCATATTCTCTTTTTCTCTTTTCTTTTATTCTTCTATTACAAACATAATCAAAAGCCGAAGATACCAATAGCCCTAGTCGATTTCTCACTAAGCCTCAAGAGTCGAAATTGTTATCCACATCAAAGCCATAGCCGAGTACTGCTAAGGGTTCAAGCAAGAGTTCCATCGAATTCTTCAGTAAGGGTAAGATTAGGTTAGATTCTCATTCTATTTCTTTTAAGGCTGTCGAAATTAAGATTCTAATACCCTTAATATCTTGTTGCCGAAACTTTTAAGAGATCTTTCGGGATTTACTAAGTGTTGACTACAAGGAAGGAGAAGTTCTTTTCCCGAAGGTACACCATAGGCCGCGTGTTCCCTAGTTATTCGGTGAGTTTCGGGATTTAAAATCCACAAGGTAAGTGTCTATAGCATTCGGCCAAGGCTTATTTTGATATCTAGATCTATTTCATAATTGTTTAAAAAGCCGAAACTAACCTAGGATGTGATTTAATGTTTGGCCGAATACAAGAAGGAATACAACAAAGTTTTCGGGATTTGACTATAGTCAATTCGACACCAAGGTAAGTTTTAGTGTACTAATGCTACTAGGATTTGGATTTATGGCCGAATAGTTCTTTACTAAGTATTAAATGATTGATTAAATGTAGAGATCTAAGATCTAAGGCATTAGATCAAGCTTTTAGGGATTTGGATTGGAAACCCTAAGCGAATCAGGTGTGTACCCCACACTAATTCTTAATAAGTTTATGGCAATATTTAAATATGCATGTATGTTATAAGAATGTGAATATGGCTAAGTACCATGCTATGGTACAAAAGTACTCAGGTACGTTTCCTACTCCTGCTAGGATTATGAAATATGTTATGTGTAACATGAGAAAAATGATAAGAATGTGAAGGTGCCGATGTGAATGTGACTATGCCTGTGGAAATTTGATTGATTGCCTTAATAACATGTGCATGCATTTATTATTATGCCACTATTACTTGTTGCATATGCATGGGTTGGGATATGAAAGAAGGTACGGGTGTACTTCGAGTACGTGGTTTGATGTTAGCCTTGAGCTACATCGTGGATTGACGTTGACTGAGGTCACGTCGTGGATTTATTTGCGATTAAGTTCGCGTGGTTTGATGAGTAGCTCTGTGCCTCATCGTGGTTGATATAGGCTATGTGCCATATCGTGGTTGATGAGTGACTGTGTGTCCCATCGTGGTTTTGGTGTTAGCTACGGCTACATCGTGGATTGGCGCTGACTGAGGTCGCGTTGTGGATTATTGTGCTTAATTGCACGTGGACGGCATTGATTGCCTTTGGAGTGAAAAGGAGAGGGTGATTTGTTAATCCCCTGGTGTGTGGTAGGCTGGATACGGGGGTGTGTAGAGGATGGACCCTAGGTTGGGTTGGGTGCACTTTGCATATTATATCTGATATGAATATTTAATGTGGAAATAGGCCAAGCCCAGTTGATATGTGGATTATTAAGAAAAGGGCCAAGCCCAGTATATGAATGTGGATCAGTGTGGAAATGGGCTAAGCCCAGTATGTGGAAATTATGTGGTTAACTACCCTATTATAAGAATGTGATATGGTTATGGGCCAAGCCCAATAAGAGAGCACATGTGAATAAGTTGCATTACTATTTGCTATATGGGTTATTATATGGTTTGATATGTATGGTATGCCTAAATCTATTTGGACTTAGTGTTGTGTACACATTGAGTCTGTTGACTCACCCCGTTGTGGGACAATTTTCAGGTGACGAGCAGTAATGGACCGGGTTCGGCAGAAGCTTAGGGATGGTCATGCACAGCAAGAAATCTATGATTTGGACTTTTATTTTATTTTAAGTATTTTAAATTTTAATTTTGGGAATATTTGACCTAATAAGGCCATAGTTGAATTTCTCTATTTTTACTTTTAATTGTTATGACTGCGAATTATTATTAACTAATGGATTAAATAAATTTATTTAAAACAAACCCTAAATGTTTGTCACTCTAAATAAATGGATTTCAATATAAGATAAATTGGTTTTCAACTCAAGCCCAACCCAAATAAACTTTCTTTCAAAACACACAAGTTTTTCCTAAGTAACAAAAGAATTTTGAACCTGTTTTCTTCGAGGAACATACCAGATCCGGTCAGGGCTCGTGGGCCGGGTTTGGGGTGTTTCAGACTCTACCAAATAATTTGATTTCAGATTAAATATTTCAAAAATAATATTATTTTAATAGATTTAATATTAAATTTAATTTAATATTAAAATGATTATCTTAGTATGAAATTTAATTTAATATTTATCATATAGATAAATATTCTATTAATTTAATAGATTTAATATTAAAATTGATCTAATATTTATCTTGATAAGTATTATATTAAAGTGATTAAGTTTAATCATAATTGAATTCTCTAAACTCTCCCTATATAAAGAGAGTTTTGGATAATTATTTTTCACACACTTGAGTTTAAGAGAAAGTTATAAAGAGAAAATTCTTTAAAGAATTTTTTTTAGAAAATTTCCGGAGATATTTTTCATATTTAAAACTTGATCTAAAAGTTTAGAGAAATTGTAAATTTACCCCCACTGGTAATTTTGTGGAAAATTTTATGATTCGATGGGATCCCACACTCGACAGACGCGAGCTTGAGGATAGTAGAGAAGACTACTCGGTCAAAAAGCTCATCCTAAACGAATCGAAAAGGTACAATTTTAATTAATTGTTTACTACTTTAGATATCACAACCAGGTTCTAATTTTAGAAAAAAAAAATTAAAACTCGGATTTCCCCTTGAACTTATTTTCTGTTGCATTTTCAAACTCGATTTTCTAACATCAAACTCAATAATATTCAAAAACAATGTGGGACCGCTCTTTAACAAAGCTGACCTAAGGCTTTAAAAAGCCAAAAAAAACTCAACTCCAAAGGAAGTAAGTTGCGCAAAGAAAAGAGAGACAACTCTTTTCGTATCTATTAACACAGGAAGTGAAAATGTGTTAAAATGCGTAATGGAATAGTAAAAGCTAAAACAAAAGAAAACCTAATGCTAGAATCAAAGAAAATAAACTATCAGGCCAAAAAGCTAAAACAATAGAAAACAACTAAAATTTTTCGTTCAAGGTGTTTCTAATGTGCTAAAATCACAAAAATTAAATTGGAGCTCTTTATTTGATAAATATAATATCTGAAATTTTTGGACATAAAATTCAACCCATAATTTTTTTTATCTTTTTTTACTTTTCTTTATTTTTTTTCAATTTTTTAGGGAAATAGTTTTTTCAAAGTAATTAAGTGCCAATAAATAGTATACAAAATTTCAAATCGATTTGAATTCATTTACTCACTGAAATTAATATTTTTCCAAAAATATTTTAGGGTAAAAACAATTTTTAGAAGTTGTTTAAGCAAAATCGATGAAAACATTATATTTATTACAAGGAAACAACTCAAAAACATACAAATCTGATATCAAATGATAAAGAGGGAGGCGGAAGAGGATCGTATTCAAGTTGTTCAACTCGAGAAACAAGGATTTAGATCTAACCTATAAAGAAAAAAATTAGAAATAAAGAAAACGAAAATACTAAAAGAAGAAATTTGAGAATAAATAATAAATAATAAATAAAGAAACAAAAATTAAAAAAAAAAAACAAAGTGGAAGATAGAATGAGTAATGCGATGGATATGATGAATAGATGTGTAAGTGTTCAACTGAACCTTTTGATTATAAACTCCAACAAACTAAATTAATGGTCATAATCAACCCTCCAAGAAATAATTCCTTGACAAATTGAAGACTGAAGAATGAATTATCACGACTCCTTGAAGAAAATCAAGAAGAAAACTACTTCTAAAAATCAAGAAGAAAACTATTTCTAAAAATCACAAGAAAGAAATCTTCCACAAAGAAACTAACTCCTAGAGTTGAAAACTTTATTAATGAAAATAATTGTGTCTGTAATGAACAATTAATAAACATGTATATAACCTAGCTAAGTACATTCAAATAAAACTCTCAAGTATATTGAAACTCTAATTAATTTAAATAAGAAGTAGTTTTAAACTAAACTTTCTTGTTGACTAAGAAACATAAAACTCCTAAATAACTTAAAATACTTAAAAAAATCCAAATTTTGGAATAAATAAATAATAATATAATAAAACTCAATAATACAATATTGGGCTCATATATAACAAAAATTAAGCCTAAAAATCGAAACTAATATGATTTAAACTCGAATTAAAAGCCCAAAACTCGTAATTTCCATAATAATCCTGTCCAAAAATTATGTTCGCACAATTTTCACTATAATTGTCATAACTTGAGCTTTTGAACTCAAAATTGAGTGATTCAAAGTGCATTTCGAAAATAAGAGATAGACCTTTGAACGTTATGCATACATCTCGACCCAGATATGTCTGGATCTCATCCAAAAAGTCATCGCAAGTTGACTGATTTTCCAAACTTGAGGCAGCTTTGGTGAATGGAATTTAATAAATTTCACCTCATCAGTGCATGTATCACATTCGAAAATAGGAAACTTTACTTGTAATGGCCTAAATTTTTCTGGTGTTGGAAATTTTGATTTTGTGCTAGAATCGGTAATTTCAAATTTTTCAAGAAGTTAAACCGAGATATTTTTGGAAACGACTATTGATTCGGTTTTATAATCCATAATTAGTGGGTGATAATTATTAATTATTTAGAATTAGATAGATGGAATTTGAAATATAGACTATTTTGTAAGAGAACCAAAATTGTTGGGGCAAATGTCTAAAAATTAGAAAATAGAATTAAGAAAAGGTAACGCCCTTTTTAGGTGATTGGCCTAAAGGTATGAGAGCAAATAGACCAGTCATAAGCAAATTTTAGTTGGAAGGAAAGATTATCTCTCATTCATTTTCACGAAAAAATTGAAAATATATCAATTAAATTTTCTCAACTCTATCAAATATTTCCTTTTGATTTTTTTTTTATAAAATTTCAATGATTTAACAAGGTAAAGTTGATTTCTAGCTCTTTTCTTGATATTCCAATCCTTAAAACTTAGATTTTCCATTTTTCACGATTTTTATTAGATTTTAGGTACAGAATAAATTGGAATTATATTGATTTCTTGATGCTTTCTAGTTATATTCTAAGTGATTGTTATAGGATCTTTAAGAATTAGATGTTTGTAAAGATTTGGTGGGTTCTTGTAGTAGAGTGAAAAATTTAGGGAGAGAAGAATATTGAGTAATCATGCAGATTCTCGATAGCTTGAGTGAGCAATATCGAATCATTATTTAGTGGTGGTTGAGATCCAACATAAGTTGCGGATTCTCGACAGCTTGAGTGAGAAGCATTGAATCATTATTTAGCGATGACTAAGATCCAACATAAGTTCTAGATTTTCGACAGCTTGAGTGAGTAGCATCAAATAAAGCTTGTTTAAATAATCAGCTCTAGAGCTTGTGGAAGCAAAGTTGTTTTGTGTACCTTAAGTTAATTTGTTATAGTTCTCCAGATGAAAACATTAATTAAACAAAAATGAAATGATTGGAAAGATTGAGCATGAATTTAATTATTACGTTACAAAAATGAGCATGATGTGAATGTGGATTCCACTAAAATGTTTACACATCGAATAAAGTTGAATGGTATGATGTTAATTAAATTGGTTATACATGTATATGGATTTAAATACTATGATCTTGTTATGTCAAATACTAACTTACTGGTTTTCTTATGGTATTGTATACGAATATATGTAAGGATGTCAAGGATATGTCATGTCATGCCTTTATGTTTCCAATACCTAAATTGTCATAACGATAAGGTAAGTTAATTTAGTTTCTTACGAACTTACTAAACATTCATAATGCTTATTCTGTTATGTTTTTCTTGTCTTGTAGTGATCTTTTGCGAAGCGTGAAGATCGGATCATCTCGAAACTCACACTATCAAGCCTTCATTTTGGTATTCTTTTTATTGATCCGGAACTCGATTATGTGGCATGTACATAGGCTTTAATATCTATATGTGGTTATTTGAATGTTGGAAACTTTGGGCTATAAGTAATGCTTGCATTTTGATGGTATATGTTGTGATCATATAAGTGCATATTGACAATTTGTCAAGTAAAGGTGGAAATATATGAATGCCAATCTTGAATGTGACTTGGTCGGATTGAATGATGAGTATGAAAGATAAGCTATGCTTAAATGGTTATAAATTTGTAGTTAGAATTGCTATATTCCAGTAACCAAATGATGTCTAGTGAGTTGTTAAAATGGTTAATGATTGAATGAAATTTTTAATACATGGAGTTGTTCTTTATGCAAGTTTGATGGTGTGCCTAAGGTACCAATTGTGTTAGGTTTTGTCTTGAGTATGAAAAAGTACTTAAAATGCACTATTTTTGGTTTTCTAGCAAAAAGTATCGATAATAGGGGTTGAAGTATGAATACCTTACCAAATGAACAGGATTTTAAAAATGACATAATATCAATTTGGTATTGATACTAACTGATGGTATTGGTACCTATGTGGAAGTAAAATGCACTATTTTTGGTTTTCTAGCAAAAAGTATCGATAATAGGGGTTGAAGTATGAATACCTTACCAAATGAACACGATTTTAAAAATGACATAATATCAATTTGGTATTGATACTAACTGATGGTATTGGTACCTATGTGGAAGTATCGGTACATTGATGAAAATATCGATACATTATGATTTTAACTTGATTTTTGAAATATCGAAGCTAAAAATGGTATTGATACCTAGCCTGGGTATCGATACTTATATTCATATTTTGAAAAGTTTGTGATTTCGTCCTTTTTCATGCTCAGGAAAATTTAAAAGTCTTTGTAAGTTCAATTGTGTCTCGAATTTGTTTGTAATTGATATAGTGTTTGGGATTTTGAAATAAATTGATATTTAGTTGAATTAATGGCTATAAATTGTGTGTGACTATTTTGATAAATGTGTTAACATTTCGTAGCTTTAGTTCGACGATTGGACCAGGTTAAGGGTGTTACATCCAATGACCTTGTCATAAGTGTGTTACCCTCATAGGATATCCTTAATCTCTTTTGAATAAATTCGTTCTCCTAATATTATCCTATTTTATATCATGGTAATCATTACATCTTCCTTCATGAAAAGCCAATTAATATCAAATAGTAATCAAGTCGTTTATTTCAAAGACAAAAGACTCGTGGCCACATTTACTTTTCATCTATCATGTAAATGAGAGGATATCATTTATCTATTAGTTGGGCTATGAATTTCACTATTATGAATGATGTTACATATTGCAAAAGTCATATGCCCAATACACCAGCTTTCAGTTCCTTATCTATTTGAACTCAGGATTTTACTTATATCAAAGTATACAAGTCACACATACATCGTCCATCATCCACTTAGATTAAGGTATGCCACTATATGAACGTCACAAGTGAATAAATCCACAAACGGATTTAGGATTTATTCTTCTTAGGTCTTTTCTGATGTACTGTTAGTTTACTCAGCCACATTTATTTCTTTACCTTTTGGGAGTCATTCGCACGATGCTTAAGACAAAGCATCTCCCCAATTGGAATTTATAGACGACATATTAGTCTTTCAATCAGTTTACTCATTTTTTAATAGAGTAAGGGCATGTTTAGGTTCATCTACTAATATAAGTTGTGTAATGGCCTAAATTCAAGGTTATCGGAATAATGGTTTCGCAACCATAAATCCGATTTAAATAGAAATTTATTTCAATATATTTGCATGAGTTTTTATATGATAGGAGATATTTTATAAATATTTATAAAATGTTAGTAATGTGGTATTAAACTTTCGTTAGAAAATTTTAATGTTTGGGTAGGTAATTAAATAAAAAGGACTAAATTGAAATGAAAGTAAAAGTTTAATTATAAATTAAAAGAAAGTATAAAGGACCAAAATGGAAATTAAGCCATTTTGTCTAGATTGAGGCGGTTTATTGAAGAAAATCTGAGATTTTTTTTAGTATATTATTATATATATTTATATTATATTATTATATTATATTATTATATTATATATATATATAAAGAAAGGAGAAAAGAAACAAAAGGATAAAAACAAAGGAAGAACAGAGAGCAAATGTGAAGGAAAGAAAGAAAAAGAGAAAAAAGAAAAAAAAAGGGGAAAATTTAAGTTTGAAGCTTGGAATTTAATTTGGTAAGTTAATTTAGCCCTTTTCTTTTAATTTTGATACTTTATAAGTTTTAGAACAAAGTTTTGATGAATTTAAGTTGAAGTTTTTGAAGTTTTAGAGTTTTTGAATACAGCATATGATGAATAAAATGATGAATTAGTGGTTTAATTGAAAGAATTTGAAGTTAGAATTGGATAAAGGACTTAATTGTAAAACAAGCTATAAGAAAACAGTTTTGGGACAACAGCAGTAGAGTAAGTTTGAAAATTCACCAAATACCGTAGAAGTGGAATTAGAAGTTGAGTGAGATATGAAATTAAAGCTTATTGAGTCTATTTTCATATGAAAGAAACAAAGAAAGAAAAGAAGTTCTGTATTTTGAGATATTTAGATTTTTGTAAGACTGGTTCAGAATGAATTCGGGTTCCCCTGTTTTGACTTTAGAAAATCATAAAAAATTGAAGAAAAATAATTAGGGGCTTAAATTTATATGTTTAGAATCCTGAATGAGTCTATTTTCTATAGAAATAAACGGGAACACCATCTGATTTCTGTATGAAGAGATAATTAATTTTTAGTGAAGAAGAGTCAGAATTGCCAGACAGCAGAACAGGGGTAACTTTGATGAATAAACTATACTAATTGGCTAGGCCAAAAATTCTGGAAATTTTATGGTATGAAGATATGTGAATCTAGTTTCAGAGAAAATTAACGGTTCCTCATTTGGAGCTCTGTATCTTGAGAAATAAATAATTTAGTGACTGTGACTCAAGTAGACAGCTTTGAATAAACTAAAAATAATAATAGAATTATAGAAAATGCTACATGTGAACATGAAATGTATTGAATTGATGATTGAATTTATTTATTTAGATCCGGAAAACTCAAATACGAAGCTAGATCGAGGAAAGGAAAAAGTTCCGGATTAGTAGATTTTGTAAACAAACTGATAACGAGGTAAGTTCATGTAACTTGAATTGTATTCTTAAATGCTTGAAATGTATGTTATTGATGTGAATATAATTTGAATGTTCATTGTATGAAAATTTATGAAACATTGATATATTTGGTAAAAAGGGGAAGAAATCCCGGTTAAATGAAAGGAAAATTCGATGGATCTCTGAAAAGGAATTGACGGTAAAAAGGATCTAGCCCGGACGGGTGATCCTATCTTGATATAGCCCTCCCGAAGAATATGTGAAAAATGGATTTAGCCCAAACGGGTAATCCAAATTAGGGTCTGAATTTAGCCTGGACTGGTAATTCAGATCCAAGCTCATTAGAGTAATTGTCGTTGCAGGGGATTTAGCCTGGACTGGTAATCCCGACAATACTCTATGAGTTTATATTACAGGGGATTTAGCCTGGACTGGTAATCCCGCTGTAAGGATGAGGTTCGCGGGAGTGTGCTCTCTGAAATGGAAATGTGCGCACATGAATATGAATTGACGGACCCGAATTTGTACACTAAAGTGTACCTCTGAAAATCCATCGAAATTCCGAGTAATTCAATGGGATAAATATAAAAAAATATGGAAATTATGGTATTGATGAGCTCATCAATCATAATATATATTATTGATATATGGAAATTATTGGACTGACTTGAATGTTGAGTTTGTAAATGTTAGGGTAATAATGCATTGAATGGGTATATGAATGTTTATCGCTTGTATTGTAAATATTAGGTAAGTATAATTCTTGTTACATGGGCTTACTAAGCACAAAGTGCTTACCCTACTTCCTTTTTCCCTGTTTTGTAGTGTTAAGAGCTCGGAGGTCGGATCGGTGGGAGACTCATCACACTATCAACCCCAAGATTTCGGTATTTTAAGAAACTTTATTTTAGAAATCAATGGCATGTATAAGCTAATAAAATAGATGTTAATATGAAATGAATGTAAGGTCAGCTATTGGTATGGCCTATGTGTTAAAGTTATCTTATAAATATGCATGAATTATTTTGAAAATATGTTGAATTGGAATGGTCTCGATTTTAAAAAAAAAATCGTAAATTCTGGTAATGCCTCGTACCTTATTCTGACAACGAATACGGGTAGGGGGTGTTACATTTGTTGGTATCAGAGCTACGATTTAGCCGGTTCTAGGACTGACATAGCGAATACGGATTAGCTATACATGCCATTTAAATTATTTTTAATAGTGTGATATCTCCTGACCATTTAAATTGTGTTTTCCTTATAGTAATGTCATCTGACCGAGCTCAATCTGAGGAAGCTGGGAGTCATGCTCCGACTTCAGTACAAAGAGAAGAAACTAGCAGTAGAAGGCCCGGTATAGAGGGTCAAGGAGAGGAGGCAAAAATAGCCTTCTTTCAAATGATGAATGAATGGTTTACCCATTACATAAGAACTAACCCTATAGTGTAGCAAACTCAAGCTCCCCCTCCTGTTCCTCCACCGGTTCCCGAGATTCTACAGGGTACAGGTACTGAATCTGTCAGAAAAGGAAAAGCTCCGGTCGATAAAATCCGAAAATATGGGGCCGAAGAATTTCGAGCAGCAGTTGATGATGATCCCGAAAGAGCTGAATTCTGGTTAGAAAATACTACTCGGGTTTTGGAGGAATTATCTTGCACGCCAGAAGAATGTTTGAAATGTGCTGTTTCACTGCTAAAAGACACAGCTTATCATTGGTGGAATACTAAAGCTTCAGTTGTTCCGAAAGAAGAAATTACATGGGAATTCTTCCAGACCGAGTTCAAAAAAAGATATATCAGTCAGAGATTTCTTGATCAGAAAAGAAAAGAATTTTTGAGCTGAAACAGGGCAATAGATCAGTATCCGAGTATGAAAGAGAATTTGTTCGGTTGAGTAAATATGCTCGAGAATGGGTACAGTCGGAAGCTGAAATGTGCAAACTATTCGAAGAAGGGTTGAATGAAGAAATTAAGCTCCTTGTTGGAATTCTTGAAATTCGAGAGTTTGCTACACTAGCAGAACGAGCTTATAAAGCAGAAGAATGGAGTAAAGAAAAGAAACAGGCTGAGAGGGAAGCTCGAATTTTTAGTAAAAGACCAATGGAAAAATCTCAGTTTTCTGCTCCAAAGAAATTGAAGAAGTACCAGGATCGTTCTACCTCAACCACTGGGTATTCGGATAGAGTGCGAGGTTCACAGCGCACTAATTCAAGACCTTCCACTCCATCAGTGACCAGTGTTGGCAGTGTTGGTACCCCTAAGCCGAGATGCCAGTATTGTAATAAAGCTCATTTTGGTGAATGTCGATTTAAGAGCGGGGCTTGTTACCGATGTGGTTCTTTTGACCATTTCCTCAGAGATTGTCCAGAAAGAAGTGAAAAAGAAGCTGAATATATATCGAAGCCAAGTAATCCATCTTTGAGGGGTAGACCATCTCGACCATCCGGTAATGTCAGTGGTAGTCGAGGAGCTACAAAAGATACTGCAAGTAGGCCTGAGACACGAACGCCTCCTAGGACATATGTCATGCGTACCAGAGAAGATGCCTCAGCACCCGATGTTATTACTGGTACATTTTCTTTACTTGAAACTGATATTACTGCATTAATTGATCCCGGTTCTACGCATTCATATATATGTGTAAAACTTGCATGCGTTAAAGATTTATCTGTTGAACCTACTGAATTTGCGGTTAAAGTCTCGAACCCCTCTGGCCAATCTATTTTGGTGGATAAAATTTGTAAAAATTGTCCACTGATGGTAAGAGGTTATTGTTTCCTGGCTGATTTGATGTTACTGCCATTTGATGAGTTTGATGTGATATTGGGCATGGATTGGTTAACTCAGCACGATGCAGTAGTAAACTGTAAACAGAAATATATTATGTTGAAGTGTCAGAATGGTGAATTACTTTGGGTTAAATCCGATCAGATAGAGGGATTATCTGATGTGATTTCAGTTATTACTGCTCAGAGGTATGTCAAAAAGGGGTATGATGCTTTTCTTGCTTATGTATTAGATACCAAGGTATCTGAGTCGAAGATTCAAGTAGTACCAGTGGTATGTGAATTTTCTGATGTGTTTCCAGAGGAGTTACCAGGGTTGCCACCAGAAAGAGAAGTGGAATTTTCTATAGATGTGATTCCAGGAACTACTCCGATTTCCATAGCTCCGTATCGAATGGCTCCTACAGAATTAAAGGAATTAAAGACACAGTTACAGGAACTTGTTGATAGAGGTTTTGTCCGACCGAGTCATTCACCTTGGGGTGCTCCAGTTCTGTTTGTGAAAAAGAAAGATGGGTCTTTGAGATTGTGTATTGACTATCGACAGCTCAATAAGGTAACTATAAAGAATAAGTATCCGTTGCCCCGGATTGATGATTTATTTGATCAGTTGAAAGGTGCTACTGTATTTTCAAAGATTGATCTCCGATCGGGCTATTATCAGTTACGAGTAAAGGAGTCAGATGTGCCAAAGACAGCTTTCAGAACCAGGTACGGGCATTATGAGTTTCTGGTTATGCCATTTGGGTTGACTAATGCACCTGCAGTATTTATGGATCTGATGAATCGAATATTCAGACCGTACTTAGACAGATTTGTGGTAGTATTCATTGATGATATTTTGGTTTATTCTCGAGATGAAGAAGAACATACAGAACATTTGAGAATTGTGTTACAAATTTTGCGAGAGAAACAGTTATATGCTAAATTCAGTAAATGTGAATTTTGGCTTCGAGAAGTGGGTTTTCTTGGACATATTGTATCCGCTGAAGGCATCAGGGTAGATCCAAGTAAAATCTCAGCTATTGTCAATTGGAATCCACCGAAGACTGTATTTGAAGTTAGAAGTTTCTTGGGTTTAGCTGGTTATTATCGGAGATTTGTACAAGGATTCTCTATGATAGCTTCTCCGATGACTCGATTATTGTAGAAAGATGTAAAGTTCGAGTGGACTGATGAATGTCAGCAGAGTTTCAACCGATTGAAAGATCTACTAACGAAAGCACCAGTATTAGTACAGCCTGAACCGGGTAAGGAATTTGTTATTTACAGTGATGCCTCATTAAATGGTTTAGGTTGTGTCTTGATGCAAGAAGGTAAAGTAATAGCCTATGCTTCAAGACAACTTAAACCACATGAAAGAAATTATCCGGTACATGATCTTGAGTTAGCTGCTATTGTTTTTGCATTGAAGATATGGCGGCATTATTTGTACGGTGAGAAATGTCATATTTATACTGATCATAAAAGCTTGAAATATTTTGATGACACAGAAAGATTTGAATTTGAGACAGCGCAGGTGGCTTGAACTGATAAAGGACTATGATTTGATTATTGATTATCATCCGGGTAAGGCTAATGTTGTGGCTGATGCTTTGAGTCGAAAATCTCTGTTTACTTTACGAGTTATGAATACCCGATTGTCACTGATTGATGATGGTTCAATCATAGCTGAATTGAGAGCTAAACCGACATTTTTTACAGCAAATATGTGAAGCTCAGAAGAATGATGAGAAGTTACAGGTTAAACGGGCACAATGTGAGTCAGGTACTGATTCTGAATTTCAAGTTGGGGTTGATGATTGTTTATTATTCAGAGGTAGGGTATGTGTACCCAAGAATTCAGAGCTCATACAGAAAATTTTACACGAGGCTCACGGTGGTACTATATCTGTACATCCGGGAAGTAATAAAATGTATAATAATTTGAAGAAGATGTACTGGTGGCCAGGTATGAAACGTGATATTTCTGAGTTTGTATCAAGATGTTTGATATGTCAACAGGTCAAAGCAGAACATCAGGTACCTTCGGGGTTACTTCAGCCAATTACTATACCGGAATGGAAATGGGAAAGAATCACTATGGATTTTGTATCGGGGTTACCATTGTCTTCGAGGAAAAAAGATACTATTTGGGTGATTGTTGACCGATTGACAAAGTCAGCACACTTTATTCCGGTACGTATAGATTATTCTTTAGATAAACTGGCTGAATTGTACATATTTGAGATTGTCAGGCTACATGGAGTGCCTGTCTCCATTATATCAGATAGAGATCCCCGATTTACGTCTCGTTTCTGGGATAAATTGCAAGAAACTTTAGGTACTCAGTTGTATTTCAGTACTGCATTTCATCCTCATTTTATAAAAACAACCAAGAAACCTTTGAACACATTGTACACAATTTTCACATCTCTAAGCTCAAATCGAGTGTGGGCTCGATTTGAATTAGAAAATTTTTAACAAAAATTACCAATAGGGTAATTTTGCAATTTCTCTAAACTTTTGGGCCAAATTGTAAATAAAAAAATATCTCTAGAAGTTTTCTGAAATAATTTCTTCAAATAATTTTCTCTCTACAACTTTCTCTTAAATTCAAGTGTGTTTAAATAATGACCCAAGGCTCTCTTTATATAGGGAGAGTTTAGAGAGTTCAATTATGATTAAACTTAATCACTTTAATATTAAATTAATATAATATTTATCAATATAAAAATTAGATTAAATTTAATATTAAATCTTATTAAATTAATAGAATATTAATCTACAAGATAAATATTAAATTAAATTTAGTATTAAGATAATCACTTTAATATTAAATTAATAAAATAATATTAAGTTAAGTATTAAATTTAATTTAATATTAAATCTATTAAAATAATATTATTTTTGGAATAGTTAATCTGAAATCAAATTCTCTGGTAAAGTCCTAGTAGAAATGTAATTCTTTTACTACTCAACTACCGAAGACCCACCGCCGTCGACCATCTCCCGCCGACCCCAAGCTGGTTCAGTCTATGTCGGTTCGGTCTGGGCTAGTGACGCCCTGACCGATCAGGTCTAGCCATCGGTTGGACTGTTGGCCCAATTTCACATACCAAGCCCAGTTCAACCAGTTTTTTGGTCTTAGTCTTGATTTTGGGCTCCTAGGCCCAATTTACGATCTCAAGTCCAATTTTCAAGTTCAATTACCCATTGGGTCTATTGTTTGACTTAAAAATTAATTTTCAAAAATATCATATTAATTTTAATTAATTTGATATTTTTAATTTTACTTGATCAAAATTAATTTTTCCAAAAGTCACTTAGATTTTCCAAATTAATTTTTCAAGAAAATTCTTTAATCAAATTCTCTAGTTGAACAATTCTTATGACTACCCAATTTAATTCCACATCGAACAAATCGACTCAATTAAATTATCTCCAAAGTTGTAGATTCTTTTGATTCAAATACAGTCCGGTTGAGCTTTTGTTGAGCTAGCGGAGGAACTAATCGGACATATACAATTAGGCTCTAGTAATTGCAATTATGTCCAGAAGCATCGTTCTGATAAATTGTATTTACTTAATCATGGAGTCAGTCCACAAGATCGAAGTACCATAATTGAAAACTTCTTATCGTATACTATTTACGAAAGCAATTCATTCAACTGCTTTGTCCAATAACCTCGTCATGTGTGTGTTACCCTCATATGATTTCATTGATTCTTTAAGTTAAATCCATTCACTCAATACAATCCTATTTTATCTTATTGTCACCATTGTGTCTTCTCAATGATTAATATGATCACTTTCAACAAATGGCTGTGATAAATTGCTCGTTCGAGAATGAGCAACCTGTGGCCACGTTCCATATTTATCAATCCACACAATGCCAATAAGAGGATATCATTAAGTCTTTAATTGAGCAATGAATTTCACTGTTGCTAGTAAAGTCATGCCATACACAAGTCATGTACCCTACATATCGGCTATCAGCTCGATCATCTTTAGAGCATAAGCCTCCACTTATATCAAAGTACATGAGTTACATACGCATGGTCAGTGGCTAACTCAGGATTTAGGTAAATCACACTATGAACGTCACAAGTGAATTAATTTACAAACGAATTCAAAATTAATTCATCTTAGGTCCAGTCTAATGTATCATTCTACCAATGAATACATATATGTCTCTACCCGTGGAGTCAACTACTCCAATAGCCAAGACTAGTCATCTCATTAATTGGAATTCTAGACGACATAATAATCCTTCTCAGTATTTGAATCAAATGCTCACTTTGATTCTTTTACGGGATTACAGACTCATTTAGATTATCTACTTAAGGAAGTTATTTTTCTCGCAATGTAAACGTTCTTATAATGCCACTTATCATCAATTTGAACTTAGACATCAATGAGTTAATATTTGTTTGTCACAATTTCGCTATGCATGCAAAATATGAAAGACAGAAATACAAAAGAGATAATAGTGAAATGTGAAATTAACTTTATTTATTTATTCATCATTCAAATAAATAGAAAACAATTATATGTTTAGCACATTTCCCAATATTTCTAACTTTGGCGAGGGATTAGAAGTTTTGGTTGTTCGGGAACCTAAGGTCGAAAGCTTGGATACATAGCCCAAAACTCTTATGACGCATGGTTTTACACACACGTTTTTGGAATTATGTCTTTAGCATAACTCCATTTTTTCAAGCACTAATCTAAAGATGCTGTGATTAGTAAAGCCATTGAGAAAGAGAGTAAGAGTTTGCAATACTCCCTCTGATCGCAAGAAAGCCTCTACAATCGTTTGTAGCAGTCACTTGGTAGGCACCAAGGCAAAGGGATGAGGTTGAATTTGAATGGTTCTTCGATGGGCAATACCAACATAATAGGAGTAGGGTCTTCATAAGAGACCACAATAGGAATTGGATCACAAGATCTTGTCATAATACCCCTTGTGCTACTAGTATTGAAGGGGAATTGTGGGATCTTTGTGATGAACTTCTTTTAGTTTTTTATTTACATATTTGAGAAACTTGAAGTGGAATTGGATGAAATCACTGTGATCAATTTGTTATCTAACACTTTTAACCTTTTTTTTTATCTACTTTGGTTGATGGTTGCAAGATGCTCCTATCATCTATCCGTTTTAGGACTCTCATTCATGTCTTCCATAAGGGAAATCATTGCGTCAACACTCTTCCTAAGCTAGGAAGCAATTTCAGACCTTGACTTCCTTGAAAAATCTATTTTTAATGATTTTAGTTGTATTTGCATTTCTCCTCCAAAGTCTTCATCTCCACTTTTGTATGGTGATGATAGTGGATTGGTTGTATTTCATACTGTAAAATAATTTATAATGTTTTGTTATGTTTTCTATTAAGACAAGCGTTTTGAAGTGGCAATGGCAATGGCCACTATAGCTAACACTGTAACAGACTCAGTCACTTATCATGTTTGAAGTTGACAAATTTTGAAACAAAATTTTTGGGTTGAAAACGATGCTGATGTTGAGGATATATGTATGTCTATGAAGATCAATCCATTTGAACCAACTTATCTTGAAGATTGGATTGAATTGGATCAAGCAATCAAAACCTTTAGATTGTGGAGATTAAATAGAGACAGCATTGAAGACACATCTCCAACAGTCCACTTTACAGTAGTCTTTATTATTTATATTGTATCGTGCCAATTGATTGTAATTGATCTATTGTATGTTAGTAAGTATTGGAAACTCTTATATATTTGAGAGTGTTGTAGAGGTTTTGCATTGAGTATTGGGAGCACTTATCATTGTGAAATGTATTTTTAAGAGTTTATTTGAGAGAGTATTTGTTGTTTAAGTTTTCTTTTCTAGATCTTTAGCTACAAAAGTGAGATTGCTATATTGAGGCATGATAGAACTTGAATCACTTGTTATATTGAGGCAGGAAACTGAACTATATAAACAATCAATCTATATTATTATTTTCTCTGTTCTTGTCACAATGTTATCTTCGATTATCACTGCAACCATCAATTCCATTCTAGTGTTTGATTTTTCTTGACAATTACCAATTGTCCTTTTCAACATTTTACTAAAAGAAAGGGAAAAAGGTAACGCAAATCTCATCTAGACAATTGATAATCATATTTTTTAAAAGAAATTATAAATACAATAGTAAAGATGACCCAAGCTCTAACGAAAACTTAAACCACTATTCCACCCAAATTTGAAGTTTTATCTTTAATTCCTTTTACGTTATTTATTCTTTATGTTTCTATACACACCAAATACCATTTTTTTTTTATCATTTTATATAACCTAAACTTTACCTATTTTGCTAGTGATATTCTTTCATGTTTTATTTGTGTACCAAAATTTACACACCCACTGAGCGGAAGAAAATAAGAAAGCTATTGTGATGCTTATTGTATGATTCGTTAAAAAAGGCAATCTATAAAATAAAAATAAAAATACAGATATGCTTTCAATTTTATATTTTAAATTTTTTTTGTTCAATTACGGATTTTATAATACATGAAAAATAGGTTAAAAAGGTGCCAAATTAATCTAGCTGATAAGGTATCGTCTTGCTTCAATGTGTAAACAAAGACCATATTCTTTAACTTTCTTAAAATATGTATATATATATATATATATATAGGATTAGTGTGATAAGCTGATAGCTTTTGTCTGATATTGAAGGCTACGTTGTAGCCTGACCATCGATTCATCTTCAACTTTCTCCGTTATTTGTTTGTTTTATTATTATTATTATTATTATTATGAGATTTATTCATTTTATTTTGTTTATTTGGTAAGGAATTAAGGGATCAATGAACCTGAGTCCGAAGCTTCCTCTTTAAACTTCTTATTCTTTAATTAATAAATTCGAGTGTTGCAATGCAATGAGCTTCCCCCCTCTCTCCTTCAACTGGAAACACAATGAAGCCTTCACAGTTACGAAGCTGCCATAAATCTTCAAATATGTTTTATATAAACATTTTATTCCTTTACATTTTTTAATTCTAATTATAGTTTATCAACCATATATTATTCTTTTTATTGTATAACCTGCTTAAAGAAAATATAAAAAAAATCCAAAATATTATCTACTTTAATTTTGATTCCATCTGTTTGATTTTGCGACCTTTATTGAATTCAATTTAATTTTGATTACAATAATAATTGAATGTATTCAATTTAAACTTACGAAAATCGCATCTATTCATAAATATTACAAAGTTCATTCTCGAAACAATTTTTTAATGAAAATATTGAAAAATGGGGCACATTTTTAAAACATTTTAAAAATTGAAAAAAACAAAAACAAATTGATCATCTATAATGTTCGATTATAAATAAAACAAATTTAAGTAGATAATTCAATTATAAATAAAACAAATTTAAGTCGATTACCTACGATAGGCAATTCAATTTCAGTTTAGTTTTAAACAAATAATTTTCAAAACCAAATCAAACTATTATCAGCAAGAACCCTCACGAGTGAGTCAAGCTTAAGATACTTCCTCGCAAAACCCCGTAAGCCCCCCCCCCCCTTCTTTTCTTATGTTACACACATACAAACATGCACGTAAGCTTACCTGTACTCGAAACTAGAATGTTTAAGCAAGTTTTAACATTCCATTCCATTCTAATTTGTTTGCTTAAATCAATTAATCCAACAAGCTTAAAACTAACTCTTATCACAAACCTAGGACAGAGCAAGCTTTGATCCCCGAATCCGAATTTGAGGTAGTATGAACCACCCCTTGCTTATAAATCGAACAGCAAATCCCTAATAAGCCAACCTATGCTCTTGGTATACATGTTTAGGCATTTAAGGTCTAGTAATAACAAAGTATCCTCCATAAGAAACATGAACAACCCCCATGTGATTTGAGAAGATCCAAAAGCAGATCATAAGAACAATTAAGTTATGAAAAATTGATAGTAACTATCAATTTGAAAACCCTTCTTTTAATGGGATAAATAAAAACTACAGTATATAAAACAGAGAAAAGAACCAAATGGTTAACCGATCATAATAATTCCTCAACCTATTCTTATTTGCGAGCTTCAACTTTCTTCTGTTCTTTTGCTGCAAGAACAAATAGAAATCTTATAAGCTCCAACAGAAATTTTAAATATGCAATATAAGGCAAGTCTACTCTGATTTTTCAATCCAACATCTGATGCTCATTCTCTATGTTACTCGGACTCGGGTTCTTTTCCAAAAAATCCATGTATTTCGAAGGTTTTGGAAAGTCATATTCTCGTACTCATGTTCAAATATGAAAGGAACTTTAAGGGGGGAAAAAAGAGCCAAGCAGCATAGCTTATTTTTCATATCAGAAGTGATTAAGGAAACATGAAATAGAGGAGCAAAAGGATTGGATTTATAATATAAAACCATACCAGCCTTCTCCTCTTCTCTCTTCTTAGCAGCCTCTGCCCTTTGTTGCCTAATCATGGCTAAGCGCTCTGCAAAAGTAATTAATTCAAAATCAATAAAACAATCAAATAGAAAATGTACAGCAAATGGGGAAACATAGTAAGGTGTGATTATCAGAGAATACATAAGATTAAACGATACAGCAAAGATGGAGAAAAAGAAAATAAAGAAGTCAACTATGAGGCAAGTGCACAGCCGTGTGCCCATGAGACATCTAGGCAATACCTTGAGATTATTCTAATAAACTCATGGAATACATACTCTCCTCTGCAATTAAATGGCAGTCTTTCCTAAGCACATGAATGCACCTTTGGAACAATTTAGGTCCATGGACAATGATTTTCTACCAATGTTTACACAAATCACATTATCATTGGCATAACTTATATGGAGGATCATGCACATCACACATTACTGCTTCCAATCATGACTCAAAAAGGAGAGGAGTTATTATCATTATTTTCATCTCCCTTCTTCAGCATCGAGTCAATGAACAAAATTTCAACTTCAGCTATACATGTTCAATACACAGATCAAAAACACTCCCACACAGAGGTTAGAAAAAGCCATCTTGAAAATAATAATATTTCCAGGGCTATCAGAAGTCTTGGCAACTTAATAAAACTCAATTTAGTTTTCACTACAAAATGAATTTGATAAAGGAAGATAAGCACTGTGAATCATATGGTTCTCCAATAGTTACCTAAATCTTTTCTTGATTGCTCAGTTTTCCCTTGTTCCTGGAGCTTCATATATCGTTCATGTGCTTTTTGCTTTTCTATCTCCTCTCTACCACCAAAAATAGTAAAATAAGAACACAATCCAAGCTGGTCTAAAGGAAATAACCAGTTCAAATTACATATTTTACAACAAATATTTATCCTCACAGTTGGTAGAGTTACTGAGAAGGATTTAGGCATTTGGCAAATCGACATCATAATTTTGTTAGTAGTAGAAGTTCTTTCTCTTGCCAAGTAAGGACCAAATTCAATGGCCAAAAGCTTATTACCTTTTCACCCTCAAAGTGATCCCAAAATCTCAACTAAACAAAGCACTCCTTTATTGTATTAATTATAGATTGAACAAAAGATGAAACAGTTACTATACTTCATAAAACTAAAAACTGGACCAACAAAGAGAAATGTTAAACTATAAATGAAACATAAGAAAATGTATACCTTTTGCAAAGTATAACAGATAAGCTAACACTTAAGCAAAATGCTATTTGTTTCAGTAAAATTATTAAGCAATAAAAAATTGCCCAGATGCACATGATAAAGCAGTGATCAGTCAGATTTGATGAACAAGAGAATTACAAACCTTTCACGCCTTGATAGTTCAGTTGTTTTCCCCATCTGGAAGATAAAATTTCAATTACTCAATTCAGTTACAAGTCATACCTCAATTTATGATTGATATAGACTTTATGCAGCAGAGGAGTAGTTATAAAACTTACATCAACATCTTTGGCTTTGACATTCTTTTGTTTAGCCAAATTTGGATTCTCGATCTCAATAAGCCCTTGGGTCCCTTTTCGTTTCTGCCAAATAGGAAGTATAAAAGGTACTTATTGGAAATGGGGAACCAACGTCCATTATGTTAGATGGAAAAAGTGCACAAAATAATGACCTCGGGCTCTTCTTCTATTTCCTCTTCAGACTCTTCTCGTTCTTCTTCTTCCTCTACTTCAGCTTCTTCCTAGAAGGAAAGATGCCATCTAATTTAACAAGTGAAATTAAGTATAAAAATGCACACAAACACATTCATAAGAGAAAAGAAAGAAGCATAGCTTACCATAGCAAAGCACATATTTACAAAATAATTTACATTTTCCAATTGAACACTAAATACAGCTGATTATGAAGCATAAAAAGAGGGGTAAGAACATTGTCAAAGTTAACCACTAGCCTATTGCAATCAATTGATATGCATTTCTTTTCTATATGCCAAATTTAAAATCTATAACCAATACAAGTCTCTGAATGTATAAACCAACTCAAAACTTTCTCTTACAATAAATTCTAAAAGAGATGTAAGAATTTAAAACAACTGAAACAACCAACCCATGAAAATTACAGCATTCAAGTTGTCACTCATCCTACATGAGAAAAAGAAAAGACCAATATAACAACAGAAACAAATGATAACAACAAACAAATTACCATAAGAAAATATAAACTATTAACAATTAAAAACTAATTTCACCATACACATTATTCCTCAAATTTTACAACCATGATGAATCCATTGAGTGAAAATCTAGCATAAAAACCTCACCTTCCTAAATGTACGGGGCCGAGCTGAGGTACCAGCACCTGCAACCATTAAAACATAGAAAAAACAAACAGTGAGACTAATAATAAAAACTTATAAAACCACAAAGAAAAGCACAAAAATCATTTGTTTTAGTATTTTTGCCTCTAAATTTAATTCAAAGCTCCAACTTTTAGCTGAACGGATTGAAAGAGAAATATATATATATATATATATATATATATATATATGAATAAACAAAAAATTCCAATCTACCAATTCGTGCATTTAATACACAATCATATCCATGTTTATTCGAAGCTAAAACTTAGGTTTACAATCATATAGCTCTCTCTTTTCTGTATTTAGCATCTAAATTTAACATAAAAAAGGATTAAATCAGAAAAAAAACAATACGCTAGGGCTACTGGTCCAGCAGTTGAAAGATTGGTATAGATCTGATACTAGGAAACCGTATACAAATACGTATGCGTCCATGCAAACCAATTAAATTAAAAAGAAAGGTAGAAAATGAAAAGAGAGAGAGAGTGATTATACGGAGCTCTTCGGGAGTAGAGAAGTGGCGATGGCCGGTGGGCTTGCCCTTGAATTTTCCTCTTCCCATTTTTTTTCCCCTTTTTTTCTGATTACAAACAGAAAAGAAGGAAGAAGAAGCTGAAAGAGTGTCTGGAACTGAAGGATGGGATTTATTGTTTTCTTTTATATAATTACATTTAAATTACTTGTATTTTTTAAATAGGGTAAACTGCATCCATGGTGACTTTTATTTGACTGAGATTACATTTTAATCACTTACGTTTAAAATGTTACCTTTTTGTCACTTACTCTATTGTGTTGTAATATTTTAATTACTGAACCGTTAATTATCGTTAAGAGTGTAATAGTACTGACATGACACATTAAATTATCATCTCAAATAAAAAAATTTAGGTTAAATTACACAATGGGTCCACATGTTTTTTTCGTTTTGAGTAATTTAATTTTTTTTCTTTTAACTTTTCATTTTTCTTCTTTATTTTCCATTCTCTTCTGCTTCTTTCTCTATTTCCCTACCTTCTCCATTTGTTTTAACTTATCAAGAAGTCAAATTAACAGTGAAAAAAAAACAAGAAGTCGAAAGTCATCAAAACCCATAAGCTCATACCATCTGCTAACTATCAAAATCCTCCACCACCACCCATCATCTTTATTTCATCCACTAACACCCTCACCACTACCATGACCTCATTCATGAGAAACCCAACAATATCATCCCCTCACCAAATAAACCCATGTTCAAATAAATCAAAAATTCAAGTAAACAACAATTTATAAGCCCAAAAAATCACAGAGAGCCAAGGATTAGACAATAACCAGTGAAGGAACTGCGCATATCAGAAAATGGAGTCGATCTAATGGTCGATGACGGATATTCGATCTTGGGTAGTCCAAAAGTTGGAGATTTCTTAAGATGTTTTCGAAAGGAGATCATGATAGTGGTGAAGGCGTTAATGGATGAGATGAAGATGATGGGTGGTGGTGGAGGATTTTGATAGTTAGTAGATGGCATGGGTTTATGGGTTTTGGTTATAGGCAATGATGACTTTCTACATTCTGCTTCTTTTTTCACTGTCAATTCGTCTTCCTAATATATTAAAAGAAATGGAGAAGGTAGGAATAGGGATGTGCAAATTTCGGGTAAAACCGAATTAATTCGATTAACCAACCGAATTCGATTAATCGGTCGGTTAATCGAATTAATTTGGTCGGGGGTTGGTTAATAATTTTTTGGATGTTCGGTTAACGGTTAATTCGGTTCGAAATCTGTCGGTTAACCGAGTTTAATAAATGATATTATAATATATAAGTATTCGGTCGGTTCGGTTAATTTTTTGGAAATATAAATTAATCAGTCGGTTAGGTCAGTTAATTTTTTATATGTTTTATACTTGTATTAACCAAACATAAATATATATATATATTTCAGTTAATTTGGTTAACCGACCAAATTAAACGAAAAAGATCGATTTGGTTAATTTTTTTAAAAAAAATTTCGGTTCGGTTAACGGTTAAGGGTTTAAAAGGGTCAGTTAGTTCGGTTAATGGTAGTTCGGGTCGGTTAACAGATTGAACACCCCTAGGTAGGAAAACAGAGGGAAAAGCAGAAGAGAATGAAAAAAAAAAGGTTAAAGAACATAAAAGAAAAAATTAAATTGCTCAAAACGAAAAAAAAATATGGAGACTAATTGTATAATTTAAACTAAAATTTTTGTTTGAAATGATTATTTAACATGCCACATCAGCTAATTGTTACACTATTAACGGTAATTAACGGCTTAGTGACTAAAATATTATAATACGATAACGTAAGTGACTAAAACATAATATTTCAAACATAAGTAACAAAAAATGTAATGCAATGACCCAAAATTCACGGGTATCGAAAAAGTACATTATCGGGACTCCGTCTTAGTAAATCGAGTTCATAAATATTTATTAAGAATATTTGTGAGTCTAGTTGTGTGTTTAATTAGGCTTTAATTAAGTGAATTTAACTTAATTAAGAGTAATTAGGAAAAAGGACTAAATTGAATAAGGGGTAAAAACTAAATTATAGATTAAAAGAAAATATAAAGGACCAAAATAGAAATTATGCCATTTGTCTTAATTGAGGCGGCAAATGAATTGAAAAATCTAAGATTTTTCTTAGATTTCATACATTATTATTATTATTATTATTATTGTTATTATTATTATTATTTAATTGATATTATGTTATTATATTATGAAATAAATTAAAATAAAGACAAATGTATGGTAATAAAAATATACATGTGTAATAATTATATTTGTACAATTATAATATATTTATTTAATTATTTAAGTAAATAGATTTTTATTATATTAAAATATTAAATTATATAAAATAAATACAATTGGATGGTGATGATGATAGACAAGTGTAAAATATATGTGTAAAAATGTAATATAAATATTTGTTATTAAATAGATATTTATTATAGTAATTATTATTATCATTATTATTATTATTATTATTATTATTATTAAATTAATAAATTAAATAAACATAAAAGAATAAAGAAACAAAAAGAATAAAAGAAAGAAATGAAGGAGAAAAGAATCAGAGAAGCATTCGAATAGAGAGAAAGAAATAAGGAAAGAAAAGAAAAAAAAGGGAAACTAAGGTTTTGAAGCTTTAAGCTTTAATTGGTAAGTTAATTAAGTCATTTTCTTTTAATTTTGATGTTTTAGAAGCTTTAGAACAAGGTTTTGTTGAATTTAAGTTGAAGTTTTGAAAGTTCTTAGGTTTTGGAATATAGTTCATGTTGAACAAAATGATGAATTAGGGGTTTAATTGATAGAATTTCTAGTTAGAATTGATTAAGGGATTAAATTGTAAAAGAAGCTATAAATTTTGTGTTAGAGGGATTAAATTGAAAGAAATTTGAAATTAGGGTTTTAATATGAACATTGAGTAGCTAAGTTGAATTTGGTAGGAAATTGAGTAAAAATAAGGTGTGAATTAAGATAGGAAAGTAAGTGAATTTTGTTAGGACTAAATTGAAATTAAGATAGAAATTGAATAGAAATTCAATTATTTAATATAAATTGGTGTTGTATTAATAATAAAAAATTATTATTATTTTCGTAGCTAATAAAGAACCCGAGGCACCGGCACACAAAGGAAAGGAGAAGGCTATCGAGGACTAAAACAAGAAATTCACGGTTTTTTTACTATAATTCAAACTACTATTTATTAAATGTTATATTTATATTTATGTGTATGGTAAGTAAAATTATAAGGTAAGTATCAATATTGAATTGAATGAAATTGAGATGAAGTATGATTATGTATGAATATTTGATAGTATATTATTGGGAAGTGGAAAATTGTATCGAATTGAATTGTACATTGAAAGTGAAATTGAAATTGAGAAATGATTTGAATACCCTATTAACTAGTCGGGCTGAGTCGAATATAGTTGGCATGCCATAGGATTGGAAGAGTACGGGAATTTATCGGCTTTGCCGATCAGGCACTATATGTGTCGTATCAGGCACCATGTGTGTCGTTTCAGGCAATTTATGTGTCGTATACTGCTTCTGATATATTGATCAGGTATTGAGTACCATTTTAGGCACAATGTGCCGTACTGGTGTGTTTGGTTGGAATCCGTATATCCACCAAGGTTCAGGTTTGTTAATAGGGTGAATATTCTAAATGAGATAATTGAATAAATTTGATTGATCGTATGATTAAAAGTATGAAAAAGAAATTGTTAGTCGATTTGTGAATTGAAATTGTATGTGCGATTTGGAAACATGAACCTAAGGTTCATGAATTGATCAAGTTCAAGTTATTAAGATATGATATTGTTGATGAATTATTATATATAAAATATGAAAATGAATGTAAATTAGTTCTTATGATTTATAAATTTTACATGTTTAATGTTATATGATTAGTATTTATAATTCATTAAAGTTATATAGTTTGAATTATGGTAATACCACTGAGTACAAAATACTCAGCGCACAGTTATTTTCGTGCGCAGGTTGATCGATGATGGGAAAATCTTAAAATTTATATAATGAATGATCGAGCCTAGAAACTAACTATCACCACTATTGAGGCAAGCGCACCTATCGAACAGTAGTATAGTTTAGTGGCAAGACCGGAATGTCGAACCCAAGGGAACCAAAAGTACTAATATTAACTTTCTTTTTATTATTTAGCCTAAGAATTAAGGGAATTGTTGTTTAATCTAAAATTAACTAACTACTAAGCTAAGGATGCTAAGACACAGAGAATGAATTGGGAAAAATACTTTTGGGAAAAACCAATTGATTAGGACAATACCCGGGGAAGAATCCACCTAGACTTCACTTGTTATTTAACTCTGAACCAGACGATTTATTCACTTGACTTGATCCGTAGGATTTCCTAATTTATATTAATACCTCTTTCGAGGCTACTAACGTCTAACCCTAGGTTGATTAATTGAAATCTCTTTCTAATTAAAACCCCTAGAATTGCATTAACTCGATCTACGGACCCCCATATTAGGTTTGACCCTAATTCGGCAGATTTTCGTCATCCTATTTCTAGGGTTGCGATCAACTCCGCTTAACTATGCTAGATCTACTCTTAAACAGGGACTTTTGCTCCACTGCCTAAGCACATCAATACTTAAATCAATATCCTGAAATATCAAAGCAAGAATTAAGAACACATAATTAAGAACAAATCAAGTATTTATCATATAGTTCAGAAAACAATAACAAGATCCGTCTTAGGTTTCATTCCCCTCAGGTATTTAAGGGGTTTAGTTCATAATCATAAAAGAATACATCTCAGAAGAAAATATAAAACAAAACATAAGAAAAACCCTAAAACCCCCTAAAGGAAATTGAAAGGAAGATCCTCCGTCTTGAGTATGACTCCAGCTTCTTAAGATGAATCAACTGGCTTTCTTCGAGTAAATCCTACAATTCTGACCTCTCTGGCTTGGCTCCTAAGCCTTCTTGAACGCCCCTTGAAGGTTGGCCTCTAGGGTGTTTATATAGGCTTTTGGAATGCCTTTCTTTGCCTTTAAGTACCCTATTCCGAATAGAACTAAAACAGGTCATGGTTGGGACACGCCCATGTGGCACGCCCGTGTGAATCGAATCCAGGCCGTGGTCAGGTCTGCTAAAGAGGCACGGTCGTCTGGCTTGGGCCCAGGCCGTGTGCATTTTGTGCTTTGGCCCATTTTCTCCGTTTTTGGCTCGTTTCTCGTTCTTTTCACCTTTTCTGAGTATAAAATATGAAATTAAATGATTAGGAGCACCAAATTCCACAATTCAGGAAATAAATCATCCAAAAGTATGCTAAATGTGGGATTAAAATATGTATATATTACGGTTTATCACAGGTCAGTAGAAGTCAAAAGTCTCGATTCAGCATCTAGATCAATCCCGACTTCAGCACAACTTTGGTGATGTATTTTCTTTTCCTTTTGGTAAACGTGGCATATACCTAGGTCATATATATAGCCGTGTTGTGTTTCGTTCGTTTCTCCCACGCCTGTGTGTAGGTCGCCACGCTCGTGTTGATAAAACAGTGTCGACCACGACTGTATCACACAGCCGTGGTGTTTAACCGGAGCCCGTGGCTTGAGGATATTTTTCATCCTGTTTCGTACTATCTCTGCCACGCTAGTACAAAAATCCGTGGTGTCCACACGGCCACGGCCACGGCCGTGTGCAAGGCCGTGTGGTTTGGAAATATGCACTTTAGTTAGTTTATAGTTAGGTGCTAAAAAGGAAAAATAAAAGTAAAAATTAATTGGGTTAGTGCTCGGGTTGCCTCCCGAGAAGCGCTTGTTTAAAGTCTTAAGCTAGACTTACCTCTCATTTGCATAATCATGGTGGTTTGAGGAGTTGAAAATCCTTTCTCATGCTATCAGTTTTATTATCAGTATATAGTTCGAGTCGAGTAGCCTTTACTTTAAAAGTGTCGAATATAGGATTACTTACCTCGACTGTTCCGTATGGGAAGACATTGAGTACCTTAAAAGGGATTTCTTCTTTTGTATTAAGGTCGGGAGGAGATATTCGAGGGTCTGTCTTATCTAACAATACTTGATCTCCGATCTTAAATTTATTTGTCCCACGGAATGGCATTGGGTTTGCTTCGTGCATTCCTAATTTGTCCTTGAAATGTGTCTTCCACTCGTCTAGTTCATCAATCTGAAGCCATCGTTCCTCGTGAGTTATTTCTTTATTGTCATGAGGTATAGGATCTGGCTCAGTTGTGTAGTTCCGTAGTGCTTCCTGAAAAGAAGGTTTAACTGAATGGTCATTAATAAAATTAATTTTCTCACCTTGATTACTTGATGTCCTAGACGAGTCAAGAGCCTGAAGACTGATTGATGTGTCACCTACACGAAGTGTGAGTTCACCTGTACCAACATCAATTTTAGTTCTATCAGTTACTAAAAAGGGTCTTCCTAAAATTAAGGGGATACTATTGTCCTCATCCATGTCTAAAACGACAAAGTCTACAGGGAATATGAATTTGTCAATTTTGACTAGTACATCTTCAATTATACCCCTAGGAATTCGAATAGTTTTATCAGCTAATTGAATGCTCATTCTAGTTTGTTTGGGTTTCCCTAGACCTAGTTATTTAAACATTTTATAAGGCATAACATTTATGCTTGCCCCTAAATCAGCTAAAGCATTATCAACAGATAAACTACCAATTAAGCACAGAATTGTAAAACTCCCTAGATCTTTTAATTTTCGTGGTAGTTTGTTTTGCAACATTGCTGAGCACACTACATTTAGTTCCACATGCAACTCTTCGTCTAACTTCCGTTTGTTTGTTAGAAGCTCTTTTAAAAATTTCCTTGAATTTGGCATCTGCGAAAGAGCTTCAAGAAATGGTAAGTTGATATGTAACTTCTTTAAAAGTTTAAGAAATTTACCGAATTGTTCATCTGTGTTGTCTTTCTTCATCGCATTGGGATATGGTACACGAGGTTGGTACTTTTAATTACCGGTTTTGGTTTGTCATGGCTTACCTCAACCTTACCTTCCTCTACCACATTCTCTTGCCTTAATTTGGGCTCATCTAACCCTTCACTAACATGAGCTGTTATGGCTTGAAGTTGCTCCTTCGGGTTAGTTTCAGTGTTGCTTGGCAAGCTGCCTTGTGGTCGTTCAGAGATCGGCTTAGCAAGTTGCCCTAATTGGTTCCCGATCCCTTAAATCGATGCTTGTTGATTTTTAAGTGTTGTTTCGGTGTTTTGGAAACGTGTTTCTGACACCGCTATGAATTTTGTCAGCATCTCCTCAAGGTTCGGCTTCTTTTCCTGTGGGAAGGGTTGTTGTTGAAAACCTAGAGGGGGTTGTTGTCTTTGATTTCCTTGACCACCCCACGAGAAATTGGAGTGGTTCCTCCAACCTAGATTGTAAGTGTTACTATAAGGATTATTTTGAGGTCTAGAATTATTACCCATATAGTGAACTTGCTCGTTTTCAGCGCTCGGGTTGTAAGGTGGATATTCTGTAGTGCTCATCCCTCCTCTATTCATCTCGCACTGCATAGCTGGATGTACCTGCGAAGAACCACATAAACCATCAATCTTTTTATTTAACATTTCTACCTTATTTGGTAGCATGGTTACTGCGTTGAGGTTGAAAACACTGGCGGCTTCTGTTGGCCTTGTCCTCGTGACTTGCCACTGGTAGTTATTCAGTGGCATTTCTTCTATAAATTCGTAGGCAGCCACAGGTGTTTTATTATTCTAGGTTTCGCCGGTGGCTGAATTAATCAGCTGCCTGGTTGAGGGGTTCACACTGTTATAAAAGGTTTGGACCTATAGCCACAAAGGTAACCCACGGTGTGGGCACCTTCTCAATAGATCTTTGTATCTCTCTCATTCATCGTAAAGTGCCTCTAAATCCATCTGCACAAAAGAAGAGATATCATTCCTCAACTTAGCTGTTTTAGCCGGAGGAAAATATTTCAATAAAAATTTTTCGGTCATTTGTTCCCATGTAGTGATTGATCCTCGTAGAAGAGAATTCAACCACTGTTTAGCTTTATTCCTCAAAGAAAAGAGAAACAACCAAAGCCGAATGGCATCATCAGAAATGCCATTTATTTTGAAAGTATCACAAAATTCTAGGAAATTCGCCAAGTGATTATTTGGATCTTCATCCTGCAAACCATCAAACTGAACAAATTGTTGTATCATCTGAATTGTGTTAGGTTTCAATTCAAAATTATTTGCAGCAATAGCAGGTCTAACAATACTTGACTCAGTTCCTGTTAAATTAGGTTTAGCATAATCATACATAGTTCGAGGAGCATGATTTTCTGCCACCTCTGGAGGTAGCGGATTATTTTCAGCCATCTCTTCGGTAGTATTAATTTTGTTTTCTTGCTCTTCTTTTATGTATTGTAGGCTTCTCCTTATTTCACTTCGGTTTCTGCGAACTGTGCTTTCAATTTCATTATCGTAAAGTAGAGGTCCTGACGGGTTTCTTCTAGTCATAAACTAGAATACCTGCCAGAAGCAAAGAAGTAAATTTAGAAAAGTAAAAATAAAATTTAATTGCAAAAATAAAATATGGCTAAAGTAATAAAAATTGAGCGTTCTTAATATTTTAGTTCCCCGGCAACGGCGCCAAAAACTTGATCGATGATGGGAAAGTCTTAAAATTTATATAATGAATGATCGAGCCTAGAAACTAACTATCACCACGATTGAGGCAAGCGCACCTATCGAACAGTAGTATAGTTTAGTGGCAAGACCGGAATGTCGAACCCAAGGGAACCAAAAGTACTAATACTAACTTTCTTTTTATTATTTAGCCTAAGAATTAAGGGAATTGTTGTTTAATCTAAAATTAACTAACTACTAAGCTAAGGATGCTAAGACACAGAGAATGAATTTGGGAAAATACTTTTGGGAAAAACAATGAATTTGGGAAAATACTTTTGGGAAAAACCAATTGATTAGGACAATACCCGGGGAAGAATCCACCTAGACTTCACTTGTTATTTAACTCTGAACCAGACGATTTATTCACTTGACTTGATCCGTAAGATTTCCCAATTTATATTAATACCTCTTTCGAGGCTACTAACGTCTAACCCTAGGTTGATTAATTGAAATCTCTTTCTAATTAAAACCCCTAGAATTGCATTAACTCGGTCTACAGACCCCCATATTAGGTTTGACCCTAATCCGGTAGATTTTTGTCATCCTATTTCTAGGGTTGCGATCAACTCCGCTTAACTATGCTAGATCTACTCTTAAACAGGGACTTTTGCTCCACTGCCTAAGCACATCAATACTTGAATCAATATCCTGAAATATCAAAGCAAGAATTAAGAACACATAATTAAGAACAAATCAAGTATTTATCATATAGTTCAGAAAAAAATAACAAGATCCGTCTTAGGTTTCATCCCCCTCAGGTATTTGAGGTGTTTAGTTCATAATCACAAAAAAAATACATCTTAGAAGAAAATATTAAACAAAACATAAGAAAAACCCTAAAAACCCCTGAAGGAAATTGAAGGGAAGATCATCTGTCTTGAGTATGACTCCGGCTTCTTGAGATGAATCAACTGGCTTTCTTCGAGTAAATCCTACAATTCTGACCTCTCTGGCTTAGCTCCTAAGCTTTCCTAGATGCCCTCTTGAAGGTTGGCCTCTAGGGTGTTTATATAGGCTTTTGGAATGCCTTTCTTTACCTCTAAGTACCCTATTCCGGATAGAACTAAAATAGGTCACGGCAGGGACACGCTCGTGTGGTACGCCTGTGTGAATTGAATCCAGGCCGTGGTCGGGTCTGCTAAAGAGGCACGGCCATGTAGCTTGGGCCCAGGCCATGTGCATTTCGTGCTTTTACCCATTTTCTCCGTTTTTGGCCCATTTCTCGTTCTTTTCACCTTTTGATGCTCTTCTAAGCATAAAACATGAAATTAAAGGATTAGGAGCACCAAATTCCACAATTCAGGGAATAAATCATCCAAAAGTATGCTAAATGTGGGATTAAAATATGTATATATTACGGTTTATCACAGGTCAGTAGAAGTCAAAAGTCCTGATTCAGCATCTAGATCAATCCCGACTTCAGCACAACTTTGGTGATGTATTTTCTTTTCCTTTTGGCGTGGCATGTACCTAGGTCATATATATAGGTCATATGATTTTGGTTATAAAGTATGGATGGTTTGTAATGTTTTGAACTTAGTTTTAAGTGAAATGGTAAAGAGTATATTATAAAATTTGGCATTAAACTTGAATAGAAAAATAAATGAAGTTATTAGTCAATTTGAATGATATTATAAATGTTTAATTATTAGATTACTATGTTAATGAATTAGTTATGATATAAGTGTATTTGAGTATAAATTGTTTTTGGTTGAGCCATTGGTGTTGGATTGGTTGTGGTTTGAAAATTGCAGGGAAGGTTAGATGTTTATAAAGGGGTTATATTGAGTTTCAAAAAAAAATTTACGAAAAATTTCTGGAGCACTCGAACAAGTCCTGTTCCACTTCTAATACATATTTTGGGCTTCGAAGGTCCATAGGACTTAATCGTTAATTTATAATATGTATGTTATTTTTTTTGTATTAATCCTAAATTGTCCGATATATCCGGTAATGCCTCGTAACCTTGTTTCAGCGACAGTTTAAGGTTAAAGGGTGTTACATGTAACCTGAAGTAAGCAAAAGTGACCATGGGTGTAGTTTACTCTTTAAAATAAATTATTTTTTAAAGGGTAAACTATCCATTTGGTCACCTAACATTTAAGGTGCTTTCATTTTGGCCACCCAAAAAAATCATTGAATTTCTTTTAGGACGCTTTCATTTTAATCACTCAAACGTTGAATCATTAACGATTGCTGACTAAATACATCAAATCATGTTTACACTTTGTAACATCCTAGATTAGGGGTTATGCGTTCATGCGTAATTCATGAGATAGTGGGCTCAGTGAGTGTGTTAGATGTGATCTGAGGAGTTTTAGGAACCCTAAGATGTAAGGAAATGTATGGAAATATAAGGAAATGTATGGAAATGTATGGAAATGTAAGGAAATGTAAGGAAATGCCTTGTCTTGGAAATGTAGGGAAATGTCCTGGAAATGTAAGGAAATGATTTAGAAATGTCAAGTTTAAAGAGCCAAACGAAAATTTTTGGAAACTTAGAAATGACTTAAAAATATCGAGTTTTAAAGTTTAAAAGAGGAAACTGAGGCAAGGTGCCTTAAGAGAAAAAGTATGTGAAATTTGACACACAAACGGGCTTGGAAAAGTGGCCTGGAGATGCCACTTAGGGCCTCTGGAAATGGCGCTACATGCAAGGCTGTTGGGCCTGAGTTCGAGTCACATGGGAAGCAAATAAAAGAAGTTTTATTTTTGCTTCCAGAAGCAGAGAGGTGGACGGCAATAAGGCTTTTAAAAGAGGAGTTTTATTCTCTTTAAATTTCGGCTAAATAGGAGATAAATAATAGATTTATTTATCATTATTTTCAAGAGATAATTGTTGGATTAATTCTTTTAAAAGTGATAATTCAAGGGATAAAGCTATCAAAATAGAAGAGTGGTGGCCAAGTAAGGGACTCTAGCCTAGCAATTTCGGCTATAAAAGGAAGAGTAAGGCTATTCTTCATTCATTCTTTTCTCTTCAAGAAAACCTCTGCCGAAATTCTCTAAAGTTTCTCCTCTTCTCTCTGCCGAATTTCTTAGTGCTCTCCTCTCCTCTCTACCATTTTTCCAAAAGCTGAAAGTAGGTTCTCTTAACCCTAGCCGATTTCCTTCTAAACCTAGTATTCCTCTCTTCTTTCATCTTTGAAACCGAATGCATAGGGGGCTCGTAACCGATTGTTCATCAAGTCTCTAAGCCGAATCTCTGAAGAGGTGTCAGGAGGGTGTGTCGACTTCTTCAAGTAAGGGTAAGATCTCATTCGGTTTCATCCTTTTTCTTTTAAGATTTACCGAAACCTAGGACTAACCCCATTAATATCTTGTTGTCGAAACCTTGAAGAGATCTTTCGGGATTTACTAAGCGTCGACTACAAGGAAGGAGAAGTTCTTTTCCCGAAGGTACACCATAAGCCGCGTGTTCCCTAGTTATTCGGTGAGTTTCGGGATTTAAAATCCACAAGGTAAGTGTCTATAGCATTCGGCCAAGGCCTATTTTAGTAGTTAGATCTATTATTATGTGTTTTAAGCCGAAAACTAACAGATTCAAGGGATCTAGTGAGTAGCCGATTTCAAAGGAGAAGAATACAAGTTTTCGGGATTTGACTATAGTCAATTCGACAACAAGGTAGGTTTTAAGAATACAAATCCTATTAGGATTTGGTATTATAGCCGAATAGGATTTATGCTAAATAGTAAGTGATTAATCAAATGTAGGAACTTGAGATCTAAGATCTAAGGCATTAGATCAAGCTTTTCGGGATTTGGATTGGAAACCCTAAGCAAATCAGGTGTGTACCCCACACTAATTCTTAATATGTTTTATGGCATGTTTAATAAATATATGTATGTGATATTAAGAATATGAAAGTGTAAGAAAGTAGCTAAGGTACCATGTTATGGTACAAAGTACTCAGGTACGTTTCCTACTCCTACTAGGATTATGAAATATGTTAAATGTAACATGAGAATAAGAATAAGAATGTGAACTCTGGCATATTTATGCATATTACTATTATATGGGGCATATGGGTTTTATTTTGAAGGGGAAGTGAATGTGGTGACCTAAGACCACGAACACGGTGACCTAAGACCGTGATATCTGAATGTGGTGACCTAAGACCACAGTAATCTGAATGTGGTGACCTAAGACCACAGTAATCTGAACGTGGTGACCTAAGACCACGAATGCGGTGACCTAAGACCGCAATATGGAGTGTAGCGGAAGGAGGGTCGACTTAGTAGTCCCCACGGTGTACAGGTTGGTACGGGGGAGTGTAGCGGATGGCTTAATAGGTTTGGGTTTTGGGAATGCATCATAACTTGTATGCTATGATATGAATGTGTAATAATTGTTATGCCTGATTCGATTATGATTTAGTGTTGTGTACACATTGAGTCTGTTGACTCACCCCGTTGTGGGACCATGTTTCAGGTGATGAACAGTGATGGACCGGGACGGCAGGACTTGTGGTGGCCATGCTCAACTTGAAGTCTTTATTTTAATGGACTATTAATTTTTTTTAAGTACTCTGAATTATTTGGATTTATTTGATGTAATAAGGCCTTAAGGCCATAGTGCACTATCTTATTTCTGTTTATTGTTTAATTATGTTACCAAATTTTTATTAAGTTCAAAAACCAAGTAATTTATTTTTTTTCTAAAAATATACTCTATATGTTTGATCACATAGAATTAAAAAGGGTTTTCTAATATGAAAATCGAATTGGTTTTCAACACAAGCCCAACCCAAACAATTTTTTTTTTAAATCGCACAAGATTTTCACAAAGTAACAAAAGAATTTGAACCAGTTTATTTGAGGAACATACCAAATCTGGTCAAAGCTCGTGGGCCGGGTTTGGGGTGTTTCACACTTTCACTTTGATCATCCAATCTCTAGGTTATTGTCATTTTGATCACCAATTTTTTTTTTTTAAATCTTGATTCAAGTAAATAATATTAAGAATTAAAATGAAAAGTCAATAAAAACTAAAATAATGCATTAAACAATTATTGTATTGTACTTGTTTATCCCTTACCAAAAGTTAATTTTTTTCAATATTGAAATATTAAATTTCAAATAATCAAAATCAATTACATAATTTCTTGAAATTTTTTAATTTGAAAATATCAAAATTAACTACATAATTTTGTAAGGTGGTGTTGGTCTAATCTTAAGGCGCATTAGGGAACTGGTTAAGCGCAACTTACAACTGGTGTTCTTTCATGTTAGCAGATTGTATGGCTCCGGATGCTTTGGCGAAGGTGTGCAGACATGTTGATGGTAGCTTCAGCTATTTGGATTCACCAGCGAGGTCTGTTGTTCGATGGTTGAAAATTGACAATGATATTGGCTCTGTCCATACCACAAGTAGCAGGTTGCTGGTAATTTAGGCTCACGAGAGTCTCTCTTCTTTCACGCAAAAAATTTATCCATCACAGGTGCACAATAATCAATCAATTCAATTAATTCTATAGATGTTTTATTTACTTCTGGCTTCGCATGGAATATTTTAGATTATATAATTAAAAGAAATTTAAATTTTACAAATAATCATTAAATATGAGTTATTTGATGTTGATTTCATTAATATAATTTGGAAACATAAAATAAAATTTTAAAACTCAGAAGAATATTAAGTTAATTAATTAATTTCAATGACAAATCAATTTTTCGATTTAATTTATATGATGAATCGTGAAACCAATTAATTTTCGGTTCAATCGGTTGAATCTACCGGTTCAATTTATTAGCTTTTATTGATGAATATGCTTAATAGCTTTATATTATAAAGATTGGATCAAGATTGTCCCTATTATTAAATGGACCAAATTAACAGATAAATTTAATGAAAATGTCGGTTTTAAAAAATAATTATTAAATGGACCAAATTAACAGGTAAATTTAAAGAAAATGTCGATTTTAAGAAATAATTAGGGTTTTAGGTCGATTTTTCTAATATTTAGGAAAATATGCCGATTTTGGAGGGAGAAACAAAAAATGCATCTTGTAAGAAGTGTTTTCTGTTGAGGTGTCAACCAGGGAGCTGAAAGCGCGCCCTGTTAAATTGTAAATACTATTTTTTTTCATTGTTTCTCATTTTTCTTGGTGAATTGTAAATATTGATATATTATTGATGTAAAATACAATAGAACACAATATAAATACTTTTTTCATTTTTTTGTAGATTGTAAATAAATAAGTATATACTATTGATATGAAAAATACAATAGAGTACAATTGCCTAATTTTTTAAATTTTTTTCTTAGATTGAAAATAATTATATTATTGATGTAAAATACAATAGAATAACTTTTATTATATAATTTGAATAAGTACATTATCGATTAAAAAAATGTAATACAATACAATTTTTCAAAGTAAATAATAATTTACCTGACAAAAAAAAAATCATCGGTGTCATCGAGCCAAATGTGTGCCACAACCCGGTGGGTGTCGATTGCGAAGAGGATTTCTTCGTTGTTGGGGTTCTGGCTCCTTATCTTATTCATTTTCATCTCGTTCCTCCGTGCTTGAGTGTCGTGTTTGTTGGGAAATGTATCTATATTGTAGTAAACATATAATTGTTTTCTATGTATTTGAACAATGACTAGTCTTAGCTATCAGGGCCGTTGACTCCACGGGTAGAGACATAGATGTATTCATTGGTAGAATGATATATTGGACTGGACCCAAGATGAATTAATTCTGAATCCGTTTGTGAATTAATTCACTTGTGACATTCATGGTGTGATTTACCTAAATCCTGAGTTAGTCACTGACCATGTGTATGTAACTCATGCGCTTTGATATAAGTAGAGGCTTATGCTCTAAAGATGATCAAGCCCATAGTCAGTATGTTGGGTACATAACTTGTTTATGGCATGACTTTACTAGCAACAGTGAAATTCATAGCTCAATTAAAAAGTTAACGATATCCACTCATTGGCAGTGTGTGGAATGATAAATATGGAACGTGGCCACAGATTGCTTGTTCTTGAACGAGCAATTTATTACAATCATTTGTTTAAAGTGATCATATTAATTATTAAGAAGACACAATGGTGACAATAAGATAAAATAGGATTGTATTGAGTGAATGAATTTAACTAAAACGAATCAAGAATATCATATGAGGGTGACACACACGACGAGGTCATTGGACAAAACAGTTGGATGAATTGCTTTCGTAAAGAGTATATGATAAGGAGTTTTCAATCATGGTACTTCTTGTGGTCTGACTTCATGATTAAGTAATTGCAAATTGTAGGAACGATGCTTCTAGACATAATTGCAATTACTAGAGCCTAATTATATATTTCTGATTAGTCCCTCCGCTAGCTCAACAAAAACTTGATTGGATTGCATTTGAATCAGAAGAAAATTCTACGACTTTGGAAATAATTTAATTGAGTCGATTTATTCAATGTGAAATTAAATTGGGCAATCGTAAGAATTGTTCAAATAGAGAATTTGATTAAAGAATTTTCTTAAAAAATTCATTTGAAAAATCAAAGTGATTTTTGGGAAAATTAATTTTGATCAAATAAAATTAAATTAATCAAATTAATTAAAGTTAATATGACATTTTTGGAAATTAATTTACAAGTTAGACAATTGGCCCAATGGGTAATTGAACTTGAAAATTGGACTTGAGATTGTAAATTGGGCATAAGAGCCTAAAACCGAGACAATACCCAAAAACTGGTTAAACTAGATTGACGGTCCATCCGGTGGCTGGACCAGACCAGTCAAGCCGCCATTGGCCCTGATTGAATCGGCAAAAACCGAACCAGCTTAGGGTGCCAGCGACATTCCGGTGGTCAAAAAATAGTCGACGGCAATGAGTCTTCGATGGTTGAGTATTGGAAGAATTACACTCTTACTGGGACTTTACTAAAGTATTTGATTTCAGATTAACTATTTCAAAAATAATATTATTTTAATATATTTAATATTTAATATTAAATTAAATTTAATACTTATCTTAATATTTTTTATTAATTTAATATTAAAGTGATTATCTTAATATTAAATTTAATGTTTATCTTGTAGATAAATATTATATTAATTTAATAAGATTTAATATTAAGTTTAATGTAATATTATAAATATTAGATTAAATTTAATATTAAATTGATTAAGTTTAATAATAGTTGAACTCTCTAAACTCTCCCTATATAAAGAGACCATTGGGTCATTATTTAAATACAATTGAATTCAAGAGAAAGTTGTAGAGAGAAAATTCTCTGAAGAAATTATTTCAGAAAATTTCTCGAGATATTTTTCTTATTTATAACTTGGCCTAAAAGTTTAGAGAAATTGTGAAATTACCTCACTGGTAATTTTTGTGGAATTTTCTGATTTGAAGCAAGCCCACACTTGGCAGACATGAGCTTAAGGATAGTGGAGAAGACTAATCGATCGAAGCGTTCATCCTAGACGAATAAAAAAGGTACAATTTTGATTAGGTGTTTATTACTTTAGATATCATAATCAAAATAAAAAAGGTGCAATTTGATTACGTGTTTATTTCTTTAGATATCACAATCAAGTTCTTGTTTTGAAATAAAATTTTAAAACTTTGGTTTTTCCCTAAATTTATTTTCCGCTATGTTCTTCAAACTTGATTTTTCAACAGTGTTGTCCTAGGTTGCCATTGTATATCATCGGTTGTAGCAACATGTGGTTGCAAAGATGAGCCACCTCGGTAGGACAATGATGTTGGGGGTGTTTGCGACACTATCGACGGATAAGTATATGGTGTAGCATAACTCGGTTACGGATAAAATATTAGAATTGTCGAAGATGGCAGATACGTCGGTGTTGTTTTCGGCATTAGTGCTCCATATGGTGCTGGGGATGGAGGTGGTGCAAAAAATACACCTGAAGAAGGTGTTGATACATGGTATGGTGGAGCATAATGTGGTGCTTGTGTAAAAAAAATATGGTTAATGAAAGCACCAGAATAATATGAACCATACTGACCGAGAGGTGGTGCACCCATCAATGCCTTGTGTGGGGTTGGAGTTGATGACGACTCCATTGAGACATGTACTCCCAACTTAGGATTCATGTGGAGTCATCTTCGCATCCTACAATGACGTTGCCTAGTCCTTTCTTTTCCGGTAGTAGATATTATTTACCGTGATGTTTAAATCATGTCATGTAATCTGAAAAAAAGGTCGTCAAATCCAATGTGAGAATTGATTTGTGCATAGGTATGAAATCGTACCTATGCTCCCAAATGTATATATATATTTGGTGTGGAATTTCGCCCAATCTTCGTTAGTTCTCCCCCGCAAGTCAACCTTGTTTAGTTCTTCGATGTCCTGAGGTGACGACGGAATATTTTGCCTAAACCCGAACTAGCTCATCACTCGATCAAATTTGTGCATCTCAACCATCACGAAAATTATCAATGGCACCTTGATGTACTAGATAATACAATTGGCCAAAAATTCGACCGGGATGCATTATTGAATTCTCAAATCAACGTATGACATCCATTCAAACTATAATACAAAATTATAAATTTTATTAACTACCTAATATTGAATTTTAAATTGTTACATAAATATTTATAATTTAAAATTCAAAAAATAACCTCTATAATAGCCTATTTTCCAGTGATGTTGGAAATAGTGGTTTCGGGGCCACTAAATTCGACGAGTAAGTTCGTAAATATTATTATTTAATATTTACGAGTCAAATGTATTTTATTTTAAATTTTGATTTGATAATTTATATTATATAAGTTATTTATTAAGTTCAAGTGGTTTTAGAAAATAAGGTATCGGGACCTTGTTTTTATAAACTGAGCCGTAAATATTTTTATAAATATTTACGGAGTGTCATTAAGGTGGTATTAAAGTTTCGTTAAGAAATTTTAACGATTCGATAGTTAATTAATTAAAAAGGACCAAATTGAAAAAAAAAGTGCATTCTCGGGACTCCGTTCCCATAAATCGGACTCGTTAGTTAATTAGGTTTCGGTTAAGTGAATTTACTTGAATTAAAAGTAATTAGGTATAAGGACTAAATTGCATATAGGGTGAAAGTTGAATTATAGATTAAAGAATAATTAAATGGACTAAAGAAGCAATTATACCTTATTCCATTAAGTGGACAATATTAGTAACTTACATGTGTAAATTTATTATATATATATTATAATATTAAAGGTAAATATATATTATAATATGTTTACTTAATTATTAAGTATATATATTATATAATTATAATAAAACAAAAAAGTATTAAAAGAAAGAAAGCCATATGGAACAGAAAGAAAAGAAAGAAAAAAAGAAAAAGAGAAAGAAGAAAGGGAGAAAGAAGGTTCAACGCACGGCTTAGGGATTTTTGGGGTTCAAAGTTCAATTGGTTAGTCAATTTAGTCCATTTTTCTTGTAATTTTTATGTTTTTGGAATCCCGGTGTTAAGTATTACCCGACCCATGTAGAAATTTTAGCATTGATTGAGTTTTTAAAGGTTGTTAATGTTGAATAATTTTAGTATTAGGGATTAAATTGATAGATTTTTAAGCTAGAAGTGAAAAAGGATTAAATTGTAGATTAAATTGTAAATTTTGAGTAATAAGGACTAAATTGTGAAAATTTCAAAATTTAGGGATTTAAGTGAAAATAGGGAGTTAAATTTAGTTTAAAGTGGAATTTTTATGAAAATATAGGATTAATTGTAAAGAAATAAAGTTAGTCTCGATTTAAGGACTAAATTGAAAATTAGGAAAATATTGAGCCAAAATTGAAATATGCAATATGAAATTGAATTGTATTGTATTGATAAATTTTGATTGTTTTAATTTCGTAGCTAACGTCGTATCGGAATCCTCGACTAAAAAGGGGAAAGATAAAGCCGACGTCGAATAGTTCGGAATTCCTGATTTGTATTTCTATAATCCGAACTTAATTGTTAATTTGTTATAATTTAATTTAATGCATATGGTAAGTGTTGAGGTGAGTATTTGGCACTTTGATATTGAATTGAATTAAAGTTGATTGAATGGATTGAAGTGATATATTATGAATGTATTGATTATTTGAACTGAAATGATATATATATATATATATATATATATATGAGCAAATGTGCTAATGTGAAATTTGGATATTTGTTGTATTTGGAAAGTGAATTGAAACCCTATTAACTGTATCGGGCTGAGCCGGATATAGATGGCATGCCATAGGATTGGAAGAGTTTAGGGATTTTTTCGACTTCAAGTCGATGAGGCACTAGGTGCCAATTTACTTCGGTTTAACCGATGAGACACTGGGTGTCAAATTTATATAACGTTGGGGGTAGTTATTACTTCAGATTTATCCGATGAGGCACTGGGTGCCAAACTGGTGTGTTGGTTGGATCCATGTATCCATCCGAGTCCAAGTCATGTTAATAGGGGTAAATAAATAATAAAGTTCTATAATTGATATTGAAATGGCATGGTATGAGAAATGGAAGTGATATAGTGAATTGAAAATAGAATATGAAATATGTTGGCAATACATGGAATATATGAGTTATATAATTGAGTATAATATGAAATGATGTATTCATGAATTAAGTATTGCATGACTAATGCCATTGTACGAATAAATATGGTTTGATATGTGAATAACCATTTATATAGCAATTGTGTGAATTGGGATATTGTTTAACAAATGGAAAATGATAGTTATGATACTAGACATTAATATGTCCTTATAATTCAATTGATCATATTATATTATTTTGTCTTTAAATATTCGGATTATAGAAATACCATTGAGTTTTACTCAGCATACGGTTTTGTTTTTCGTGCGCAGTTTAGGTACTTAACTTTTGATCACCGATTCAGCATCCAACAATAATCCCGAACTCAAATGTGGTGATGTCTATATTTTGTGTCGGCATGTACCTAGGGTGTTTAAATAATAGTTATTTTGTGATTTGATTGTAAATGAGGTTATAAGTTTAATAATGGTTTGGTATATACATATGAATATGTGTTTGTGTTTGAACTTATATTATGGCATGTTAAATTGATGTTTAAGTGTTCATAAACTAGGCAAAATGGATTAAATTATGTATGTTTATAACTTATGTCTATTTGATCGGTAATGCTCTGAAACCCTATTTCGGTGACGGATATGGGTTAGTGGGGTTACAACATCGGCTTCCGATCGCTGATCTAACAGTAGTTGAATATCTTTGAACTCATCCGATATACCCACATGACTCGCATCATTATTCCCCCTATTCAAATAATATGTTATTTCAATAATATAATAATGAAAAAAATATTATGATAACGATATTATCAAATGAAATTTACATTATTACGAGTGGGAAAGAATGTGGGGCGTTTACTTGGGGATATAAAAATGGTAGTCGATACAATGTGTAATAGCCCGTTTTTAGGGAAATCGAAACAGTGGTTTTAGGACCACAAATCTGAGTCCATAAGAAAAATTATTTTAATATTATTGCATGGTTTGCATTATGATAGGAATCGTATGAGAATTTTGTTAAGAAAATTTTACCATTACATGTTTAATTGATAAAAGGACCAAATTGCATGAAATACAAAAGTTGAGTTCTAGTAGCTATAGGTATCAAATAGCTATGGAATTCAAAATTTCATGTCCTTATATGGCAAATAGACCATTAAGAGGAGTTAGTAGATAAGTATGATGATTCATCCATGGAAAATTAAATAAAGAAAATGAATAAATTGGAAATAGAAATAATTAAAGATGATAAAAATCTAATATCATCTTATTTCATCATTTTTCCCAAATTAAAAAGATGGAAACCCTAGCAATGAAGAATTGAAGAAAGAGAAACTTATTTGGCCTAATTAGGTAAGCATTCTTGTCCCGTTTTTAGTATTTTTTATATTTTCGAGATCGTAATAACTTAATCTAGCTATCTCGGGGGTTAATTTGCAAAGTTATCAAGGTACTAGGGTTTTTCCATGGATGAATATAGTTGAATTGTAAAGTTTTATGGTAGAAAATGAAAGGTTGTTGATAGATAAACAACTTTTCTTAAGGAAATTTTGATGAAATCATGATTTTGAGACTAAATTGAAAAGATGTAAAATTCATGGAAAAATTTTGATTTTTATGAAATACATGGACTGCAAATGTTATATGTAAAAATCAAGTAGGCTTGGAATAAGGATTAAATTACATGAATTTTATTTTTCGAGCCTAGGGATGAAATTGTAATTAAATAAAAGTATAGAGGGAAAATATTAATTTTGCCTAAGATGTGAATTGGACTGAATTGAATATGAATTGTATTAAATTGAGCTAAATTTACTCGTATAGATCTGGATAGACCAAATACAGAATCAGATCATGGAAAAGAAAAAGTGTCGGATTAGTAGATTTTGCGTACACGAACAATTGTCGAGGTAAGTTTATGTAACTAAATTGTATAATTATAAATTTTAAATTGAATTGTATGTATGTGAATGTATAATTGCTATGTTTATGAAAATTTATTACATACTCGACAATGATCATCAAGTAATAAGTCTCGATTGGACAAATGAAATTCGATGGATACAGGGTTCCCGTATTGGTTGTGGTCCAGCATATGTTGCGGACATACCACAGCTTGAAAGAACGTCTCGTTATTAGCCCTCTCGAGTTTCCTGTTATATGGTTCTTGTGAGCTTTTCGTTAATAGCTCTTTGAAGCATCCTGATTGGTTGTGATTCTGCATGTGTTGTAGACACACCGCAGCTCTTATGAGCATCTCGATATATGGCTCTTTGTGAGCTTCCCGATTAAAGGCTCATTGTGAGCTTCCTGATTAATGGCTCTCCGGAGAATCCCGTTATGGCTCACTTGAACTTCTCGATATATGGCTATCCGGAGCTTCCTGATTAATGGCTCTTTGGAGCTACCTGTTATTGGCTCGTATGAGCTTCTTGAATATGGCTCTTATGAGCTTCCCGTTAAACAGTTCGGATAAGTTTCTCGTTACATGGCTCACATGAGCTTCCTGTTATATGGCTCGAGAGAGGGCTTCCCGTTTATGTGCTCATATGAGCATTCCTGAATATGAATTGACGGATTACAGTTTTGTACACTTCGAGTGTACTACTTGTGTATCCATCGATAATTTCAAGTAAATTCAACGGGCAAAGTTCCGACATGGAATATTCTGAACTTGAGATGAATTATTATGGAAATGTACATGTTATATGAATAATTGATGTGGAAAGCATATATATATATGAAAATTGTTACATGATGAGCTCATCCTTGTTTCTTGATATTCACATGAAGTACATGACTAACATGTTTCTTGAGATTATATGTGTTTAGGCAAATTGCCAAATTTCTTTGGATAAATATTTGTATGCTTACTTTATGTATGAACTAATGGTAAGTTAAATTTCATGTTATACGAATTTACTAAGCATTAAATGCTTACTCTATTTTATTTCCTTTGTTTTATAGTAATTCAGAAGCTCGTTGGGTTGGAGGTTTGGCGGAGTTATCATCACACTATCCATCAGCTCATTTCGGTATATATAGTAATTACATTTTGGTTATAATGGCATGTATAGGCTAAACGTGATTATGGAAGGTACGTATGTGTTTGGTTGAAATTAGCCATTTGGTATGGCTTGTAATTGATATGTTTTGATATGTAAAAAGTGGCCTTAATATGTTAATGTGCGTTTGAAATGGATAAATGATGGAAATTGTATAGGCATGTTGATGATTGGTTTGTGATAGTATAAATTTGGTAAAATATGCCCACATGTATGTATGGTTGTTTTGGTAAGTTTGGATAATTGAATATATGAGTTGATATGTTATGTATAAGACTTAGTTTTTGCTTGAATTGAATGTTTTATATTGGCTTGTGTAAGTGTTAAAGTGTTGATGCAGGTGGAATACAAATTGGATGAGAAATAAGGCTTGGAAATGACCTTATTTTGTCCATACGGGCAGAGACACGGGCGTGTGTCTCAGCCGTGTGTGACACATGACCTAGCATATGGGCGTGTGTCCCCTGTATCTTCAAAATTTCAAAACAGAATGCTCAGAATTGATCACACTGCTTGGCACACGGGCGTGTGGCTTGGCCGTGTGACCCCTGCACATATTGTAACACCCCATTACCCGTATCCGTTGTCGAAATAAAGTACGAGGCATTACCGAGGAGTACGGAACACATACAGACAATTTAAACAATTTATCGCTCAAATACCGAAATTGATTATAAAAGTTTCTTTAACGGACCCTCGAGATCCAAATCATGCATTAGGATTGGGTCACGACTAAATCAGAATCGTATGAAATTTTTCGCAAAATCTCAAAATTTATTTCATTTACAAGGGTTCTACACCAATGTGACTGGGGACACTACCATGCGACATGGCCGTGTGGCTCATATGGTTGTGTATCTGAGGCGTGTAACTCTCTAATTTGCATCTATGAAGGAACTCGGGTCACACGGCCTTAGTACACGCCCGTGTTGCTAGGCCGTGTGGTAAAATTAATTTTTACAAATAAGGCTATTTTCTAAACCATATTCATTTGATCCTTTTTCTTCACCCACATTTAATACATACAAAAACCAATTTAAGGTATTCAACTGAGCCTTATACTTAATACCATTTGTTAGTTGCACACTTCATATAATTAACAAGAAATGTATATGGGCTCAATTCTCATTAAATTTCTCTTGTACTTATACTTTTTCACATTATGTATTCATATATCATATAACAATCATTCCTCTGTATTTCATGTACATTTTTATAACAATTTGTCTTGGTTTCAAACTACTTCATTTGGAGTTTTACTTATCAAATTATTTGAAACATCATCTTTACACACATATTGCACTTGAGGTGCACAATTCTATAATTATGAATGAACACATTTATCAAACATATGCCATGTTTTTATATATATCATAGTCTCATATTTCCATGTATCAATTACCATCCTTTCCTCGTATTTCGAAAAATACGTGTAACAATTCATAAACATACAATTCACTAACTCTTCCTGCCAATCACAATTTAAATTGACAAATCACTTATTGAGCCCAATTTAAATGTTCACTAAAATCTATCATTTAAATTTGCATGTACGTATCCACCAATAAATTCCATGTACAGGTATCATCATCTCATATTTCTACATACATTTACTTTCCACATTATGAACTCAAATAACATATACAAGACATACCAATGCATTTTGTAACACCCCCTACCCGTATTCGTTGTCAGAATAAGGTACGAGGCATTACCAGAATTTACGATTTTTTTTTTAAAACCAAGACCATTCCAATTCAACATATTTTCAAAATAATTCATGCATATTTATAAGATAACTTTAACACATAGGCCATACCAATGGCTGACCTTACATTCATTTCATATTAACATCTATTTTATTAGCTTATACATGCCATTGATTTCTAAAATAAAGTTTCTTAAAATACCGAAATCTTGGGGTTGATAGTGTGATGAGTCTCCCACCGATCCGACCTCCGAGCTCTTAACACTACAAAATAGGGAAAAAGGAAATAGGGTAAGCACTTTGTGCTTAGTAAGCCCATGTAACAAGAATTATACTTGTAACACCCCAAACCCGGCCCATTCGTTACGACCGAATTTTAAATGCCACTGCAGAAAACGTTTAAAAATATTCTTACTTAAAAGTAAAAACCGTTAAAAATTGTTTCCTTTAATAAAACATTTTCGTAATTTAAAACATTCTAAGAAAAATATAGCCATTTGCAAATAGTATCTCAATTGTCAATCCATAATAAAACATAATAATAAAGATACTTAATAAAAATACTTAAATACTTTAATGGGCCTTATTACAATAAAACAAACCCAAATAGTTTAAAGTACTTAAATAAAAATAAAATGTCCAAATAAAGTAATTCCTTGCTGAGCATGGCCACCTTTAAGCTCCTGCCGACCCGGTCCATTACTGATCATCACCTGGAAGAAAATATTCCCCAACGGGGTGAGTCAAACAGACTCAATGTGTAACCAACACTAAAACTTAACAATTCAGGCATACAATATCATATCACATACTTATTCATATAACAGATATAAAATAATGATGCAACCCGAACCCAAACCTATATGCCATCCGCTACACATCACCCGTACCATCCTGCACACCGTGGGGACTACTAAGTCAACCCTCCATCCGCTACACATCATCGAAGGCAGTCGCTGCAGTCGACGTGCTCATCGCCCTTATAAAATTTGTGTCATAGCCACCAGATACATATTTTGTGTCATGAGACACCATATTCGGATATCATGGTCTTAGGTCACCACATTCAGATATCGTGGTCTTAGGTCACCACATTCACTTCCCCTTTCTCATTTAACCCGAATGCCCCATATCATTCATATCATGCATATTACATAATTTCACATTCTTATCACTTTTCACATGTTACATATATATCATAATTTCATATTCCTAGTAGGAGTAGGAAACGTACCTGAGTACTTTTGTACCATTACATGGTACCTTAGGCATATTCTTATACATTCTTATAGTCACATACATATTAATTATTGCCATAAATATATCAAGAAATAGTGTGAGGTACACACCTGATATACTTAGCAAGTTCACTGAAATCCCGAAACCCGATCTATCGCTTTAGATCTTTAATGCCTATATTCGGCCATCCCCAATCAAATTAGTAAAAAGCCATTCGGCTATAAAACCAAATCCTAATAGGATTATGGTAACCCAAAACTTACCTTGGTGCCGATTGATTTAAGAATCAAGTCCCGAAACTTAGTGATGCACACCCTTGCAATCGGCTAGCTACCAAAGTTCCTAACTAGTTAGTTTTCGGCTTTTAAACAAATAAGAAATAGATCTAGATATCAAAATAGGTCTTGGCCGAATGTACCTATGTGCTTACCTTGTGGATTTTAAATCCCGAAAGCATCTCTTCTTGAAGTCGACAACACCTAAATCCCGAAAGACTCCTTTAATGATCCTTAACGCTAGCCTTACACGTTGCTTTGAAGAGTCTAAAGTAAGTAGTCGACAGCACCCTTCCTTAGAGATTCGGCTTTTGAGCTCAACAATGGTGGTGTCGGCACTTTATTGGTAAAGGGAAAAATACACAAAAGTAGAGTAGGCTTTTAGAGGTTTCGGCTATACTAGAAAATGTGTAGAAAATAAGGTTTAAGAAAAAGAATAGGGAAAGAAAATGAAAAGAGATTTGGCTGTGACGTCTAGAGGAAGAAAGATTGGTAATAGGAAGAAAAGATTGGAGCCTTGAATAGTTTTGGTTTGGTCAATTGGAGAAGAAACAAATGGAATGGGATGAGAGAAATAAATTTCGGCAAAAAGAAAATGAATGAAGAAAAGAATACCCAAAACAATAATCCCTCCTATTTATAACCCCTTATTTCTTTCCTATATTCTCTCCATACCTCTCTTTCAAAATAAATTAAATAAACCCAATATTTAAAAAAAATAATCTATCACATCATCCATTATCTACCCATTTAAAATTAAATAAACTAAAGCCACCATTATCTTTTATCTATACTAAATAAAATAAATCTCCACTTATTCAAAATAAATTAAAAACAAAACCCCATTCATCCACTATCAATATTTAAAACAAACAAAACAAAATCTCCAAATATCTACCCACTTAAAATAAATAAAATAAATCCCCACTTCTTCAAAATAAATTAAAAACAAAACTCCATTCATCCACTATCAATATTTAAAACAAATAAAACAAAATCCCCAATTATCTACCCACTTAAAATAAATAAAATAAATCCACACTTATTCAAAATAAATTAAAAACAAAACCCCATTCATCCACTATCAATATTTAAAACAAATAAAACAAAATCCCTAATTATCTACCCACTTAAAATAAATAAAATAAATCTCCACTTATTCAAAATAAATTAAAAACAAAACCCCATTCATCCACTATCAATATTTAAAACAAATAAAACAAAATCCCCAATTACCTACCCACTTAAAATAAATAAAATAAATCCTCACTTATTCAAAATAAATTAAAAACAAAACCCCATTCCACCTTGACGTCACATGCCAAAATAAAACACACTCCTTGCTGCCCAAGTGATTCGAACCTGAGTCCTCCTGAAGCCCCTTTGACGCAAACGCCCCAAGCCACATTGCTGCTGATTCTTTTGTGTCATCAACTCCCCATAATTTCTTTTAAGAGCTCCTTCCCTAGCTCCTCTTTTTAACTTAAAAATTCAATTATTTTCCAAAGCTTTCTCTTCCACCCTAGAATTTTAAAAACCCTTAATACACTTCCAAACACTGCCAAAACTCATGAATTATGCATGAACGCATAACCCCTAATCTAGGATGTTACAGTTCTACCCTCCTTAAAAATAATTTCGTCCTCGAAATTACTTACTAACGAATAATCGTACATCTTAACTCACCGCACTACGCTTATGCTGCGCACTCTGATCTTAATAGAACCATCATACTTCCTAGGCACAATTTCTAAGTTCACGTCCCCTAGAACTCATTTCTAACGCCGCGATTTAGTCTAATTAAGAAGTTTTATGCATCAGAATTTTGTTCCACTTATTAACCGCAAACAATTTTTTTATGAAATAAAGTATTTAGTAGTAGTTCTTTCGATCAAACAAAGTTCTCAGCTCAAGTTCACTATTCAGAAAGTCACGTTCATTCCTCAATAGAGGTACATTCATTCATCAACAAGAACACATTCGTTCAGTGGTATCTACCACACACATTCACTATTCGGACATTTCTGTCCGTTCCTATCCCAGGGGTATTTTCGTCATTTGTCCTATAGGGGTATTTTGGTAATAAATCGGGGTTAGTTGAAAATTTCAATAAATTAGGGTACTTTGAAATTTCAAAACTCCCAGGTACTTTAAAAATTTTCTCAAATCACATGTATAGCAAAATTTTAGAAAGCAGGGTCATTTTGGTAATTTCTGTAACCCAGGGGTAATTTCGTAAATTTTCAAATCGGGGTATTTTGGACTTTCGCAAAATAAGGTTTTGGATACTTTTTCAAAGTAAGAAAGTTTTATTAAAAGTTTGGACAGTATGGAGATTTTTGAATCCAAGGGCATTTTTGTAATCTTACCACTAGGGGAATTTTGGTAATTTTGGAAATCAAAAATATTTTGGAAAGATTTTCACAATAATCTCTTGCTACGATTAAAAGGGTAATTTAAGGATTTTAAAACGAGGGTTTTCATAAAAAAAATACGGCAAGTCCCTTTCGGGTTTTAATTATCGGGTTTAGCCCGTGAATAAGTCCTCTTGGTTAGGGTGAACCGTAACTACGCACCAGGTAGGATTCGAGTAAAGAGGAGGTGAGTCGCTAGGACTGCTTAAATACTAAGCTCTTACCGAATCCACTCCTAGACATGCGTACAACAGTTACCACACCCTAGTTCGGCGACTTAATCACAGGTTTGTTTGATAATCCTTAAGTCTTATGAATCTTGTGTTTGAGTAGACTAGTTCTAGGGTTCAATAGCCCTAATCTACTAATCTACGTTCATACAGTTCACATAAACAAATCACTTCAATAATTAGAAGTACTTACCTGGTGGACTTCGGGCCGGAGATACAGGTGCCATGCCAGAATAAACCTGAAAAGTTTTCATAAAAGTCTGTATTTTCGAAAAGCCCATTTTTGAAAACTATTTTCGGGCCCAAAACCTCAAAGCCGAGTTTTGAACCGTGCTCTGATACCAAACTGTAACACCCCAAACCCGGCCTATTCGTTACGACCGAATTTGAAATGCCACTGCAGAAAACGTTTAAAAATATTCTTACTTAAAAGTAAAAACCGTTAAAAATTGTTTCCTTTAATAAAACATTTTCGTAATTTAAAACATTCTAAGAAAAATATAGCCATTTGCAAATAGTATCTCAATTGTCAATCCATAATAAAACATAATAATAAAGATACTTAATAAAAATACTTAAATACTTTAATGGGCCTTATTACAATAAAACAAACCCAAATAGTTTAAAGTACTTAAATAAAAATAAAATGTCCAAATAAAGTAATTCCTTGCTGAGCATGGCCACCTTTAAGCTCCTGCCGACCCGGTCCATTACTGATCATCACCTGGAAGAAAATATTCCCCAACGGGGTGAGTCAAACAGACTCAATGTGTAACCAACACTAAAACTTAACAATTCAGGCATACAATATCATATCACATACTTATTCATATAACAGATATAAAATAATGATGCAACCCGAACCCAAACCTATATGCCATCCGCTACACATCACCCGTACCATCCTGCACACCGTGGGGACTACTAAGTCAACCCTCCATCCGCTACACATCATCGAAGGTAGTCGCTGCAGTCGACGTGCTCATCGCCCTTATAAAATTCGTGTCATAGCCACCAGATACATATTTTGTGTCATGAGACACCATATTCGGATATCGTGGTCTTAGGTCACCACATTCAGATATCGTGGTCTTAGGTCACCACATTCACTTCCCCTTTCTCATTTAACCCGAATGCCCCATATCATTCATATCATGCATATTACATAATTTCACATTCTTATCACTTTTCACATGTTACATATATATCATAATTTCATATTCCTAGTAGGAGTAGGAAACGTACCTGAATACTTTTGTACCATTACATGGTACCTTAGGCATATTCTTATACATTCTTATAGTCACATACATATTAATTATTGCCATAAATATATCAAGAAATAGTGTAAGGTACACACCTGATATACTTAGCAAGTTCACTGAAATCCCGAAACCCGATCTATCGCTTTAGATCTTTAATGCCTATATTCGGCCATCCCCAACCAAATTAGTAAAAAGCCATTCGGCTATAAAACCAAATCCTAATAGGATTATGGTAACCCAAAACTTACCTTGGTGCCGATTGATTTAAGAATCAAGTCCCGAAACTTAGTGATGCACACCCTTGCAATCGGCTAGCTACCAAAGTTCCTAACTAGTTAGTTTTCGGCTTTTAAACAAATAAGAAATAGATCTAGATATCAAAATAGGTCTTGGCCGAATGTACCTATGTGCTTACCTTGTGGATTTTAAATCCCGAAAGCATCTCTTCTTGAAGTCGACAACACCTAAATCCCGAAAGACTCCTTTAATGATCCTTAACTCTAGCCTTACACGTTGCTTTGAAGAGTCTAAAGTAAGTAGTCGACAACACCCTTCCTTAGAGATTCGGCTTTTGAGCTCAACAATGGTGGTGTCGGCACTTTATTGGTAAAGGGAAAAATACACAAAAGTAGAGAAGGCTTTTAGAGGTTTCGGCTATACTAGAAAATGTGTAGAAAATAAGGTTTAAGAAAAAGAATAGGGAAAGAAAATGAAAAGAGATTTGGCTGTGACGTCTAGAGGAAGAAAGATGGTAATAGGAAGAAAAGATTGGAGCCTTGAATAGTTTTGGTTTGGTCATTGGAGAAGAAACAAATGGAATGGGATGAGAGAAACAAATTTCGGCAAAAAGAAAATGAATGAAGAAAAGAATACCCAAAACAATAATCCCTCCTATTTATAACCCCTTATTTCTTTCCTATATTCTCTCCATACCTCTCTTTCAAAATAAATTAAATAAACCCAATATTAAAAAAAATAATCTATCACATCATCCATTATCTACCCATTTAAAAAAATAAACTAAAGCCACCATTATCTTTTATCTATACTAAATAAAATAAATCTCTACTTAAAAAAATTAAAAACAAAACCCCATTCATCCACTATCAATATTTAAAACAAACAAAACAAAATCTCCAATATCTACCCACTTAAAATAAATAAAATAAATCCCCACTTATTCAAAAAAAAAAACAAAACCCCATTCATCCACTATCAATATTTAAAACAAATAAAACAAAATCCCCAATTATCTACCCACTTAAAAAAATAAAATAAATCCACACTTATTCAAAATAAATTAAAAACAAAACCCCATTCATCCACTATCAATATTTAAAACAAATAAAACAAAATCCCCAATTATCTACCCACTTAAAATAAATAAAATAAATCTCCACTTATTCAAAATAAATTAAAAACAAAACCCCATTCATCCACTATCAATATTTAAAACAAATAAAACAAAATCCCCAATTACCTACCCACTTAAAATAAATAAAATAAATCCTCACTTATTCAAAATAAATTAAAAACAAAACCTCATTCCACCTTGACGTCACATGCCAAAAATAAAACACACTCCTTGCTGCCCAAGTGATTCGAACCTGAGTCCTCCTGAAGCCCCTTTGACGCAAACGCCCCAAGCTACATTGCTGCTGATTCTTTTGTGTCATCAACTCCCCATAATTTCTTTTAAGAGCTCCTTCCCTAGCTCCTCTTTTTAACTTAAAAATCCAATTATTTTCCAAAGCTTTCTCTTTCACCCTAGAATTTTAAAAACCCTTAATACACTTCCAAACACTGCCAAAACTCATGAATTATGCATGAACGCATAACCCCTAATCTAGGATGTTACAATACTTACCTAATATTTACAATACAAGCGATAAACATTCATATACCCATTCAATGCATTATTACCCTAACATTTACAAACTCAACATTCAAGTCAGTCCAATAATTTCCATATATCAATAATATATATTATGATTGATGAGCTCATCAATACCATGATTTCCATTTCTTTAATATTTTCTTTTTATATTTATCCCGTTGAATTACTCGGAATTTCGATGGATTTTCAGAGGTACACTTTTGTGTACAAATTCGGGTCCGTCAATTCATATTCATGTGCGCATATTTTCATTTCAGAGAGCACACTCCCGCGAACCTCATCATTACAGCGGGATTACCAGTCCAGGCTAAATCCCCTGTAATATAAACTCATAGAGTATTGTCGGGATTACCAGTCCAGGCTAAATCCCCTGCAACGACAATTACTCTAATGAGCTTGGATCTGAATTACCAGTCCAGGCTAAATTCAGACCCTAATTCGGATTACCCGTCCGGGCTAAATCCATTTTCCACATATTCTTCGGGAGGGCTATATCAGGATAGGATCACTCGTCCGGGCTAGATCCTTTTTACCGTCAATTCCTTTTCAGAGATCCATCGAATTTTCCTTTCATTCAACCTGGATTTCTTTCCCTTTTTATCAAAAATATCAATATTGCATAAATTTTCATACAATGAACATTCAAACTATATTCACATCAATAACATACATTTCAAGCATTTAAGAATATAATTCAAGTTACATGAACTTACCTCGATACTAGTTCGTTTACAAAATCTACTAATCCGGGACTTTTTCCTTTCCTCGATCTAGCTTCGTATTTGAGTTTTCCGGATCAAATTAAACTCCAAGCTTTAAAAACTCTATTATCCCTTTTCTTCTTTCTTTTCTCTTTTTCTTTCTTCCCTTCACGTTTGCTCTCTGTTCTTCTTTTGTTTTTTTTGTTTCTTTTCTCCTTTCTTTATATATATATAATATAATAATATAATAATATAATATATATATAATATATAATATAATAATATACTTAAAAAAAATCTCAGATTTTCATCAATACACCGCCTCAACTTTACAAAATGGCATAATTGCCATTTTGGTCCTTCATAATTTCTTTTAATCTATAATTTAACTTTTACTTTCATTTCAATCTAGTCCTTTTCATTTAATTTCCTACCCAAACGATAAAATTTTCTAACGAAAATTTAATACCACATTACTAACATTTTATAAATATTTATAAAAATATTTCCTATCATATAAATATTCATGCAAATATATTGAAATAAATTTCTCTTTAAGTCGGATTTATGGTTGCGAAACCATTGTTCCGATAACCTTGAATTTAGGCCATTACAACTCTCCCCCCCCCTTTTAAGGATTTTCGTCCTCGAAAATCTTACCAGTAAAGAGGTTTGGATATTGTTTCCTCATTGCCTCCTCCAGTTCCCATGTCGCTTCCTCAATCCCGTGTTTTTGCCACAATACTTTCACCAAATTTATTTTTTTATTTCTAAGCTCCTTTGTTTCCCATGCCAATATCTTGATCGGTTCTTCACTGTAACTCATATCCGGTTGAATCTCCACTTCTATCGGAGAAATAACATGTGAAGGATCTGACCGATGTCGTCGTAGCATAGACACATGAAAAACATTATGGATTCTATCAAGTTCTGGTGGTAATGCCAACCGATAAGCGACCGGTCCAATTCTTTCTATGATCTCATATGGCCCGATAAATCTTGGACTCAATTTACCCTTTCGACCGAACCGGAGAACTTTCTTCCAAGGAGACACTTTCAGGAATACCTTGTCACCAACCTGAAATTCAATCTCTTTTCGTTTAAGATCGGCATATGATTTTTGGCGATCGGAAGCAGCTTTTAAACTATCCCGAATAACCTTCACTTTTTCTCCTGTTTCCCGGATTAAATCAACCCCATGTATCTTCTTTTCACTAAGCTCTGTCCAATATAACGGTGTTCTACACTTTCTACCATACAAAGCTTCATATGGAGCCATTTTAATACTGGACTGATAACTGTTATTGTAAGCAAATTCAATCAAAGGTAGATACCTCTCCCAATTACCTTCAAACTCTAGTATACAACATCGGAGCATATCTTCCAATACTTGAATTACACGCTCAGATTGGCCATCTGTCTGAGGATGAAATGCAGTACTGAAATACAACTGAGTACCTAAAGCTTCTTGCAATTTATCCCAGAAACGAGACGTAAATCGGGGATCTCTATCTGATATAATGGAGACAGGCACTCCATGTAGCCTGACAATCTCAAATATGTACAATTCAGCCAGTTTATCTAAAGAATAATCCATACGTACCGGAATAAAGTGTGCTGACTTTGTCAATCGGTCAACAATCACCCAAATAGCATCTTTTTTCCTCGAAGACAATGGTAACCCCGATACAAAATCCATAGTGATTCTTTCCCATTTCCATTCCGGTATAGTAATTGGCTGAAGTAACCCCGAAGGTACCTGATGTTCTGCTTTGACCTGTTGACATATCAAACATCTTGATACAGACTCAGAAATATCACGTTTCATACCTGGCCACCAGTACATCTTCTTCAAATCATTATACATTTTATTACTTCCCGGATGTACAGACATAGTACCACCGTGAGCCTCGTGTAAAATTTTCTGTATGAGCTCTGAATTCTTGGGTACACATACCCTACCTCTGAATAATAAACAATCATCAACCTCAACTTGAAATTCAAAATCAGTACCTGACTCACATTGTGCCCGTTTAACTTGTAACTTCTCATCATTCTTCTGAGCTTCACATATTTGCTGTAGAAATGTCGGTTTAACTCTCAATTCAGCTATGATTGAACCATCATCAGTCAGTGACAATCGGGTATTCATAACTCGTAAAGCAAACAGAGATTTTCGACTCAAAGCATCAGCCACTACATTAGCCTTACCCAGATGATAATCAATAATCAAATCATAGTCCTTTATCAGTTCAAGCCACCTGCGCTGTCTCAAATTCAAATCTTTCTGTGTCATCAAATATTTCAAGCTTTTATGATCAGTATAAATATGACATTTCTCACCGTACAAATAATGCCGCCATATCTTCAATGCAAAAACAATAGCAGCTAACTCAAGATCATGTACCGGATAATTTCTTTCATGTGGTTTAAGTTGTCTTGAAGCATAGGCTATTACTTTACCTTCTTGCATCAAGACACAACCTAAACCATTTAATGAGGCATCACTGTAAATAACAAATTCCTTACTCGGTTCAGGCTGCACTAATACTGGTGCTTTCGTTAGTAGATCTTTCAATCGGTTGAAACTCTGCTGACATTCATCAGTCCACTCGAACTTTACATCTTTCTGCAATAATCGAGTCATCGGAGAAGCTATCCTAGAGAATCCCTGTACAAATCTCCGATAATAACCAGCTAAACCCAAGAAACTTCTAACTTCAGATACAGTCTTCGGTGGATTCCAATTGACAATAGCTGAGATTTTACTTGGATCTACCCTGATGCCTTCAGCGGATACAATATGTCTAAGAAAACCCACTTCTCGAAGCCAAAATTCACATTTACTGAATTTAGCATATAACTGTTTCTCTCGCAAAATTTGTAACACAATTCTCAAATGTTCTGTATGTTCTTCTTCATCTCGAGAATAAACCAAAATATCATCAATGAATACTACCACAAATCTGTCTAAGTACGGTCTGAATATTCGATTCATCAGATCCATAAATACTGCAGGTGCATTAGTCAACCCAAATGGCATAACCAGAAACTCATAATACCCGTACCTGGTTCTGAAAGCTGTCTTTGGCACATCTGACTCCTTTACTCGTAACTGATAGTAGCCCAATCGGAGATCTATCTTTGAAAATACAGTAGCACCTTTCAACTGATCAAATAAATCATCAATCCGGGGCAACGGATACTTATTCTTTATAGTTACCTTATTGAGCTGTCGATAGTCAATACACAATCTCAAAGACCCATCTTTCTTTTTCACAAACAGAACTGGAGCACCCCAAGGTGAATGACTCGGTCGGACAAAACCTCTATCAACAAGTTCCTGTAACTGTGTCTTTAATTCCTTTAATTCTGTAGGAGCCATTCGGTACGGAGCTATGGAAATCGGAATAGCTCCCGGAATCAAATATATAGAAAATTCCACTTCTCTTTCTGGTGGCAACCCTGGTAACTCCTCTGGAAACACATCGGAAAATCCGCATACCACTGGTACTGCTTGAATCTTCGACTCAGATACCTTGGTATCTAATACATAAGCAAGAAAAGAATCATACCCCTTTTTGACGTACCTCTGAGCAGTAATAACTGAAATCACATCAGATAATCCCTCTGTCTGATCGGATTTAACCCGAAGTAATTCACCATTCTGACACTTCAACACAATATATTTCTGTTTACAGTTTACTACTGCATCGTGCTGAGTTAACCAATCCATGCCCAATATCACATCAAACTCATCAAATGGCAGTAACATCAAATCAGCCAGGAAACAATAACCTCTTACCATCAGTGGACAATTTTTACAAATTTTATCCACCAAAATAGATTGGCCAAAGGGGTTTGAGACTTTAACCGCAAATTCAGTAGGTTCAACAGATAAATCTTTAACGCATGCAAGTTTTACACATATATATGAATGCGTAGAACCGGGATCAATTAATGCAGTAATATCAGTTTCAAGTAAAGAAAATGTACCGGTAATAACATCGGGTGCTGAGGCATCTTCTCTGGTACGCATGACATATGTCCTAGGAGGCGCTCGTGTCTCAGGCCTACTTGCAGTATCTTTTGTAGCTCCTCGGCTACCACTGACATTACCAGATGGTCGAGATGGTCTACCCCTCAAAGATGGATTACTTGGCTTCGATATATATTCAGCTTCTTTTTCGCTTCTTTCTGGATAATCTCTAAGGAAATGGTCAAAAGAACCACATCGGTAACAAGCCCCGCTCTTAAATCGATATTCACCAAAATGAGCTTTATTACAATACTGGCATCTCGGCTTAGGGGTACCAACACTGCCAACACTGGTCACTGATGGAGTGGAAGGTCTTGAATTAGTGCGCTGTGAACCTCGCACTCTATCCGAATACCCAGTGGTTGAGGTAGAACGATCCTGGTACTTCTTCAATTTCTTTGGAGTAGAAAACTGAGATTTTTCCATTGACCTTTTACTAAAAATTCGAGCTTCCCTCTCAGCCTGTTTCTTTTCTTTGCTCCATTCTTCTGCTTTATAAGCTCGCTCTGCTAGTGTAGCAAACTCTCGAATTTCAAGAATTCCAACAAGGAGCTTAATTTCTTCATTCAACCCTTCTTCGAATCGTTTGCACATTTCAGCCTCCGACTGTGCCCATTCTCGAGCATATCTACTCAACCGAACAAATTCTCTTTCATACTCAGATACTGATCTATTGCCCTGTTTCAGCTCAAGAAATTCTTTTCTTTTCTGATCAAGGAATCTCTGGCTGATATATCTCTTTTTGAACTCGGTCTGGAAGAATTCCCATGTAATTTCTTCTTTCGGAACAACTGAAGCTTTAGTATTCCACCAATGATAAGCTGTGTCTTTTAGCAGTGAAACAGCACATTTCAAACATTCTTCTGGCGTGCAAGATAATTCCTCCAAAACCCGAGTAGTATTTTCTAACCAGAATTCAGCTCTTTCGTCATCATCAACTGCTGCTCGAAATTTTTCGGCCCCATATTTTCGAATTTTATCGACCGGAGCTTTTCCTTTTCTGACAGATTCAGTACCTGTACCCTGTGGAATCTCGGGAACCAGTGGAGGAACAGGAGGGGGAGCTTGAGTTTGCTGCACTGTAGGGTTAGTTCTTATGTACTGGGTAAACCATTCATTCATCATTTGAAAGAAGGCTATTTTTGCCTCCTCCCCTTGACCCTCTATACCGGGCCTTCTACTGCTAGTTTCTTTTCTTTGTACTGAAGCCGGAGCATGACTCCCAACTTCCTCAGATTGAGCTCGGTCAGATGACATTACTATAAGGAAAACACAATTTAAATGGTCAGGAGATATCACACTATCAAAAATAATTTAAATGGCATGTATAGCTAATCCGTATTCGCTATGTCGGTCCTAAAACCGGCCCGTAGCTCTGATACCAACAAATGTAACACCCCCTACCCGTATTCGTTGTTAGAATAAGGTACGAGGCATTACCAGAATTTATGATTTTTTTTTTAAAACAGAGACCATTCCAATTCAACATATTTTCAAAATAATTCATGCATATTTATAAGATAACTTTAACACATAGGCCATACCAATGGCTGACCTTACATTCATTTCATATTAACATATATTTTATTAGCTTATACATGCCATTGATTTCTAAAATAAAGTTTCTTAAAATACCGAAATCTTGGGGTTGATAGTGTGATGAGTCTCCCACCGATCCGACCTCCGAGCTCTTAACACTACAAAATAGGGAAAAAGGAAATAGGGTAAGCACTTTGTGCTTAGTAAGCCCATGTAACAAGAATTATACTTACCTAATATTTACAATACAAGCGATAAACATTCATATACCCATTCAATGCATTATTACCCTAACATTTACAAACTCAACATTCAAGTCAGTCCAATAATTTCCATATATCAATTATGATTGATGAGCTCATCAATACCATGATTTCCATTTCTTTAATATTTTCTTTTTATATTTATCCCGTTGAATTACTCGGAATTTCGATGGATTTTCAGAGGTACACTTTTGTGTACAAATCCGGGTCCGTCAATTCATATTCATGTGCGCACATTTTCATTTCAGAGAGCACACTCCCGCGAACCTCATCATTACAGCGGGATTACCAGTCCAGGCTAAATCCCCTGTAATATAAACTCATAGAGTATTGTCGGGATTACCAGTCCAGGCTAAATCCCCTGCAACGACAATTACTCTAATGAGCTTGGATCTGAATTACCAGTCCAGGCTAAATTCAGACCCTAATTCGGATTACCCGTCCGGGCTAAATCCATTTTCCACATATTCTTCGGGAGGGCTATATCAGGATAGGATCACCCGTCCGGGCTAGATCCTTTTTACCGTCAATTCCTTTTCAGAGATCCATCGAATTTTCCTTTCATTCAACCGGGATTTCTTTCCCTTTTTATCAAAAATATCAATATTGCATAAATTTTCATACAATGAACATTCAAACTATATTCACATCAATAACATACATTTCAAGCATTTAAGAATATAATTCAAGTTACATGAACTTACCTCGATACTAGTTCGTTTACAAAATCTACTAATCCGGGACTTTTTCCTTTCCTCGATCTAGCTTCGTATTTGAGTTTTCCGGATCAAATTAAACTCCAAGCTTTAAAAACTCTATTATCCCTTTTCTTCTTTCTTTTCTCTTTTTCTTTCTTCCCTTCACGTTTGCTCTCTGTTCTTCTTTTGGTTTTTTTTTGTTTCTTTTCTCCTTTCTTTATATATATAATAATATAATAATATAATAATATAATAATATAATATATAATATGTAATATAATAATATACTTAAAAAAATCTCAGATTTTCATCAATACACCGCCTCAACTTTACAAAATGGCATAATTGCCATTTTGGTCCTTCATAATTTCTTTTAATCTATAATTTAACTTTTACTTTCATTTCAATCTAGTCCTTTTCATTTAATTTCCTACCCAAACGATAAAATTTTCTAACGAAAATTTAATACCACATTACTAACATTTTATAAATATTTATAAAAATATTTCCTATCATATAAATATTCATGCAAATATATTGAAATAAATTTCTCTTTAAGTCGGATTTATGGTTGCGAAACCATTGTTCCGATAACCTTGAATTTAGGCCATTACACATTTCAAATACATTTTCATAATATTTCATTTAGAATTTAGATTATTTCATATTAGAACTCTTCTCATTAACTCATTTGGAATACCAATCCATATAGATAATACACTCAATGGTGTACAAATAAATAATCACAAATGAACTCATTCACCAACCAAGTTCTATGTTCATGTCTCATCAACTCGTATTTCCTTATATCACATAATATATACCATGATTGATGAGCTCATCAATACCATGATTTCCATTCCCTTGTTATTTTTCCATATTTATCCCGTTGGATTTCGGGAATTTCGATGGATTTTCAAGGGTACACTTTAGTGTACAAATCTAGGTCCGTCAATTCATATTCATGTGCGCACATTTTTATTTTAGAGAGCACACGCCCACGAACCTTATCCTTACAGTGGGATTACTAGTCCAGGCTAAATCCCCTGTAAGAGAGCACACTCCTGCGAACCTCATTTCTTACAGCGGGATTACTAGTCCAGGGTAAATCCCCTGCAACGACAATTACTCTAATGAGCTTGGATCTGAATTACCAGTCCAGGCTAAATTCAGACCCTAATTCAGATTACTCGTCCGCCGTAAATCCATTTTCCACATATTCTTCGAGAGGGCTATATCAGGATCACCTGTCCGGGGTAGATCCTTTTTACACATTCTTCGGGAGGGCTATATCGGGATAGGATCACCCGTCTGGGTTAGATCCTTTTTACCATCAATTCCTTTTCAGAGATCCATCAAATTTTCCTTCCATTCAACCGGGATTTATTTTCCATTTTCATCAAGAATATCAATACTTCATCAATTATCATACAATAAACATTCAAATTATATTCACATCAATAAAAATATGTTTCAAGCATTTAAGAATATAATTCCAGTTACACGAACTTACGATTCGATTTTTATACCATAACCATAATTTTAGTTTCATAATAAATATTTGAAATAAAACATTATATCATTTCTAATTCAACGTTTATCGATTATAATCGGGCATGTGATCAATTTATACATAAGTCATTCATATATTTTCCTCCTCCTCCTCTCCATTCCACACCCTTAGTATAAATAACACATTTGTAAGTAACAAAATCTATAATTTTTTCACTATTTATTTATGTGAATATTCAAGCTGTTTATCCGTGTCACAGTCACTAAATTATTTTTATCATGAGCTATAGAACTCCAAATTAAGATCCGCTAATTTTCCCTGAAACTAGACTCACATATATTCTTACCATAAAATTTTCAGAATTTTTTATTTAGTGAATAAGTATAGTTTATTCTTTAAAGTCACCCCTGTTCTGTTGTCTGATAGTTCCGACCATTCTTCACTAAAAATTAATTATCTCCTTATACGGAATTCGGATGATGTTTCCGTTTGTTCCTATTGAAAATAGAATAATCCAGGATTTTTTTGAAGAATAAAGACTGATATATTAATGGGCCAGGCTCAAAACCAAAACAAAGGAACAAAGGTCCAAAATAATGAGCAGTAAGTACATGACAAAACAAAAAATAATCTGACAGCAACAAAATTAAAACTCGAGAAGATAAATCACCAGCAGACCTTGAGCCCAACGCCACCGAAGCATGAACCAGCAGGATATCAGTCAAATGTCGCTCCCCATAAATGCGACGCTTGCTTTGCTCAGCACCAACAGAAGCCTGGGGATTCAAAGAACCTTCCCCAAGAACAAAGCAAAAAACCCCCTTAGCTCTCCAAATTCAACTGCAACCTCTCCTTACTCGCAAGAGAAGACCTGGAAAACCATGAACCCACTCCCCAAAGAAATCGATTCTCCTCCCCTTCAATGCCAGAATATGAGCTACTCCATTGACAGCACGCGGCACAAAACGGTAAGAAATCATGTCAAAACTCAAACCCATAAGATAGATGTGTTGGGTAATTGATTTGATTACTGATTTGTAGTTTCCCATCTTCTTTATGCTCTTAATGACAGAGAGAACATCTCCCTCCACAGCCAAACGGCGGAAACCCATGGATTTCGCAAAGAGTAACGCCCTCTCGCACGCCTTGCCTCTGCCACAAAAGGATCTGCAAAGTTCTCAAAAAGATAAGTCTCTGCCCCTAGAATAATTCCTGTAGAGTTTCTGGCTATGACTGCTGTTGTTGCTATTCTGTCGTTACTTTGAAACGAAGCGTCAAAATTAATCTTAACAACACCATCCTCTGGGGGCCTGCCAATGGTCCTGTAAAGAGTGTTTAACATGAACTTGAAGATTTGTATGAGTTAAAATAATATCTTGTGCATATCCCCGAATAAAACCCAACACCTCTTTGATTTGAAACTTAACCCCTTCGTGGATAAGCTTATTTCTTCGAAACCAGAGACTCCATAAAGAAATAGCAATAATGCTTTTTTGTTGATCTTCCACAGCAGAGAAATTTCAAGCAAAACACATTTTGGGACTCACAGAATTGTCAAAAGATTGGGTTCGGATCTGGAAATAAGCCCATACCTGTCGCAGTATACCAGAGGACCACAGCAAATGATTTAAGTTTTCCAAATCTCCCTTGCACAGAGGACAAGCAGAATCAACGGCCAATTTTCTCTTCACCAGATTACAAGAGTGGGGAATCAAGTTGTTAAATAAGCGCCATACATGTATTTTTGTTTTACTTGGGACGTTCAAACCCCATAGGCCTTTGTAGAAATCTTTAAAATCTTCATTGCTGGAGTTGTATACACTAGTTCGTACTAGAGATGTAGCTAGGGGCCTATACCCACTCCTTACTGAATAGACACCAGAACCCTCAAATTTCCACACTAATGTATCCTCCGAGCTACCTCTAGAGATTGGAATAGAAAGGATCCTGATTGCAGTGTCTTCATCAACAAGGCTACGGATCAACTCCTCATTCCAGGTAGAAGAATCGGATTGCATAAGATGATTAACAGTAGTCCACCTTATTCTAACCTCATGGCCTGATATCCTATTGTTCTCCATTCCAGGTAACCAAGGATCATTCCAGATATTGACACGGTCACCCTTGCCAATTTGCCACAGCATGCCTTCTTCGATAAAATCTCTAGCGTTACAGATGCTACGCTAGGTAAAAGAAGGGTAAGAACCAACTTTAGCTGCTAAAATATCAGTAAACGGGAAATAACGCGCTTTTAATACTCTGGCTAAAAGACATTGCGGCTGAGTTAAAATATGCCAAACTTGTTTAGCTAGGAGGGCCTTATTGAACAAAACTAAGTTTTTAAAACCAAGACCACCATCAAACTTCGGTAAACAAAGCGCATCCCAACAACTCCAATGAATACCGCTCTTCGTTTTATTATTGGCCCACCAAAATCTGTTCATAATATTTTCAAGCTGTGAACACAATTTCTTCGGGAAAAGAAAGCATTGCATTTCATATAGAGGCATTGCCTGCAAAATAGATTTTATAAAGACCTCTTTACCCCCCATTGATAAGTATCGTAGACTCCATCCATCAACACGTTTTCGGAATCTATCTTTAAAATTAGCAAACGCCCATGGTTTCCTTCGGCCCACCATCATCGGCAATCCTAAGTACTTCTTAGGGCTTGATGCCACCCGAACCCCCAGCACCCTTGTAATGTCCTCCTTAACCTCTTATTTAACATTCGCTCCTAAAAAGATTAGAGATTTGTTATAGTTAACCCTTTGTCCTGCATTGATCTCATACTCACAATGATATCTCGAACAGTTCGGACCCCCTCACTTGTAGCATCTCCAAAAAGAATACAATTATCTGCAAAAAACAAATGATTAATAGAAACCCTTTCCCTCCCAACAGTTGCACCCCTCATAGGACCCCTTTGTTTAGCATCTTCCAAAAGAGTAGAGAAACCTTCAGCACAGATAAAAAACAAATAGGGGCTAAGAGGATCTCTTTGTCGCAAACCCCTTGAAGGAGAGAACCAATCACTACACATACCATTAAGAGAAATCGAGTAGGACACTGAACAAACACATCTCATCACTAGAACAATCCAGTCATCATGGAAACCCAAAGATTTCATCATTCCTGCTAAGAAGTCCCATTCCACGCGATCATATGTCTTGCTCATATCTAGCTTGAGAGCAAAATTCCCTCTCCTACCACTCTTTTTCATCTTCAAAGAATGAAGAACTTCATAAGCAATCAATACATTGTCAGAAATGAGCCTCCCTGGAATAAAAGCACCTTGAGCTTCATTGATACAGTCACCTAGAATGTCACTCATACGATTGACCATGACTTTCGCAATAATCTTATAAATAACATTACAAAGACTTATAGGCCGAAAGTGAGCCATATTTTTAGGGTTATCAATTTTCAGAATCAACACAATACGCGTCTTGTTGATATCACCAAATTCCTTCTGCCCATTCAAGATATCGAGACAATACCCAGCAATATCCGATCCAACGATGTGCCAGTACCTTTGATAGAAAAATACGACAAAATCATCAACCCCAGGAGCCTTCAAAGCTGGCATTGATTTTACTGCATTACAAATGTCCTCCTCCGTAAACTGCTTAATGAGAGTCTCATTCATACTTGCAGTAATTCTATTTCTTTTCTCCACCAACCCAAAAATATGTTCATCCAACCCCGCCTTGGATGCAAAAAAGAGCTTCTCAAAATAACCCGACGCAATCTTGATCATCTCCTCATTCGCCGAAAACCTATTACCACTCTCATCTTCCAACTCAGCAATCCTACTCCGAACCTGACGTTGACCAGCCATTTTGTGAAAAAAAAACTAGTATTACGATCACATTGTTTAGCCAGTTAACTCGGGCACGTAGCTCCCAGAAAAGTTCTTCCTTATCAGCCTTCAAATTGAGACCCAATTAAGCTTCGACAATCTCAGCTAAAATATCATCAGATATGTCTTGATTATAAAGATAATTCAATCGATTCTCCAAACAGACCCATTTTCTCTTTTCATCCCTGTTTCTGTTTTTACTCCAAGCTTGCATTTTTTGTCCCAAAAACTCAAGCCTATTAGGTATACTCCCAACCGAGTCATCTCACCAACCTCTAACCAATTCCTCAAAAGAAGACTCTAAGCACAATAATCCAGGATTTTAAACATATAAATTTAAGCTCCTAATTATTTTTCTCTAATTTTTTATGATTTTCCAAAGTTAAAATAGGAGAACCCGAAATCATTCTGACCTTGTCTCACAACCTATTATATCTCATGATTTACAATTCCATTGCTTAACTGTTTCTTCTATAAGAAACTAGACTCAACAAGCTTTAATTAAATATTTTATTCATCCTCTAATTCAATTTCTACAATTTTTGGTGATTTTTCAAAGTTAGACTACTGCTGCTGTCCAAAACTATTTTAGTGCAAAGTGTTGATTTCCATTTTGCCTCAAATTTCACAGTTCATACAATTCAGTCCTTGTCCAATTAACCCCACAATTGGGCTAATTTTTCTCAATTAATACTTTATTCTATCATTTTAAACTACTTCATAACCCTTGAAAATAAAAAATTTAGCATTGGACCTTAATTCCAAACTCTTTCATAATTAGGTCCTAAAACCAATTTCCATCAATTTTACTTGATAAAATCATCATATATCAAAATTAAAGCTTCAATTATATGTTTATTCATCATAGTCTTCCAGCACTCGTCCATAGAAACTTTAAAAATTAGCCATAAAATCAAAAACTAATGACATAGTAAGTTGGACCCAATTGTAAAAGTCCAAAAACATAGAAATTTCAAGGAGAAAGCAAGAATTAAACTTACATGAAGCTAGAGTATAAAAACTAGCTTGAACCCTCTTCCATGGTTGTTTTTCAGCTGATGAAAATGAAGATAAATGAAGAGAATTCTAGATATTCCAATTTGGTCCCTTTTTTATTTAGCTAATTTTGGTAATTTTCCAATTTTGCCCTTATTTCACACATTTCCTAATTTTTCTCGGCTATTGCCGCCCAAAATATCTCCTTTGGGCTTATTTGCACTTTAGGTCCTTCCTCATTTGACAATTAAGCTATTTAATCCTTCTAGCAACTTTTACACCTTTTTCAATTTAGTTCTTTTTATTTAATTAACCACCCAAACGTCAAAATTTTCTAACAAAATTTTAATACTACCTTATTGACATTCCGTAAATATTCATAAAAATATTTATGACTCGGTTTATAACATCGAGATCTCGATACCTCTTTTTTTCAAATTCTTGACCAAATAAATCTTTATAAAACACAATTTACTATTTCAAAAACCTTTTAAAAGCTACATTGGATCGTAAATATTAAATAATATAATCTACGAGTTCATTTGTCAGATTTGGTGGTCTCGAACCACTATTTCTAACATCGCTGAAATTTGGGCTATTACACCTATTTAATGAAAATTATTATGTTTACACGGCCTAGCACATGGGCATGTGACTTGGCCGTGTGACCAATTCAGAGAGTTACACGGGTATGAAAACAGGCTGGGACATGATCGTGTGCCCTACTTTACTTTGAATGCCCACACGGCCTGACCACACGGACTTGTGTCCTCTACACCTTGAATTTTTTTTTGAGATTTTATGAAAAATTCTCTGAGTACCCAGTTTAGTCCCGACTTGTTTCTAACTCCTACAAGGGACTTTATGAATAATGTCTGACTTAAATGTTAAATAATATGAAATGTCTATATTTGGTATGTTTATTCTGGTAATGCTCCGTAACCCTGTTCCGGTGACAGTTATGGGTTAGGGGTGTTACACCATGCCCATGACTAAATAAGGAGTATGCAACCATCGATTTTAAGTTTTTGTGGTTGCATTGTCTGACACATCTCTCGATATAATGTCATCAACATAGCTGACCAACTAAGTTGCCTCTCTTCTTTTAAGTCGACGAGTTGTAGTAGCTACCTTAAATGTACTAGATTTTGAAATTGATCGAGTATTAGAAGACCTTCAATTAACCTTAGGATGAATGTTCAGGTGTATTGTTCTCTTTCAACGATACTCGTGGAGTTGTCAATATAATTGCAAAATTTCTTCCAACCATTTCATCTCTATCTAGCTACCAAAAAACTTGTCCGACATGTTTCCTAATAGTTGCTCGCAAATTGTGCTCCAATCGCTAACACTCACTACTCCCATAATGATTAGCCCATCCACCAGTAAACCGAGTTGTAAAGCTACATTCTCGAGTGTAATTGTACACTCACCGCGCGAAAGATGGAATGTGTGTGCTTTAGATCTCCATTTTTCCACCAAAGTGCTGATAAATGCGGGATCCAATTTAGTCCCCCGAGCATACAAGACACGTGCATGAATCTCGCCTTTTGCAAATGTTGTTCAATAACACGCGGTGTCCTTGCAGTTAAATTGTGTATGTACATCTCTAAAATCCGATCTTTGGCCTGATTATATAAACGTAAAAAAAATTATAAAATTAATAATGTTAACAACTTAATAATGAACTTAATTAAAATTTAAGAAATTAATAATATTTTCTTACCATTTGCAATTGGATACTGGAAATGTGTTTGTCATCTAAACGAATAAGCAAAATTGCCATTATAAAAATAAATTAAAAACAAAGAAATTACGAAATATAAAACTCAAACAATAAGATTTTGAGAAAAAAATTGTATAAAAAATTGAGAACTAAAAAGTCGAGAGAATTGAGAGAGCAAATGAATTGAGAGAATTAGGAGAATGAGATTTGAGTGCAAAAGGAAAAAATGGCTTTGGTTTATATAGCAAATAAATTAGATGTTTTTAGTCGTTCGAAAAAGAATTTGCCTTTGGACTTTTTTATCATTGGGGAAAAGTTACTGTTGGCTGAAAACGCATCTCAAGACGTGTTTTCAACTGAGGTGGCAGCAAGGACGCTAAAAGCAAGTCCTACAGGGTGCGCTTTTTGCCTTCTCAGCTAAAAACGTGTCCCAAACGCGTTTTATATTTCTCTCCGAAATTAGCCTATTTCCCTAAATATTAGAAAAATAAGCTTAAAACCCTAATTATTTTACAAAAATGACATATATTACTAATTTACCCCCAAATTAATCACATATTTAAAAAAAAGAGTTTAAATTTCAATAGAGTTAACATTGACTATTTAAAAAAAAAGGAATTATTGTTAACAAATTTAATATTTTGTTTTTTTTTTATGGTTCTACAAATGAAATTTTTTGTTTAGAATTGATCTGAAAAAAATTCCTTGTCATTTTTTAAAGAGTAAATTAAACTTGAAATGTGGAGTGATTATACCTATGAAACTTGAATTGTGGTTTATAAGTATAAATGAAGCTTTAATTTTGATTCAATTATATAATTTAAAAAAAATGAGCACATACATTTATTTTTCATATTGGATTAAAATAATTGTTTGTGCATGTAATATATCAATGTAAAATAATGCTAATTAGATAATTTTGTTAGTGATTTGTGAAAATTTTATAAAATCGAAATTCATGTATGACATTGCACATTAGATCACATATAAGTTATGGATTGGCTTGATATATCAATTGGCAACTACGTTTGACATTTTTCTTAATGTGGCAGCTATGTTTTTTTCTAGTCCAATGTGGTGCACATATTTGGTAAAAGCTATAATACATTTTGGAACCTGAAAATTACGGTGTTAAACTTTTTAGTGTTTAATTTGGGTTTTAGAGTTGATTTAATGAAAATTCATAACATACTGATAATATTAACAATTAACTTTCATCAAACAAACTATAAAATTTGGGGAAAAAAATCATAGTCATCATACTATATTTAATAAATTGGACTCCAAAATAAAAAGAACTCGCAACTAATATTAATTATATTCTATTAACAAAGTCATGAAAATTCAAACCTTATAATACTGTCAATTAACTTTCATCGAATCAACTCTAAAATCTGAATTAAACACTAAAAAGATACTAATACCCATAGGTATCAAAATATATAGCTTTTGCCAAATACAAACACCATATTGGAAAACACACACATGTAGTACATTAGAAAAAAAGTGTCAAACTCACATACCATATGATATATTAAAACGTTATGAATTTAGTCTTTATATTTTAATTTAATTATTTTTAGTCTTTATACTTATTGAATTTTAAAATTTCAATCTCGGCCAAAACAATAGCATTTAAATTTATTAAGTTTTGTTATTTTTAAAATCATATGCAATAAATATATTATTAATATATGTGCAATGCTATATCAACTTGCTATTTTTATATAAGGATAAATCTCAAAACTATACATAAATTATGGTCTAATGTGCAATGAACTTTGATTTTGTACAACTTTATACACGAAATTTTGATTTGATCACATTCTAAGAAATTGTTAACAGGATTATTTATATAACATCATTTTTTGTTTACATATTGCAGACACATATAATTATATTTATCCAATATACAAATAAATTGATTACTTACTTCTTTAAATGTGTATGATTGAATCAAAATTAAAGTTTCATATATGCATTTGAACCATAACCAAAGTTACATGTATATAATTCACTAAATCAAAGTTCAAGTATTAAATTGCACATTAAATCAAAGTTCATATATTATTTTGATATTTATCTCTTTTATATATTACTAAAAAGGCATTTGATTGATATAATGATAGTATTTTTATGGTGAAATTTTAAAATTAAAAGAAAAATATATAAAAGCTAAAAAAGATAAAAGTTGGAAAACATAGTTATAACTAAAATTTAAAGGGTAATGTACACTTAAAGTTACTAAAGTTACTAAATTATCAGTAAGTTTATTTTTGATCACTTAATTTCGAAAAATTATAAAATTATTTAAGTTATTGACTGTTAAAATCGCTGTTGTATAGCCTTCTTTATTCGTATCACCTAATTAATTAAAAATTCCCATTCCTTTTCTCTTATACAAATCATTTTTTTTTCATAAAATAGTTTGAACTTAAAGTATTTATAAACTAAAATCTAAATAACTTTATTCTTCGATCTATCACAATAATTGTCAAATCAATTTTGACAATCAATTTTGATATAAATTATATTTTTTACTCGTCAATATATATTGTTCCAGTGTATTAAATACTGAATTATACTTGGGAGATTTGTAGCTTAATTAAAAAAAAAACTTTATAGGCTTTTTTTGAATAGATCACTTATCATTAGGGCAATTTACCTAAAAATGCCCAAAAATTTGAAAAATTACAGAAATGGGCCAGTTTGTAGAAAATTGACGGGAAAGGGCCATTTCCCCCAAAAACGCGTCCACGTCACGCGTTTTTTGCTGATATGGCAAAAGCGCGTCCTACAGGGCGCGCTTTAGCCCCAACGGTCATATTTTTTTGACCGTTGGCTCCCCAACGGTCAGGAAAAAAAAAGTATAAAACCCCCCCACCCTTTATTTTTTTCACATTTCAATCCTTTCTCAATATTCTCTCAATTTTCTCTCAAATTTCTCTCAAATTTCTCTCAAATTTCTCTCAAGGTCATTGAAATTTACGCTCAAATTTCAAAAGTCATTTACTATTTACGAAAAAGCCCTTTATAATTTTTTTAATATATATTTTTCGAAAAATTTTAAATCGGATTACAATGGCCGGGAAATTACGTCGCCTAGACGACAATCACATCTCCGTCGAGCAAATGAAAATGGTAAGTTTTAATTTTAATTTTGCAATATTATTTAATTTTTTTCCAATTATGCAATTTTAATTAATTTTTAATTTTATAATTTTTTAAACAGTCTGTAGATCGGGTGTTGGAATGTTATATTCGCAACATGCATGGCCCCCCATCGCCGTTGATCGAGAATTACCTGCGGGAAGCGGGTTTTTGGCACGTGGCCACGATAGGCCGGGGGTTCAAGTTGGAGCCACCTTTGATCAGCGCGTTGATTGAGAGGTGGAGACCCGAGACCCACACTTTCCATCTGCCATGCGGAGAGTGTATCATCACTCTAGAAGATGTGCAATTGCAGTTGGGATTACCGGTGGACGGGTCGGTAGTCACCGGGTCCGTAACATCTACCGATTGGATGGCCGTATGCTACGAGCTTCTGGGTGCCATTCCGGATAGAATTCAAGGAGCTCTGTAACACCCCTTACCCGTGTTCGACGCCGGAACAGGGTACGAGGCATTACCAAATAGTACGGAATACCTACAGATTATTTAAACCATTTATCTCTCAAATATCAAAATTGATTATAAAAGTTCCTTTAACGGACCCCTGAAGTCCAAATCATGCATTGGGATTAGGTCGGGACTAAATTAGAATCGTATAAACTTTTTTGTAAAATCCTTAAGTCTATCTCATTTACAAGGGTCTCACGCCCGTGTGGCTCACATGGTCGTGCCTCTAGGGCGTATAACTCTCTGACTTGCATCTATAAAGGAACTTGGGTCACACAGCCTTAGTACAAGCCCGTGTTGCTAGGCCGTGTGGTAAAGTTAATTTTCACAAATTAGGCTATTTTCCAAGCCATATTTCTCACTCATTTGATCCTTATTCTTCACCCACGTTTAATACATACAAAAAAAACCAATTTAAGATATTCAACTGAGCCTTATACTTAATACGATTTGTTAGTCGTACACTTCATATAAATAACAAGAAACGTATATGGGCTCAATTCTCATTAAATTTCTCTTGTACTTATACTTTTTCATACTATGTATTCATATAACATATAACAATCGCACCTCTGTATTTCATATACATTTTTATAACAATTTGTCTTGGTTTCAAACTACTTCATATTTGAGTTTTACTTATCAAATCATTTGAAACATCATCTTTACACATATAGTGCACTTGAGATGCAAAAATTCTATAATTATGAATGAACACATTTATCAAACACATTCTATGTTTTTATATATTATAGTCTCATATTTCCATGTATCAATTACCATCATTTCCTCGTATTTTTGACAAATACATGTAACAATTCATAATCATGCAATTCACTAACTCTTCCTGCCAGTCACAATTTAAATTGACAAATCACTTATTGAGCCCAATTTCAATGTTCTCTAAAATCCATTAGGATGTACGTATCCACCAATAAATTCCATGTACAGATATCATCACCTCATATTTTCACTTACATTTACTTTCCATATTATGAACTCAAATAACATACACAAGACATACCAATGCATTCCAAGTACGTTTTCATAATATTTCATTTCGGATTCAGATTATGTCATATTAGAACTCTTCTCATTAACTCATTCAGAATACCATTTCATACGGATAATACACTCAAGGGTGTACAAATATATAATCACAAATGAACTCATATTTCCTTATATCACATAATTCTATATAACACTTACCAACTTCATCAAATTAGTGAACATCTTACGAAATTGTTCTGCACCGGTATGCCTTGAATTTCACTGATAATCACTGATGCCATATCCCAGATATGGTCTTACACGGAACTCACTTGTCACTTGTAGCCGAAGCTACCACTATTCACTGATCAGGTAGCCGGAGCTACCACTTTTCACTGATCAGGTAGCTGAAGCTACCACTTTTCACTGATCAGGTAGCCGAAACTACCACTTTTCACTGATCAGGTAGCCAAAGCTACCGCTTTTCATTGATCAGGTAGCCGAAACTACCACTTTTCACTGATCAGGTAGCTGGAGCTACCACTTTTCACTGATCAGGTAGCCGAAACTACCACTTTTCACTGATCAGGTAGCTGGAGCTACCACTTTTCACTGATCAGGTAGCCAAAGCTACCACTTTTCACTGATCAGGTAGCTGGAGCTACCACTTTTCACTGATCAGGTAGCCAAAGCTACCACTTTTCACTGATCAGGTAGCCGAAGCTATCACTTTTCACTTTCACTTGTTCCTTGATCAGATAAGTGTAGCCGAAGCTATCACTTATCACTTGTTGCCATGGTTCAACCATGGTCTTTTCTGTCAATTCGTCTTGTCACTGAACTGAAGTGCTTAATTCGATCATTTATTCAATTTTCATGCTTTTACATTATGCACGATTTTATCATCAATACATATAAAATAACACATCATGAAGTTCATAAAATTAACAAATGATTACTAAAATTTAGCCTTATAACTTACAAGTTCAATTTTTGTATTATAACGATAATCATAATTTCATAATAAATATTCCAAATAAAACATTATATCATTTCTAATTCAACATTTATCAATTATAATCGAGCATGTAATCAATTTATACACAAGTCGTTCATATATTATTTTTCCTCCTCCTCCTCTCCATCCACATCCTTAGTATAAACAACACACTTGTAATTAACATTTTTTATAATTTTCACTATTTACTCATGTGAATGTTCAAGCTGTCCATCTGTGTTATAGTCACTAAATTATTTTTATCTTGAGCCACAGAGCTCCGAATTTCAAACCGCTAATTTTCCCTGAAACTAGACTTACATATCTTCATACCATAAATTTTCTGGAATTTTTGGCTTAGCCAATTAGTACAGTTTATTAGTTAAGTTCTCCCCTGTTACACAGTCTGACAGCTCTGACCTCTCTTCACTAAAAATCAATTATCTCATAGTACGATTTTCATATAGTGTTTCTGATTACTTCTAATGAAAATAGACTCACTAAGGAATACAAACATATAAATTATAACTCATAATTCTTTTTGTACAATTTTTAGTGAATTTCTAAAGTAAGAACAGGGGATCACGAAGTTGTTCTAAACCAGTCTTACAAAAATTTAAATATCTCAATATGTAGACTTTCTTTACTTGTTTTGTTTCTTTTATATGAAAATAGACTCAACAAGATTTAATTCTATATCTTACTCAACTTCTAATTCAATCTATACTATTTTTGGTGATTTTTCAAAGTTAGACAACTGCTGCTGCCCAAAACTGCTTTAGTATAACATGTTGATTTCTATTTTGTCCCAAATTCCACATTTCATACAATTCAATCCTTGCTCAATTAACCCCTCAATTGAGCTAATTTTCTCATTTAATACTTTTCTCTATCATTTTAAACTACTTCATAACCTTTGAAAATCAGAATTTTAACACTAGGCCTTAATTTCAACTCTTTCACAATTAGGTCCTAAAATCAATTTCCATCAATTTTACTTAATAAAATCATCATATAACAAAATTAAAGCTTCAATTCAATATTTATTCATTATATTCTTCCAGCAATAATCCACATCAACTTTAAAAGTTAGCTATAGAATCAAAAACTAGTGACATAGTAAGTTGGATCCAATTGTAAAAGTCCAAAAAGATAGAAATTTCAAGGAGAAAGCAAGAATTAAACTTACGTGAAGCTTGAGTATAAAAACCAGCTTGAAACTCTCTCCCATGGCTGTTTTTCAGCTGAAGAAAAATGAAGAGAAAATGAAGAGAATTCTAGATATTCCAATTTGGTCCCATTTTTATTTAACTAATTTTGGCAATTTTCCAATTTTGCCCTTATTTCACCCATTTCCTGATTTTTCTCAGCTATTGCCGCCCAAAATATCTCCTTTGGCTTATTTGCACTTTAAGTCCTTCCTCATTTGACAATTAATCTATTTAATCCTTCTAGCAACTTGTACACCTTTTTCAATTTAGTCCTTTTTATTTAATTAACCACACAAACGTTAAAATTTTCTAACAAAATTTTAATACTACCTTATTGACATTCCATAAATATTCATAAAAATATTTATGACTCAGTTTATAACACCGAGATCTCGATACCTCTTTTTCTCGATTTCTTGACCAAATAAATCTTTATAAAACACAATTTACTATTTTAAAAATATTTTAAAAGCTACATTTGGCTCGTAAATATTAAATAATATAGTCTACGAGTTCATTTTCAGATTTGGTGGTCTCGAACAACTATTTTTTTGACATCACTGAAATTTGGGCTATTACAACTCGGATCGATATGGCGTGGTTACGAGACACATTCCCGGAGCCGAACGAGGGTTCGACCGAAGTAGAAAGAATACGGTATGCTCGGGCATACATTCTTCAAATAATTGGAGGCTATCTAATGCCGGACCTCTCTAGAAACCTCGTCCACCTGAGATGGCTCCTGTTGATTTTAGAGCAGCCGGTGAATTGAGTTGGGGGTCTGCCGTGCTGTCGAGATTGTACCGGGAGATGTGCGGGGCGACGCGGCCGAGTAAAGCAAAAATCGGAGGTTGCCTATCACTACTGCAGTCATGGGCATGGTTTCGATTTCCATTTTTACACCCTCAACTCGACCACCCATATTCATTCCCACTGATAACGAGGTAAATTTAATATTATATTTTACAATTATTTCGTAGATTTATAGTATAATTGCATGCTAAAAGTTTATTTAATTAGGTGGAACCATTCGGCGAGTCATGTTGGAATACCTAACTCGCTTGAGGATATACGGCTCCTATTGGACCAAAGGTCGGAATCACAAGTAAGTTTCGAATTTTGTTATTATAATTTAGTATTTCGTATGTAGTGTCTAATATTAGGTATATAACTAATATTTTCGTAATGTTAATATAGTTTCAATAGACACCGTACGACGAGCCAAAAATTCGTGCAGTAATTCCGGAGGAGTTCCTCCAAAATCCGAACGGTTGGCATGTAAAGGCCCCATTGATCACCTACGCGACCGTGGAGATGCACCAGGCAAATCGGGTTCTGCGGCAATTTGGATTTCGGCAACCAATTCCCATGCCACCGGAGGTGCTCGATGATGAGCACAAAGTGGACTTACGGCAAACACACACGAATTGGCCAAGATTTTGGTCAGAACATATCGAGACGTGGGAGAACCGATATGACTATATACCTAACAGGGAACCGATAGTCGTTCCGGAGTTAGCGTGCGTGTCGGAGTACATGCCATGGTTTAGGATCCATGGCAAGCCGTACCTGTTTTCGGAAGAAGAGAGGCGACGGCAACTTCGCGAGCAACGGGAACGTCGGGCCCCTTTAAATCCAAGGAGAAGGGGTGATGAGGCGGGGCCATCATCAGCGCCGACACAGTTACCGGGCCCAGCAACAGCGCCGACACAGTCACCAGGCCCAGCAACAGCGCCTACACAGTCACCGGGCCCATCAGTTCAGCCGACAACACCGATATCACAGCATCTACCGTTCATGCCAGGTGCGTACCCTTCCCCTTATATGTATCCTCCTAACCCATATATGTTTCAGTTTTCCAGTCCTAGCCCAGGTTGGAGTGCATGGCCGGGTTCGAGTCCGTTCCCGACTACTTTCGCTGGCCAGCCGATGGTGAGGCTGACGTCGCATGTGGGTTCAGAGGCGCCGTCGGGGAGCACTTCTTTCAGCCAGGCTCCTTCTTCGTTCGGGATGCAGTCACCCCTTCTGTGGTTTATGCAAACACCTCCGGGGTCAATATTTTATCAGAGTGGGTCACCATCGCAACATCCAGAACCAGACCCACTACCGGAGGAACCCGATTCCCCGCCCGAGGTTCCACGACCCCCGCCAGAAGCCAGAAGAAGGAGGAATCCAGCGCGTAATCGTCGACCGCCCCCGTGTGGCACTGGTTCCTACCGGCATCAGCACTAAACCCTAAACCCCCTAATTTGAGTTGTAATTAAGGTTTAATTTTTTGTAATTAAGTTGTAATATATTTAATAAAATTTGAGTTTAACTTTTTTCCTTATAATTTAATTTTTTTAATTTATTTAAATTTTAATACCTTTGACAAAATAGAGTTGGTTTAATTTTTTTTTTTGTAATTAAGTTTTAATATATTTAATAAAATTTGAGTTTAACTTTTTTCCTTATAATTTAATTTTTTAATTTATTTAAATTTTAATACCTTTGACAAAATAGAGTTGGTTTAATTTTTTTTTGTAATTAAGTTTTAATATATTTAATAAAATTTGAGTTTAACTTTTTTCCTTATAATTTAATTTTTTTAATTTATTTAAATTTTAATACCTTTGACAAAATAGAGTTGGTTTAATTTTTTTTTGTAATTGAGTTTTAATATATTTAATAAAATTTGAGTTTAACTTTTTTCCTTATAATTTAATTTTTTTAATTTATTTAAATTTTAATACCTTTGACAAAATAGAGTTGGTTTAATTTTTTTTTTGTAATTAAGTTTTAATATATTTAATAAAATTTGAGTTTAACTTTTTTCCTTATAATTTAATTTTTTAATTTATTTAAATTTTAATACCTTTGACAAAATAGAGTTGGTTTAATTTTTTTTTTAATTAAGTTTTAATATATTTAATAAAATTTGAGTTTAACTTTTTTCCTTATAATTTAATTTTTTTAATTTATTTAAATTTTAATACCTTTGACAAAATAGAGTTGGTTTAATTTTTTTTTTGTAATTGAGTTTTAATATATTTAATAAAATTTGAGTTTAACTTTTTTCCTTATAATTTAATTTTTTTAATTTATTTAAATTTTAATACCTTTGACAAAATAGAGTTGGTTTAATTTTTTTTTGTAATTAAGTTTTAATATATTTAATAAAATTTGAGTTTAACTTTTTTCCTTATAATTTAATTTTTTTAATTTATTTAAATTTTAATACATTTGACAAAATAGAGTTGGTTTAATTTTTTTTGTAATTAAGTTTTAATATATTTAATAAAATTTGAGTTTAACTTTTTTCCTTATAATTTAATTTTTTAATTTATTTAAATTTTAATACCTTTGACAAAATAGAATTGGTTTAATTTTTTTTTGTAATTAAGTTTTAATATATTTAATAAAATTTGAGTTTGCTTTTTTTTATTGTAATTTATTTTTTTAATTTATTTTAATTTTTTTAATAAAATAAAAGTTATTGTACAAAAGTTCACCGTTTTCCTCCAAAAAAATAGATATTACATAGTTGCCATGAGACAAAAGACCTAAGAACATGGTCAACTATTCCGATTTGGACACGAGCGAGATGTATGGCCCGGGTTCCTACACCATCCGCACAGCCGACTTTGGTTGCTTGTTTCTCGGATATCCATATTGTTGCGTATTCTAGTCGAGCAAGGTCGACCTTTTGGTTTGCGCCTCAATTGTCTATCCGGCAACAGCTTATACGGTGCAAGCGATACCGATGGCCACTTACGTTCATCTGGGACTGGTGGGAATACGTGTCTCCACACGTTGTACATGTTTTCTAATTTATACACTTCGTCGACATATCTCATTGGATCAAGACGGAGATTCTGACAAGCCGCAAGTACATGGGCGCATGGGTAATGAAGTGCATCAAATATCCCACAGTCGCAGGTCCTATTTGTCAAGTGTACACGATAATGGCCGCCAACAATACCTTGGTTCGGTCTGTCAAACTCCGTGACACGAAACCATAGGTTGTCGCGATTGTGACACACTGTGTGCATGGTGTTCGCCCGTGCCTTCCCACGGTTTATTTCTTGCAAGACCTTCGGGCTCCATACATGGCCTCCTTGCATCTGCCCTCTATAACTCGCTGCTCTCTTCGGAAATAGTGCTCCTAACCGAAAATATGTCTCTCGCACAACTGATGTAATCGGCAGATGACGGGTTCCTATCAGAACAGAATTTATGCATTCGGCCAGGTTTGTGGTCATATGCCCATATCGTAGGCCGCCGTCATATGCTTGTGTCCACTGTTCGAAAGGAATATTGCACAGGTAGCTTGCGCCTTCGGCGTTATCTGAGCACAAACTGGCCAGCATCTCGTGAAAACGGTCTTTATTGATCTCATACCCTGCCAATATACGTTGATAGCGAATATTACATACCACTCTTCAATTGAGAATAAATTGAATATTACAAACGAAATTATATCAATAGACATTTCATACCCATATCGGTCACTTGCTGTTTCTGTATTTTAGATCGATGTTGCCCATAGTAGTTGGATGAAACATGCCTCAGGCAATATCGATGGTGTGTGCGATGCCACATGCTTCCCTGGCGTTCTATTGCCGCAAGTATTCCAGGGCCCCGATCCGATATAACGCATATGTCAGGTTGGGGGCAAACATGCCTCCTTAACCTAGATAGGAAGAAGTCCCAGTCATCAGCTGACTCCCCCGGTGTTATTGCGAACGCAATCAGAAGGATTCTCCCACAGCCGTCTTGTGCCACAGCTAGCAATAGCCGATGCGTATATCTACCATACATAAAGGTACCGTCAATTTGTACCAATGGCTTGCAGTATTTAAAGGCATCTCGGCATTGCTTAAATGTCCAGAACAGACGCTTGAACACTGCGCATCCACGGAGCAGACGATCGTTGTAGTACGCAGGTTCCGTTTCAAGGTCTGTCATGCTGCCTGGGACATATCTCTCCAGCACCTGACACCACTGCCACACTTCATTATGTGAAGTGTCCCACCCACCGTGTAACTTTTCTAACGCCTTCTGCTTGGCTATCCAAGCCTTTCTGTAAGAGGGCGTGTACCCCAATTGGCTACGAATACTGCCAATTAAGACCGGTACCGTAGTCTTGGGATCAGCCTTCACTGTCGGGATTATTAGGTCAGCCAACATGTCTGAATCCATCTTCGGATGATCTTGTGTTGCACCTGTCAACGAAGTACGTTAAACAATGCAACATTACATATTATTACTGTTATTCGAAATCACTGAACACATAGTGGTACTGTACCGGCAAGACATGTATGTCGACCTTTGTACTTTTCTATCTCCCACAACCCTGTCCTTTTCCTCAACGACGCCATTATTTTCCATGAACATGTGCCATCTTGCACTGCACACTTCGCCTCGAACTTATCGAGCTTGGATTTAACCACATTGTAGTTAACCCCGTTCTTAATGCTGTACTGTTTCAATGCAGTAAGAAAAGTATTCTTGTTGGAAAACTGGTTACCAACATCTAAATGGTCTGAATCCAACGAAGAATCTGTACGGTCACGCGTCCGGTGTGGTAGTTCAGGAAACTTCAATGCATCATCTTGAGATAGATCGACATTATGCATGTGGGTTAGAGGCGAGTACGCCCTGAATAGCGGATCTTCTTCTTCTTCGTCTGAACCACCCTCAACGTCTTCAGGTACAATTGGAACGGGCTCCGGTTCAAAAAATAATCCAACTTCTGCACCGTCGGGCCCTGGCTCCCGAGGTGGATCCACATCGGATTCATCGTCCGACCCTTCATAACCTGCAACAAACGAGGGCCCCTCGCCGTGGATGTCGTCGGGAGTACATCATCCCTCATTAAACGTCTTCCGTAAAGGTTCCAATCGTATGTGGATTGCCAACCACTAGAAGTTGACGATGTCCCCCAATACGTATTTCTATCATCGGACGTCGAATGACGGATATGCATGTCCCATCCACCAACCGAGTATCGTGCAGGGGTTATGTTTTCCATACTACGACCGCACACGGGCACTTCTGTGTTTTGCCTCCCACTTACAGAGTGTCGGCTTGGGGTCGTGTATTCCCCTCGAACGGCAGTAGATGTCGAGGTCGCAGAAAGATCACTTGGAGATGAAAATTCTACATATACCTCGATATAGGGTGATCCACTGGCAAGATGAGTCTCCACCATTGCCTCAAAGCCCCGAGCACCTTTGATGTCGAACGACTCATATCTCACCGGATCAACCGAGGCGCAAAATCTATACTTAATACACTGAACTTTCATTGGCGTTGTTTCGAATATTTAACGCCTAATTCTTTTGCGAAGTTCTACCAAATCGATGTTCCGATTAAAACTCAGTCGCGCTGTGTTCTCCGATAAGAAAACAACGCCATTTTCGGTGTCACGAACTTCACCGTCGTAGTAAATAACAGCATTAATACGTTCGCTCATTTTCAATTTTTTTTCCTTTTGCCTCAATTTCCCTTATGCAACCTGAGAATGAAATTTGACTGATTTATAGCCTAATTTTGCCGGAGACTACTGTAGCAAAACCGCGTCCACATGGGAGCGCTTTTCAGTACGCATGCTGACAGTGCACCCTGCTGGAAGCGTTTTTGGCCACTGTTTGTTCAGAAACGTCTCCTCAAAATTATTTTACCGGAGACTACTGTAGCAAAAGCGCGTCCACGTGAGAGCTCTTTTCAGTACGCATGCTGACAATGCACCCTGCTAGAAGCGTTTTTTGCTACTGTTTGTTCAGAAACGTCTCCTCAAAATTATTTTGCCGGAGACTATTGGGCCAAAAACTTCAAAAAAAAAATTCATAGGGGAGGGAGCCCCAAAAATGCGTCCACGTTAGCGCGTTTTTGGGGGAGACTGACCAAAAGCGCGCCCCTGGGGAGGCGTTTTTGTCCACCTCAGCAAAAGCGCGCCTACGTGGACGCGTTTTTGCTGAGGTGGACAAAAACGCCTCCCCAGGGGCGCGCTTTTGGTCAGTTTCCCCCGAAAACGTGCTGACGTGGACGCATTTTTGGGGGAAATGGCTCTTTCCCGTAAATTTTCTACAAACTGGCCCATTTCCGTAATTTTTCAAATTTTTTAGTATATTTTAGATATTTGCCCCTTATTATTATATATAGCAAGTAAAAATTAAATTTATTACTCATAAAGGATAGCGCACTCCACCGATTATTCTTTTCCGAGAAAAACCCTAAACCCTTCCGTTTATGTGTGACAAACGACGACGAATTTCTTTTAAGAAAGCGTAATTAGGTTACTTCAATTCCTTCACGTCCCTGAATTCGGCCAAGGCTTAACAGAAGAAGAAAAGGAAGAAGATGAGTAGTGAAAGGAAGAAAAACCCAGAGCACTTTCAGCTTAACCCAAACTGGGCTCAACTCCAACAAGTACTTTTTTTCCTAAGATTCTTTTTTTTTCTATCAGACTTTTTACTCATTGTGTCTTTGATCCACTTGCAGAAGCTGAAGTCCTCTGCTAAGCCTTCAAGACACTCGAAAAATCCACAATCTGAAACCCCAAACTCTATATTAGGTAAAGTTACTAGCTAATTTGCAGTATTTCTGTTTCCTTTGCATTGCTTTGGAGAAAAAGGAACATATGGGATTTTTTTGTTTCAAGTCCAAGTTGAGAAAATTATATTAAATTTTGCTTGTTTGGTTGCTTTTTGTGTCAGTTTTTTGGTTTTTTAAACTTTGGGTGGGATTGTTTTGTTTATAGGAAAGCGTAAGGAGAGGCCTAATTCAGAGTCTGATGATGCTAAGCCTAATCCTTTAATACCAACAAATGATGATTCCAGGTGCTTTTGTTTTTATCTGATGCTTCAAAAGATCAATCAAAGCATTGTGAAGTTTCATCTTGTTTATCGTACTCTTTCTTGTTTAGTAGTGTTTCAGCTGTCGAATAGAGTTCAGTCCAGTATCTGCAAGTGTACTGATTTACCTTGGATTTTGGTGTTTAACTTGATTATAGAGATGATTTGACTGGAATCGGGTAGCAATTGGGTTCGTTAAAAATAATGATTAGTAGAACAATTGCAGATATGGATCAATTGTAACACGTATTTCCCGGGGTGCCATATATGGAGTAAGGTGCAATCCAATTACCAGGCACTAAAACCCTTTTATTGCCTTAGGCACAATACATAAAGAAAAGTCTGACTTGAACGAAGTAAAGCACAATAAGCATATATATGCATAAACTTAAGTTGAGTAATTATTATAAATAACTCTAAGAGTGGACAAAGTTTATCTACACAACATGCAATTCTTTTTTCTCGTGGGTCGGTATAAATTTTCTTATGATCCCATATGCATATTAAATGCTCACATATTGGGAATCAGAGAGTTTAATATTATCCCCTTCCTTATGGGTTTGTGGCGTTTTTGTTGCCTAGCACTAAGGGGCAACACCTACGAGCATACCTTAACAATACTTAATTAGGTTGTTTTGATTCTTATTTTGTGGTTTTTAAGGGATATGGATGTTGCAATAACTTTAATGCCTGGGATAGTAAGGTCAAGCTATGGTGTTTTTAATGAGAAATGCTATTTCAATGTGCAATAGTACACTGCTAGAAGTTCCATTCTTCCTTCGAGTGAGTTGTTTTGATGTGGTCTTTATCTGTCTTTCTGCCTTCGCACATATGTAACCTTTTGAATGACTCGTCAAATGTATGACAGTGTGACAGATGTGCTAGCTATGGATTGTGAAATGGTTGGTGTCGGTCAGGGGAACAAGAGTGCCCTTGGACGAGTTACAGTGGTAATTTAGCTGTCCCTGCATCTTTGATCTTACTGTTTATGTCTTATGATCTTACATTATCCATAGCCGAAATTCAATGATGGGATAGGCGATATATAAAATAAACGTCTCTCTTTTTCCCTATTTAGTTTGGAATTGTTACCTTTATAGTTTTAAGAACAGATAATATCTGATGCAGTGTAATGCTCTCGTGTTAGGTTAATTGCATTTGTCATGTGTTGCTCTCGCACATTCTTTTATTTCAAGCTCTCATGTTTTGTCTTTTTTAATCAATAAAATAAGATACAGTTTTAATTTATGCACAAGAAAAATTATATTTCATTTTGGGTTAATTTAAACATTTTCATTTAATGAGATTTTGAGTTTGATATATTATTCTTTTTAAGGTCATTGATTACTTAATATTTCAGTTAATGACAGGTAAATAAATGGAGAAATGTCATATATGATGAGTTTGTGCGGCCAGTAGAACGTGTTGTTGACTTCCGCACACATATTAGTGGCATTCGGCCCAGAGACCTGAGGAAAGGTTGGCTTTAATTTGCTTTGGTGGTTACCTGAGTTCTCCGAACCTGGAGCATCATCTCCTTAAAAAAGCTATTGGCTTATATATATTGCATTTGCAATATATATGCGTTTTTGTATAATTCTTACATGATAAAAACCAATTTTAGTTTGAAAACATTTGCCATTCCATTGTTCTAGAAGGTTTGACTGCTTTGGAGAAGAAATTTTGGCCTAATGCAATTTTTTTTTTTGGCTCTGCAGCAAAGGATTTTAGGGTTGTTCAGAAGAAAGTGGCAGAGTTGATCAAGGGAAGAATTCTTGTCGGTCATGCGTTGCACAATGACCTTAAGGTTTTCTTTATTTGCTTTGTTGTTTTGTTGTTTGTATGGAAGTAGAAAACCAGCACTGAGATTTTGACTTGACTGCTTATTTTCTACAGGCCTTACTACTAACACATCCTAAGAAGGACCTGAGGGACACCTCAGAGTATCAACCGTTTTTAAAGTATTAGTCTTTCATCTCTTAGCTATTATTGCCTGGACAATTGAGTGTGTTAAAACAGCTCATATGGTGCCTCAGATAACAATGATTGTTGTTGCAACAGGGAAGGACGCAGAAAGGCACTTCGGCATCTTGCAGCAGAGGTGCTAGGTGTTGAGATCCAGAATGGTGAACACTGCCCTGTATGTAAAATGTTCATTATATACTTGTTCTCCAAACTGTTAGCAAAACATGAAATAATTACATTGAAACTACACATAACGACTTGGTTGATTGATCTGCTATGCTCTAAACTTGTCTATTAGAAGGTTGTTGACATTACTAATCTGAATCCGAGATGCTCAAAGTCACAGGCTTGTCACTAGAGTGGTAATTTTGTTCATTTTAAACATTTTCATTCTTGAAGGCCAATGCGCGACAATAAGGTGACACCATTGTTTTATGTCATCCGTTATTCATTACAAGGGAAGGTAGTTTTCTTTGGAAGAATACTTGGGGCAGGAAAGTTCCTTCCCAAGTGTTTCTTCACTGCTGGCCTGCCAAGGTCTCAAAAGATTCTTATTGTGTAGAACTTAATTAGAAAGGATTGTTTTGTAACTATCGAGGGAATTATGGTCTTTTTCTGAAACATATTCGAGTTGGTTTAGCTCAAATGTGTTTAGGGGCAAACTTTGAGACTGCTTTCCCTATTTTTGCTATAAACCAACAATGCAACGTTTTCAAACTAACATATATTGTCATTCGTCAGGTAGACGATGCTCGTGCTGCAATGCTTCTTTACTCAAAAAACCGGAAGGAATGGGAAAGAAGCGTTAAGGATCAATTAAGGCTCAAAGAAAAGCAGAAGAAACGCAAGCAGAGAAAGAAACCAAAGGCTGATATCAACCATTCTCTGATTGCATCTTAATGGCGACTTGTTGCATAATTGTCGAGTATGAAGTTCCAAAATCTTCAGCAGGATCACCTTCATAGAGAGTGATTTACAGAATCCTTACCATAAATCTGGACTGCAAGAAACAGATGATGCAGCATCAAACGGTGATCAGAGAACAAAAGGCTAACCTCTTCATCTGTAGTTAAACTTAGTATGATGGAAAAAAAAAACTTGGTTATGTATCCCATTCATTAAAATATTACAATCACTAGTTTTTACTATTTACTTTCTGAAAATGAATTTATAACTTTATTCATAAATTTTGCATTACAATGGTCTACATTGACTTTTTTATGTATCAAAATTTTACTAAGTGATTAGCACTTGGAATTTGATAAGTTGATAGGATGCATAAAGCCAGATTTTTTTTTTGGCGAAAAAAGAGAAGATAAAGTATATCAAATTAATTGTTTTTTTTTTAAGACCTTTAAGATTTTATTAGGAGCCTCATAAAAAACTTGCAAAGATTTGCAACCAAATTGTGTTTTTTAGGTATATATCTGATATGCCGTTGATTTTCAGCCCTTATAACTCGCCGAGCACTTCTAAGGACAGTGTGAATCCTCCAATCCAATATCATTAGTAAAATGGAAAAGAAAATGAAAATCCTTCTCTTTTTAAGACAAAAGTAAAAAGGAGACCGAAAAATCACGGGATTCACTCGCATTGGCGACAGAATTAGGGTCGAAACTACCCCCATCCCAAACAAATTTGCTTTCTCTTTTTTATTTTCTATTGCTCATAGTTCTATCAGAAATTCCAAACCTTTGATAAGACAAAATCTGGTCCCTCTCCAGAATAATCATAAAAAAAAAAAAAAAAATTGCACTTACTATACTTCAATACCCAAAGCATATCAAGTTTGTATTTTTCTAGAAAGAAGAAAAAAAAAAGGAAAAAAGCCCGCGCGACCAAGAGTGTTGGAATAGATGGGTCGGCATCCGAGTAGTGGCGGCCCTGCCTTTCGTTTCACCCAAACTGAGGTACCCTTTTTCTTTTCAAAAGAAATTAGTTATATTGCTTATAGAGTTGTTTCATAGTAATGGTTTCGATTTTTAGTTTGAAATCTCAAATGGGTCAGTGGGATTGCATGTTTTATTCAACTAATTTCTGGGTGTTTTATTTGAAATTTTCTGCTAATGATTGCTTTGATTGGTTGAGTTTTTTGTGTGATAGATTGTTTAGTAGTTAGCCTACTTTGTTAATGGTAGTGTTAGTAATCCAATTTTAATATTTTTGGTAAATAAACGTAGTTGTAAGTGCCTAGGCTTGTTTCAAGATTTTACTTTCGTAAATTCTAGTGTAGTATAGTTTTTTTCGTTTATTTCTTTAAACAATGAATTTGTAACATAATCTCTGCATTAAGGTGGCGGAGATGGAGACTATTCTCCAGGAGCACCATAATCAGATGCCTGTTCGAGAGATCCTTATGAGTCTTGCAGATAAGTTCAGGTATGCATTAATTTCCTCAACAACATTGTGTTGCATGATGTATAGTTCTTTTTCTTTTTCTTTTTTTTTCTTATAAGAAACTGTAAGCAAATTTGCTTTGGATGTAGTGAGTCGGCAGAACGGAAAGGGAAGATTGTTGTGCAGTTTAAGCAAGTAAGAAGTTGGATTTTGATTTTTTGTTAACGAGGAAATGTTTTCAGCCGATTACACTTGGAAAACTTCTTGTGTAGATATGGAACTGGTTCCAGAATAGGCGCTATGCGATAAGGGCAAAATCAAACAAGGTTCCTGGGAAGCTAAATATTACATCTATGCCTCGGGATGATTCCAATCCCATGAGAAATGTGCCTCAGCCTGTTGCAGCTCCCGTGACTCCTCATATGACTGCTCCAATGCCTGCTTCTACAGGTAGAATAATTTCTGTCTGTCTTTAGAGTTCTTTTTCACTTTCGAGTCTTCCGTGTCATCGGACGTCAGATTTTTACTCCTCATTTGCTGCTCTCAGTTCCAGGTGCAGGAAGGAATTTGTCAGAATCTTATATGGAGTTTGAAGCTAAATCTTCAAGGGATGGTGCATGGTAAGTTTGTTCATCTTTTTCTATTTAAATTTTGTTTCACTGATAAACAAATATTTGCAGTCAACCCAATCCTCTTAAATCTCCTGTTTTCAGGTATGATGTTGCGACTTTTCTGGCCCATAGATATTTGGATGCAGGTGATCCGGTAAGTTTTTTAGTCCACTGTCACTGCATATGCCGGTGCAAGTGCTGTACTTATGATTCACTGTTGCCTGAGTTCATAAATTACTACACGGATTGTTATTTTCTTATTTCTTATGTTTACCTGATCCCATCTTTCAATTTTTGACATGAAATTTGTTTTTCACTTTTGAATAAAATGTTCTGATAGTTCGCCTGTAAGTTTTCTAATAGTTTTATGCAGAACTGAAAATACCACAAATTGCCATCTGAGAAAAAGTATTCCAAAATATTTTGCTATCTTTTTGCAGGAAGTACAGGTTCGGATTGCTGGTTTTGGACCAGAGGAGGATGAGTGGGTAAACATTCGCAAGCATGTCAGGCAACGGTCCCTCCCGTGTGAGGCTTCTGAGTGTGTTGCAGTTCTTCCTGGGGACCTTGTACTATGTTTTCAGGTGGATTTCTGCTTAAAATATCCGATCAATCCTTGAGAATATATATTTCTTTTAATCAATCCTTTCCTAGAATTCATTTTCTTGATGCTTTCAAAATTTACAGGAAGGTAAAGATCAGGCTCTCTACTTTGATGCCCATGTCCTCGATGCGCAAAGGCGGAGGCATGACATACGAGGTTGTCGTTGTAGATTTCTGGTGCGCTACGATCATGACCAGTCTGAGGTATTAGTTAATCACTCCATTATTTTATTGTTTGAGTCCTGCATTTTGATGATATTCACTGTAATAAACATTAACTTCCATTCCATAGGAAATTGTACCTCTGAGGAAGGTTTGCCGTCGGCCTGAAACTGATTACAGGTTGCAGCAACTGCATGCCGCAAGTAACTTATCCAATGATCAACACAAAACTAGCACCGATCAATCTACTGCTCCCGCACCAAAGATTATCGGCTCATCAACTGAAGCAATGCAAAAGCTGCAGAATCCAGATCAATCCAGGACAGCCACAGATTCACATTTCAATGTTTCTGTAGCTGCACAAACTACAAATCAAGAGTCTAAAATTTCAGGAATTGTGACTACTGATGTAACTGATCCCAGAATTTCCCCCGTCAAGAATGCTATGGCTGCTGCTGCCACTGGCATCGGCCCTGGTCAAAACGTGCAGGAAGCAAAGTTATAGGCTCGGACTTCAGATACTTATGTTCAATGGGGCAAAGGTCCCTTTGGGATAATATGATGTAATCACAACTTCCAAGTTTTTGATGGAAGACTTAGATTCTGTCTAGATTTTCTTCTTTCTTCAAAAAATTTTGTTCTTGTCTCTTTAATAGTTCGAAGACTTCCATGAATCCATGCCATCAAATGCTACACATACACACACACTCACTCTCTCACAGCAAAGAAGAATAATTCACCAAGAAGAAATACGGCAGCTTGAACAGCAGCTTCCTTGTTAAGGGGGCGAATCAGAGTATGAGTCGATCGTCCATAGATTCTTCTTTGCATTCTCGTCGACAAACGATGGTTTGACTGCTTCCATGCGTGATTTTGAAAGCAATGTTCAAGCCTTTCAAAGTTGAGCCTCCATAGATTCTTTTATATTATTATTTATTCTATTTCGCAATATATATTGTGTTTCCACTTGAAATTTACTTTATATTATATATGAAGCAAAATTATTATGTACACCCCCTAGTCGAATGAGATAAAAAATGACACATCAATGAAATATGTGGTAACTTGCTTGTGAAGTTATATTTTTTCTTATGATTTTTATAAAATAAAGAAGAAGAAGAAGAAAGTAGTAACCTGAGCAATATTGATAATGAAGTCCCGAAGGGCAGCATCTTTCTAAAGCTTTTTGGCAATGGGTTTGAAGATGCTTCTTAGGGCTAATGTTCCTAACTTCACTATTGGTATCATATCTTTAATGAATGAGTAAAGTTATAGATATTCAATTATGGTTAAAACGGAGAGTTCAAGAGAGTGTAAAAAAAAAATTATAAAAATTATGTGTGCTTCAACGGTTCATTTTATTGTCATGATATTGTTAACGGTTTAGTGACTATAACATACTAAATTGATAATGTTAATAGGGCGAATATTTGGTACATTGATAGGGTACTTTTTTTATTATTTTACAAGTAACTTTAAACAATTGGCACCTGTCTTTTCTTTAACTATTTTATTATACTCTTATAGGACACTTGTCAATCCTTTAACTTTACTTGTGAAATCTAAAAATTTCATTAACAATATACCAAATATTTTTCCATGTTAATAACAATATCTTACTTTTTTTAAAGTTTAATAATCAAAACTTAATTTAAGCCGTACATCAATGGTTGAGTTTGTATTTTATCCAAAAACGGACCAACTTATATATTAAATAGGCTAATTTTAAATTTTATTCATTTACGTTACAAAAATGGAAAATTTTGTCTAATTGGATAATAATGTTTATTCAACAATTTATATATAAAGAATTAACAAAAATTAGTAAATTATATGTAATGAATTAACAAAAAAAGATTGTAGCTCAATTTCATATATATATATATATATATATATAAACAATCAGATTATCTCTTCAACTTTTGTAAAGTATAAAGATGAAGTTGTAACGAATTAGTAGAATAAATTTTGTCTGTCTTTAAAATGAATTATAGTTGATACATATAGAGCCAGGTTAGGCCCAATTAAAATTTTAGGCCCTTTTATTAGGTATGTACCCAACCCAAAAAATGTGCCTAAAATTTTATTCAAGCTCAATCCAAATAAAATGCTAAAACTTGGGCCCGACTCGACCGTATTAATATTTTTATATTATTTTTATATAAATTTTTAAAAAATATATAATACATAAAAAAACTAAAAACATTAAAATCGATGTTTCCCAACAAATTGAAAATAAATTTAAAAATATGTATACTTAAAAAACTAATATAGATGTAACTTAATAAGCAAATGCCTCTAAAATAGTAACAAAGTTAATAATAAAACAAGAGTTATACAATATCTAAATAATAACAACAAAATAGTAATAACATAATTGTGAAATGGTAGCAAAATAGTGAAAAACAATAAGAAAATAGTAACAAAATAATAAAAAAAATAAAAAATAGTATTTTTTTTGTCAGGCCAAAAAGGCTTATCTAAGGCTCGATTTATTTTTTAAACGAACCTTATTTTTTTGCTCAAACTTATTTTTTGAGTCTATATTTTTATTCAAACCTTTTTTAGGCATAAATTCGATTATGGTGATCTACATACATATAATATAACGAAGTGGGTGGTGAATCATGGGATCCAAAACCAATCATCGCCTATAACCCTAACAAGCCGAAGCCGATTACCTAAGTTTGATGTCTTAGCCCCACTAACCTAAACTTAGTCCCAAATGACCAACTCGGAAGCTGTGGTCCAAACATTGGACCACCTAATCTTGAACCACATGACCAAAGATTGACTTGACTACCGCACCTAACCTGAATTTTGGATCAAACTCCACACACTTCCTTTTTGAGACATTGACAGTTGGCTTAACCTTGAATTGGGCATTGATTATTTAGAATCATATACTTTAATACCTTTTATTTATCACTCTTCTATTAAAAGAAATCTAAACCTATATTTGAATACTTCTTTTGTCTTTTAGTTTTCTTCTTTGGTCAAAACCCAAACTCCATCATTATTCCTCTCATCATTTCACTTTCAAGTCCATTTTCTTTAGTTTTATAAGATTAAATAAAAAATTATTATTTTTTAATTATAATTTTAATCGATCTCTAATTGATTAATTATTATTTTTTCTTTATAGGAGCTGGATAATAGGTTAATTTCAACATATTTTAAGTAATACTAATGTTCAAGCAGAACCATGAGTCCTTAGAGATGGATTTCAATTAGCTAAAGTTGATGCGACTACTGTTATTTAATTATTGTGTAATTCTAATACTGTTAATCCTATTTTGTCTCCCTTAATTGATGAGTGTAGGATGCTCTGTCAGTTTCTGATTATTAGCTCTCTGAAGCATGTCTTTCGAGAATGGAACCAGCCCATCAATGTGCTAACTCGTTTAGGGAGTAACTTCCAACTTCCCTCTTCCTTGAATGTTCTTTGTTTATCTAGTCCTTTTAATATTTGTAATACTTGTTTATCATTGAGGTTGAAAAGTACTTTTCAATCCAAACCTTAATTTCAAATAATTTTTTTTGGTAAATAAGCATATTTTCAAATCAAACCTTGATTTTTAACTTTTGACTTTTGAAAAAGTGCTTTTCAATGAAGTTAACTTTTTATCCCCGTTAAATCTTTTACTTTATAGCATCATGTTTAAAATTAACACTTTTTTGACAAAAGTGATAAATACTATCAGTATTTCTAAAAACACTTTTTAAGAGTTCTTTTTCACTACACTTTTCATCCTCAATAATAAATTAACCTTTAGTAGTGTTGAACCCTTATTGCTAACTAAACTTGTCTAAGGGTTGGGGTTGAATAAGATTTTTTATATCTCAGATCAGCTCGACCCAAATTCAATTAAAATAATAAAAAAATATTTTTAAATTTAAATTTTATTATAAAATATCAATATAAAATATAGTTTGAACTTTTTTTAATTTTTTAATAGTCAACTAACTGAATTAAAATGAGACTAAACTTGAAAATTTTTTAAAACCGAAACTCCACGGGACTCTACCTATTACCACCAGTATTGCTAACTGATAAGTAAGAATGTTCTTGACTTTATTTTGTTACGCTATGCATCTAATTTCTTTTTTGGAGAAAGAAAAGAGAGGTTGGCTTGCAATATAATTAAGCTAAAATGAGATGCGAGTAGGGAAATAGGCTACGGTTGAGATTTGGTGATTGGGTAAAATTAAGGGCCCTTTGGGAGACCAGTAGGCGAATTTATTCTTCCACAATTATCCGTTTGGATGAGCTATTTTAGTTCAATTTTAACTGAAGCTTTGACCTGCAGTGAAGTAGGGTGGGCCGCCTTTTCACGCCCAATAGGAGATTAGAAGTTAATTAATAAAATTCAGGCGCTGTTTAAAACTAAAACCCATGTAAGATAGAATTAGAGATCTATATATACTTATTGCACATGAAGAAACTCTACATATAAAAATTGTACATGATGAAACTCAACCTTAAGTAAACAACACCCAAGACCTCGTTAGTATATTTTAATATTTCTTTTTAATGCTATTTCTTCTAAAGTAATAGCTTATGCTTAGCTAGCTAATGACTAAATTAGCTCTCAACTAAGCTTAGTAAGGAAATGGTTGCTTGAACGTGATGAGGCATTAAATATTAAATAGTATTGAATTACAATGAGTTTAATGTTTCTTAAATAATATTTAAGAATGGATGTACAAAAATAAGAGTAATTTGTTATTGCAGTTCACATTATGAGGATGTTTAAAGTTAGTAAGATGATAACGGTTCACATTGTGAAAGGTGTGAGAAACCACTTCACTTGGAAATTTTAGAACGATTGGGAAGGGGAGTTTTGATAGAGTAATGTTGCTTGTGTTCTCGTGTTGTTTTACTCTCCTATTAAGGGAGTATTTATAATGGGAAGAAAGTATGGTGTGAGCTTCAATCATCAAGTATAAGTGCTTTGATATAGAGTGGTAGGTGTTAATCTATGGTACTATTAGAGTTACTTGAAGGACTAAACAAGATATTTGTCAAATACAATGGATTCTTTTTTTTTTTTGACAAAAAGACCTAAGTCGGTCATCCTTCAATTAATAGCATCATCAATTACAAGATTATGAATCACCGTAGGGCAATCCATACCAAAAACCAAATGACCCTCATTAGAAATGGCATAATTACTCATAAAGTCTGCCACCTTATTACAATTACGATAAACCCAATTCACAACTGCATTATTAAACATATCCATATTTTGAAAGCATTCATTAATGCGGTAACCCATGATAGTAATATAATCCCTACGCTTCTTAATTCTATTCGCGAGGTTGGCATAATCTGTTTCGAAGGTGACTTTTGTAATATTCAGCAATCTAGAAATCTTGAGGCTCTCTTCGAAGGCATATAGTTCTGCCTAGTCACCCTTCATCTCCTCATTTTTGAAACCATATCCCCCACCAATAACAAAGCCTTCGGAGTGATAGAATTCAATAGTATAGCTCAAGAAGTTAGTCTGTTATAGCTGTTGATATAGCTCAAGCAGTTAGGTTGGTACAGCTAGCATTTCTCAAGAAATCAACTATGCAAGTATACAACTACTATATAATCGAGATTGTTAGAATTAAGTGACCCAAATTCTTATTTAAATAAAATAAAAGAAGAATCCCTATAGAATTACACTTTTTTTATTTTATTTTATTTTAAATAAGGTTTTTTTAAACCTTATTAAACTCTATCTATTTGATATTGATTAGAATAAGGAGTTTCAATCTTACTACACTCCTATTAGAATGGCTTTATAAGCCTATAAATAGACATGGTCTATTCCTCTTATAATTGATTCGAATTCGACATAGTGAATTTTCTTCTCCTCTGCCCGTGGTTTTTTCCCGAAAGGGTTTTCACATAAAATCTGTGTGTTCTTTATTTTTATTTCTCTTTTATTTGCGATATATTTGTCATTACTAACGTTATATTTTTTCACAAATTGGTATCAGAGCTTCTGGGTTTTTCATCTCGATCACGGTAATGGTGTCTTTGAAGTATGAAATTCCGCTGTTGGATTGCAACACCAGATTCGCGTTGTGGCAGATAAAGATGCAAGCAGTTCTTGCACAGATAGATTTAGAGGAAGCCCTACTAGGGGTAGATAAGATGCCTTCGACATTGACGGAGGAAGAGAAGAATCGCAAGGATCGAAAGGCGTTAACACAGTTACATCTGCATTTGTCTAACGAAATTTTGCAGGATGTGATGAAGGAGAAAACCGCCGTTGCATTATGGAAAAGGCTAGAACAAATATGTATGTCGAAAACTCTAACTAGCAAATTGCATATGAAGCAACGTTTTTATGCTCATCGTTTGGAAGAAGATGCGTCTGTGCACGAACACGTAACAGTGTTTAAAGAAATTCTCTCAAACTTAGAGGCCATGGAGGTTCAGTATGATAAGGAAGATCTAGGGTTAATTCTACTTTGTTCGTTGCCCCCGTCTTATTTAACCTTTAGAGACACGATTTTATACAGCCGCGAGTCTCTCACAGTTGATGAGGTTTATGATTCTTTGACCTCGTATGGTAAGATGAAGCATCTTGTGGTTAAACCCGACTCTCAGGGAGAGGGTCTCATTGTTCGTGGGAGACAAGATCGGAATACTGATGATGATCGTGGAAGGACACAAGATCGAAATCCTCACGGTAAATCTAAGGGTAGATCGAAGTCTTCAAACAGAGGTAAAACTTGTAACTTCTGCAAGGAAGAAAGGGCACATTAAATCTGAGTGCTATAAGCTACAGAACAAGATTAAAAGGGAGGCTGCGAATCAAAAGGGAAAACAACCAGAACATATAACCAGTGAAGCTGATGTTGTAGAAGACTACAGCGATGGTGAACTTCTAGTCGCTTCTGTCAACAATTCTAAAGTGAGCGAGGTGTGGATACTTGATTCGGGTTGCACCTTCCACATGTGTCCCAATCAAGATTGGTTTACAAATTATGAAACAGTGTCTAAAGGTGTTGTTTTGATGGGAAATAATGCTTCGTGTAAAATTGCAGGTGTTGGAATAATTAAAGTTAAGATATTTGATGAAGTTGTCAGAATACTTAGTGACGTACGACATGTTCCAGAATTGAAAAGAAATTTAATTTCGTTAAGTACTCTTGATTTAAAAGGGTACAAATACACAGCTGAAAGTGGGATTTTGAAGATTTCCAAAGGTTCCCTCGTTGTGATGAAAGGGCAGAGAAAGACTGCCAAGTTATATGTTTTACAGGGTTCTATTGTCATTGGTGATGCAGCTGTCGCTTCCTATTCCTTGTCAGATGATGATATTACTAAACTTGGCATATGTGCCTAGGGCATATGAGTGAGAATGGCATGGCAGAATTGAGCAAAAGAGGACTTCTTAATGGGTAAGGAATTTGCAAACTGAAGTTCTGTGAGCACTGCGTTTTTGGGAAGCAAAAGAGAGTTCGATTCACCGGAGGAATTTATAACACGAAGGGAATGTTGGAGTATATTCATTCTGATCTGTGGGGGCCATCAAGAGTGCCTTTGAGAGGTGGAACTAATTATATGCTAACTTTTATTGATGATTTTTCTAGAAAATTTTGGGCATTCTTCTTGAAGCAGAAAAGTGATGTGTTTTCCGCATTTAAGTCTTGGAAAGCTATGATTGAAAAACAGACAGGAAAACAAATAAAATACCTCCGCACAGACAATGGCTTAGAGTTTTGTTCTGATGAGTTTAATAAACTGTGCAAGTCAGAAGGGATCGTGAGACACTTGACAGTTCGTCATACTCCACAACAAAACGGCGTTGCAGAACGAATGAACAGAACGATCATGGACAAGGTTCAATGCATGTTGTCAAATGCCAATTTACCAAAGTCGTTTTGGGCCGAAGCAGCCTCTACTGCATGTTTTTTGATCAACTGATCTCCATCCATTGCCATTGAGAAAATGACTCCACAAGAGGTATGGTCTGGTAATCATGCTAATTATTCTGATTTAAAGATCTTTGGGTGTCCTGCGTATGCTCATGTTGATAATGGAAAATTGGAACCGAGATCCATTAAATGTGTTTTTCTTGGTTATAAAGCTGGCGTAAAAGGGTATAAGTTATGGTGTCTTGAAAATAGAAAAGTTGTGATTAGCAGAGATGTTATTTTTTATGAAACTGCTATGCTACCTAACTTATCTCTTAAAGAGTCTTCCAATAAAGAAAATCAAAAGCAGGTGGAGCATCAGATTAATACAAAGACAACTCCTCAAGCTAGTACAAAAATTGAGAATAGAGTTGCTTCTTCACCACAATACTCTATTGCCAAAAACAGAACTAGAAGAGAAATTAAACCTCCAAAGAAGTATGCCGAGCCTGATCTAATTGCTTATGCTTTAAATGTGGCTGAAGATATAGATGCAAACCAAGAGCCGTCTAATTATTCTGAGGCGGTTAACTGTGAAGACTCAGAAAAGTGGATGTTTGCTATGCAAGAGGAGATGGAATCACTCCACACAAATAGAACATGGGATCTTGTGAAACTTCCTAAAGGTAAAAAGGTTGTTCGCTGTAAATGGGTGTTTAAAAAGAAAGAAGGGACTCTAGGAGTTGAAGAATCCAGATATAAAGCAAGGCTTGTTGAAAAGGGTTACAGTCAAATTCCAAGAGTAGACTTCACAGATGTGTTCTCCCCAATTGTGAAGTATAGTTCAATTCGAGCTTTGCTTGGTATTGTGGCCATGCATGATTTGGAGCTTGATCAGTTAGATGTAAAAACTGCATTTTTGCATGGAGAACTTGAGGAAGATATTTATATGTAACAACCAGGGGGTTTTACAGTATCAGAAAAAGAGGACTATGTTTGCTTGCTGAAAAAGTCCCTTTACGGTTTGAAACAGTCACCAAGACAGTGGTACAAGAGGTTTGATGCTTTTATGACTTCTCATGATTTTAAAAGAAGTAGTTTTGACAGCTGTGTTTACTTTAAGAAAAACAGTGATGGTTCTTTTGTGTATCTACTTCTTTATGTTGATGACATGTTAATAGCAGCAAAAGATAAAAGAGAGATAAGAAAGGTCAAAGCCCAACTAAATAAAGAATTTGAGATGAAAGATTTGGGACCAGCAAAGAAGATACTTGGTATGGAGATTCTCAGAGATAGAAAAGCAAGTAAATTGTACCTAAGTCAGAAGGGGTACATTGAGAAAGTTCTTTGCAGGTTCAATATGCAGAGTGCTAAGCCTGTTAGTACTCCTTTAGCAGCCCATTTCAGACTTTCATCGGCTTTGTCTCCATAATCAGATGATGAGATTGAGTACATGTCATATGTTCCATACTCTAGTGCAGTGGGATCTCTCATGTATGCTATGGTTTGTTCACGTCCAGATTTATCATATGCAGTCAGTGTAGTTAGCAGATACATGGTGAATCCCGGTAAAGAACATTGGAAAGCAGTTCAGTGGATTTTAAGATACTTACGAGGTACTACTGATGTTTGATTACAGTTTGAAAGAACTAGAGATAGAGTCATTGGATATGTTGATGCCGATTTTGCTGGAGACCTTGATAGAGAAAGATCTCTCACTGGTTATGTCTTTACAATCGGAGGTTGTGCAATCAGTTGGAAAGCTACTTTGCAAACTACAGTCGCTTTGTCTACCACTGAAGCTGAGTACATGGCGATTACTGAGGCTTGTAAAGAAGCTATTTGGTTGAAGGGACTCTTTAGTGAGCTCAATGAAGACCTTCAAATCAGCACAGTATTTTGTGACAGTCAGAGTGCCATCTTCCTTACAAAAGATAAAATGTTTCATGAGAGAACAAAACACATTGATGTTCGGTATCATTTTGTTCGTGATATTATTGCCCGTGGTGATATTGTTGTGAGCAAAATTAGTACTCATGAAAATCCTACAAATATGATGACTAAGTCACTTCCTATAACCAAGTTTGAGCATTGCTTAGACTTGGTTGTGTTCATTGTTGAAGTTAAACCCTTAAGGGGTTTTATGGAAGAGGTAGAGAACTTGTTCGTTGAGAGTTCGCAATGAAGAACTTGTTCATTGAGAATTCGTGTCAAGGTGGAGATTGTTAGAATTAAGTGACCCAAATTCTTATTTAAATAAAATAAAAGAAGAATCCCTATAGAATTACACTTCTTTTATTTTATTTTAAATAAGGTTTTTTAAACCTTATTAAACTCTATCTATTTGATATTGATTAGAATAAGGAGTTTCAATCTTACTACACTCCTATTAGAATATGGCTTTATAAGCCTATAAATAGACATGGTCTATTCCTCTTGTAATTGATTAGAATTCGACATAGTGAATTTTCTTCTCCTCTGCCCGTGGTTTTTTCCCGAAAGGGTTTCCACGTAAAATCTGTGTGTTCTTTATTTTTATTTCTCTTTTCTTTGCGATATATTTGTCATTACCGACGTTATATTTTTCACAGAGATGTACAATGAACAAATTAAGTCTTCATTCATAATACAATAACAGAGCAATTTCCTCTCTATTTTCTATTTTCTCTCTATTTTCCAAGATAGTGTTAAAGCATTCGTACCTCTCAACATGGTATCAGTCGCTCGGTGATCCTCGACCATGACCACCACGCATTCTGCCGACTTTGCCTTCGTTGAGCCTCATGGATCTCCTTTCATCGGTGATCGACTCGTGAACTCCTTCCTTCGGCATGATGTGATCAAGCTTGATGGAAATACCTTTGTTCAGTGGCAGAAACAAGTGCACTTCATCGTCGCCGTTTATGACTTAACTAGTTTCCTCAATGGATCGATCGTTGCATCGACGCGGTTCGTCCAAGCACCAGACGGAGCCCTTGTGACCAATCCGGCCTCCTCGGCCTTCCATCAACAAGATAATCTTCTCACGTCGTAGTTACTATCCACGACCAGCCCCTCATTTTTCCCCTCTTTCACCGATGTGCAAACAACCTCTGATGTGTGGACGACGAGCACACTTTTTACGGCGGACACTAGTGCAAAGCAATCACGGCTGCGACATGAGCTCCACTCCTTACGCAAATGTACCCTATCGATCACGGATTTTGTTGCGAAAATGAAAGGATTATGTGCTCTCTTGCATGAGTCTGGATCTCCGGTATCCGAGGTTAAGAGGACGAAAATCTTGCTTGTGGGTCTTCCCTCTGAGTTTGATGTCATCGTCTCTTCGACGTCTCTCTCCCTGGCTCCCTTGCCTCTTCAACGCATAATTGACGCCCTTCTTGAGTGTGAACGCCGGCAAGAACGGGTAGTCTATGATGTTGTTCTTACGGCAAATCTCGTAGAAAACTCTCCAATACAGACGATGGTGGAGCTTGCTCGTGGTGGCCGATCGTACTCGCGTGGCCGTGGGAGAGGTTTTCGGTCGCGCCTCCAGTGCCAGATTTGTGCGCGCTACGACCATGTCGCCCAACAGTGTTATTACTGTTATCAATGCGACGATAACGCGCCGATGGTGGTTCCGCCGTCAATTCATGAAGGTCCCTTTACTGCTCCGCCCCTTGAGTCGCGCCCTATTGCTTGTGAAAATGAATGGTTCGGTCAGCTGAATAGGAGACCATGATTTGATACTAATTTTGGTCAACCATATCATGAGGTTGGTCCACATTCAAGTGTTAGGCCACAACAATTCCCACGTCCAAATTATGCCAGGCCACATGATGGGCAACCAGCACGTGGGCCGCATTCTCAAAATGGGCCATTCACCCCCTATTTTCAAGATATAGCTAGGCCTCCCATTAGTGGGCCACACGGTTTTGGGCATACATGGCCGAATGCCCCACATTTACCTCCTAGGCCTAATTCTAATAATGTTCAACTTGATTCGTGTCTTGGTGTAGGGTCGTATGATGGTTCTTTCGGTGGTGTTGCGGTTCCGTGGCATACTAAACCATGTGCTCATGTTTACTCTGGGTCTAATCCGTGTATTGGTCTACCACAGTTAGGTGATCTTCACCAATCTGATTACTATGACTCCTTTGATTCTAATGTCAACACTGCACAAGTTAGGTCTTGCGGTGATGGTACAGACTCTTATATTCCCATGTCGGTTGGCACCACGTCCTGGTATCCTGACTCGGGTGCTAGTAATCATATGTGTCGGGATACGTCGGCTCTACATCACACTACCCCGTATTCAGGTACTTCTGCTCTCTTAATGGGTGATGGCACTCCCGCCTCGATCGAGTCAGTTGGTGATAGTTTCTTACCCACTCAGTCTAAATTGCTGCGTTTGTATAATGTTTTATGTGTTCTAAACATCAGGAAGAATCTTTTATCGATATCTCAATTTGCCAATGATAATGATGTGTTTTTTGAATTTCACCCAACCTATTGTGTTATTAAGGACATAATGACTCGGAGAATTTTGCTGAAGGGCTACATTCGTGATGGACTATACCATATTCCTGTGCCCGTGATGTCTACTTAGTCGGCCGATGTAACACCCCCTACCCGTATTCATTGTCGGAATAGGGTACGAGGCATTACCGGAGTTTACGAATTAATTTTAATTCTTTTTTTTACTCAATATAGCCCCTTTATATATATCTAGCCTTTCTTACAAATTTTAAACCAAGATCAATCCACATCAACCAATCCAATTCAACATATTTTCAAAATAGATTCATGCATATTTATAAGATAACCTCAACACATACCAAAACCAAGATTTGTTAGCCATACCAATGGCTGACTTTACATTCATTTCATATTAACATTTACTTTATTAGCTTATACATGCCATTGATTTCCAAAATAAAGTTTCTTTATATACCGAAATCTTGGGGTTGATGGTGTGATGTGCCTTCGACCAAATTCGATCCCCGAGCTCTTAACACTACAAAACAGGGGAAAAGGAAACAGGGTAAGCACTTTGTGCTTAGTAAGCCCATGTAACAAGAATTATACTTACCTAATATTTTCAATACAATGCAATAAACATTCATATATCCATTCAATGCACTATTACCCTAACATGCACAAACTCAACATTCAAGTTAGTCCAATAATTTCCATGTATCAATAATATATACCATGATTGATGAGCTCATCAATACCATGATTTCTATTTCTTTATTATTTTTCCATATTTGTCCCGTTGAATTTCTCGGAATTTCGATGGATTTTCAGGGGTACACTTTAGTGTACAAATCCAGGTCCGTCAAATCATGTTCATGTGCGCACATACCAAAACCAAGATTTGTTAGCCATACCAATGGCTGACTTTACATTCATTTCATATTAACATTTACTTTATTAGCTTATACATGCCATTGATTTCCAAAATAAAGTTTCTTTATATACCGAAATCTTGGGGTTGATAGTGTGATGTGTCTTCGATCAAATCCGATCTCCGAGCTCTTAACACTACAAAACAGGGGAAAAGGAAACAGGGTAAGCACTTTGTGCTTAGTAAGCCCATGTAATTAGAATTATACTTACCTAATATTTTCAATACAATGCAATAAACATTCATATATCCATTCAATGCATTATTACCCTAACATGCACAAACTCAACATTCAAGTTAGTCCAATAATTTCCATGTATCAATAATATATACCATGATTGATGAGCTCATCAATACCATGATTGATGAGCTCATCAATACCATGATTTCCATTTCTTTATTATTTTTCCATATTTGTCCCGTTGAATTTCTCAAAATTTCGATGGATTTTCAGGGGTACACTTTAGTGTACAAATCCAGGTCCGTCAAATCATGTTCATGTGCGCACATTTCCATTTCAGAGAGCACACTCCCGCGAACCTCATCTTTACAGCGGGATTACCAGTCCAGGCTAAATCCCCTGCAACGACAATACTCTAATGAACTTGGATCTGAATTACCAGTCTAGGCTAAATTCAGACCCTAATTCGGATTACCCGTCCGGGCTAAATCCATTTTCCACATATTCTTTGGGAGGGCTATATCAGGATAGGATCACCCGTCCGGGCTAGGTCCTTTTTACCGTTAATTCCTTTTCAGAGATTGGAACGGTGGAAATGTGCAAGTGTACACAATCGTAACAAGTAATAAAGTGACAAGTAAATGTCGAGTTATCGTACCTACAGGGACTGTAAAAGAATTATTTATGAAAATGGTTCAAACACTTTGGTGACAGAAAAATATTTGGTTTTGAGGAATATTTAAAACCTAAAGAAAAACAAAGTAAAAAATAAAATAAAACAAAGTTCTAATGCACGATTTCAAAAACTGATTTTAATCAAGATGACATAATTGTGTTGAATTAATCACATTTCTTACATTAGATTATTAAACTCGTGTTTATACTTGTTAAAACATAGCAACTCGGTAATTTGCTAACTTATGAACATACTTACAAATAAAAATCCATTCATCTCTTGTACATATTTCTATGCAAATTCGAACGATTAAACAAACCTCTACTAGTAAACATGTTATTGCACATACATACTTATTAAATTAAACAATCTCTCGCATATTCCTATGTCGATGCAAACGATTAATTCAACCTAACAAACATATAAAAGATCATGTGAAGTAATAAAGTATTTTTATCTTGAAACAATTTAATCACAAAAATCCTGCAAGTTATGCAAGGCATATGTATCGTCAAATACAATGCTAATTTAATCTCCAGCTACCTTAGAAGAATTAAACATGCACAGATTAAGTATTGTGTCCATTAATTACAATTTCAATGCGTTTAAATAATTAACTCATTAGCTATCTAAACAATTATAACTCCAGATAACTTAACATAATTTTACTTAATCAAACATTTCACCGATGCCTTTAACAGCATAAACACAATTTTAATAATCTAAGAGGGCGAAATGAAATCAAACCAACAGCTAAATTGATTAAATTAAACATGTCAAAAGCATGAATATTCATAAGCATGTTTGTCAAAACAACAACAAATAATTTAAAAAGATAGGGAATAAGAAACAAATCCGGTGGCTCTCCGTGGCTTGTCTGATTGATCCTTTCTTCGCTCTTCGTTGTCCTCGGCTATCAAGGGGGATTATGAACACTTCAATTGCTGCTTCAAATGGCTAGAAAACACCTCTTTTCCAAGAGGGGAAATCGGCACAAGAACACCAAAAAGGGAAAAGGGACAATGGGGAATTGAGAGAAAATGAGAGAGAAGAATGTGAAGGCTTGAGGTGTGTTTTGAATGAGCAGCTAGGGGCTGTATTTATAGGTGTTTAAGGCTGCTAAAAATAGCATATAGCTGCAGCAAAAGAGGCCTCCCTTGGCCGGCCATCCCATGTGGCAAAGTTGAATGTTTCAACTTTGCTAAATATAGCATGGGGCAATCTAAAAAGCCATGAATTTTGGAGGGGTTTGAATGAGATTTTGAAAGAACTTCAAGGACTCCTTTGCAAGCTGAACTAATCAGCTAATAAGCTGATTTGGGCCTTCATTGTGGACGGTTTGGGCTGCCCAATTGATGGCTGGTTCGGTTCAATCGGTTCGGTTCAACTGATGCGGTTCAACTGGGCCCCTTTCCATAATTAATTAAAAATAATTTATTTAGCCCAAATTAAATCGGGAATAAATTAAAATTTAATTAAATTATGATTAAATCTTCATAATTGGACCGTCTTGAGCTGGAAATAAAGTCGCCTTGAATCTTCAAATCACTTCTCGGTTTTATTCTTTGAGCAGTGTCTACAGAGCTGATTTTTGCCTTTTGTGCGAATCTGTCGAAAATAGTCAAAATTAAACAAAATTCACTATAAAATTAATTAAAATTCATCATGTTCATATTTTTAGCACACTTTAATTATTTTATAATATTTAATTATTTTCCGACAAGAATTTACTCGAAACCACATGAATTTGGGTCAAAAAGAGCATGAAAAAGTATATAAATTTTCGTGTTTCTAGAGATCCATCGAATTTTCCTTTCATTCAAATGGGATTTCTTCCTTTTTTTTATCAAATATACCAATGTTTCATCAATCTTCATACAATGAACAGTCAAATTATATTCACATCAATAACATACATTTCAAGCATTTAAGAATATAATTCAAGTTACACGAACTTACCTCGATACTAGTTCGTATACAAAATCTACTAATCCGGGACTCTTTCCTTTCCTCAATCTAGCTTCGTATTTGAGTTTTTCGAATCTAAATAAATAAATTCAATCATCAATTCAATACATTTCATGTTCACATGTAGCATTCACTATAATTCTATTATTATTTATAGTTCATTCAAAGCTATCTACTTGAGTCATAGTCACTAAATTATTTTTATCTTGAGCTATAGAACTCCAAATTAAGATCCGCTAATTTTCCCTGAAACTAGACTCACATATCTTCTTACCATAAAATTTTCAGCCAATAAGTACAGTTTATTCTTTAAAGTCACCCCTGTTCTGCTGTCTGACAGTTCTGACCCTTCTTCACTATAAATTAATTATCTCTTCATACAAGATTCGGATGATGTTTCCGTTTGTTTATCTTGAAAATAGACTCATTCAGGATTCTAAACATATGAATTTAAGCCCCTAATTATTTTTATTCAATTTTTTTATGACTTTTCAAAGTCAGAACAGGGGAACCCGAATTCATTCTGACATTATCTCACAAAATTCATTATATATCATGATTTAGAAATCCATTGCTTACATTGTTTCTTCTATGAAAAACTAGACTCAATAAGCTTTAATTTCATATTTTGTTCATCTTCTAATTCGATTTCTACAATTTATGGTGATTTTTCAAAGTTAATCTACTACTGCTGTCCAAAACTGTTTTACTGCAAGCTGTTTATTACCATTTTCCCCCAAGCTTTTAATAAATAATAATTTCGTCCCTACTCAATTAGCCTCTCAATTGAGCTGATTTTTCTCACTTAACACTTTATTTTATCACTTTAAATTACTTTATAACCTTTAGTAATCATAATTTCAGTAATAGACTTTAATTCCAAACATTTTCACAATTAGGTCCTAAAAATCAATTTCTTTTGAAATTACCTAATAAAATCATCTCATAAACAAATTAAAGCTTCAATTTTATTCTATTTCATCACAAACTTACAACACTCAACCATGGTGACTTTCAATTTCATCCATGAAATCAAAGACTAATGAATTTAATAGTAGGACCTAGTTGTAAAAGTCTTAAAAAAACAAAAATTACAAGAAATAGGCAAGAATTAACTTACTTGGTGCAAAAATTATGAAGTAGCAGCTTAGAAAACCCTCCTATGGCTTTTTTGGCTGATGAGAGTGAAGAAAAATGAAGAGATTTCTAGATATTCCCAAATTAGTCCTACTTTTATTTAGTAAATTTTGTTATTTTCCCATTTTTCCGTTATTTTAGTAATTCTCCTGATTTTTTCTTAGCTTATGCCGCCCAAAATATCTCCTTTGGGCTTATTTTCTCTTTAGATCCCTCCTCATTTGACAATTGAGCTATTTAATCCTTCTAGTAACTTTTACACCTTTTTCAATTTAGTCATTTTTATTTAATTACCTGCCCAAACGTTAAAATTTTCTAACGAAATTTCAATACCACATTACTAACATTTTATAAATATTTATAAAAAATTTTCCTACTCAATTTTATAAGATCAAGGTCTCGATACATTGTTTTTACCCAATTCCTTCAATAAATTTTTTTCTAACTAACCACTAAATCGGTAAAATTTTTCTATCGATATTTTAATACGATTTTCCTATCATATAAATATTCATGAAAAAATATTAAAATAAATTTCTCTCTAAATCGGATTTGTGGTTACGAAACCATTGTTCCGATAATTTTGAATTTAGGCCATTCGAAGCTCCAGCTGTTGGTTCCTCTGCAATCCAAAATAAGTCCAAGGATTGTAATATTTTTTTGTTATGGCATAAACGTTTGGGTCACCCCTCTACTAGTGTTGTTAAAGCTGTGTTAGATAAATGTAGTATTACCTCAAATAAATACTGCTGTGATGCTGTATGCACTGCATGTCAAAAAGGAAAGTCACATAAACTGCCATTTCCTGTGTCCACTACAGAATATAGTGATCCCTTTACCTTGGTTGTATCTGATCTCTAGGGTCCTGCATATGTTACATGTGGCAATAAATGGTATTATGTATCGTTTATTGATGTTTGCACACGGTTTACGTGGATCTATCTACTTCTTCAAAAGTCTTAGGCTGTGCAGTATTTTATTCAGTTCCAGCAACTTGTTAAGACTCAGTTTGGGAAGACTATTAAACAATTTCAGAGTGATTGGGGTGGAGAATATTGAGCCTTCACATCTATTCTAGCCTCACAAGGGATTGTTCATCGACTAACGTGTCCACATACTTTCGAGCAGAACGGAGTGGCTGAACGCAAGCACCGCCACATTGTTGACATGGGCATACTCTTTTGGCTCAAGCGAATCTGTCTATGGAGTACTGGGGCTATGCATTTTGCTGTGCGGTTCACCTCATCAATCGACTTTCCACTCCTGTTCAAAAAGGACAAACTCCATTTAAGGCTCTCTATGGGTGTAAACCCATTTACGATTATCTGAGGGTATTTGAATGTTGTTGTTTCCTTTATTTACAGCCGTTTATAGCGCATAAGTTGGAGTTTCGCTCTCAATCGTCTACATTATTGGGTTATAGTGCTCAACACAAGGGGTACTAGTGCCTTCTACCGACTGGAAAGATCGTTATCTTTAGGCATGTTGTGTTTGATGAAAATCTATTTCTTTCAGTTGAGTCTGCTCCTGAAGAGAGACAAGTGGGTCAAAGTTAGTTTGTCTCCACGTTTGTTCCACTAGTTCGACACATGTCTTCTCGGCTTCCAAAGCCTCTATATGTTCAACCGTCTACGTCACTTCCTCAATCAGTAGATTGCCCAGTAATTTCTACTCCTGCCGCAGCTCAGTCTGAGGATGGGTTTGATTGTGAACCCAGGGTTCTTATGTGCCTGTTGATGGTAGGACCTGATCTACTGACGTTCATGAGTTTTCCTCTGATGATCAAACACGTGTTATGCCCGTCATCAATAATCACCCAATGGTGACTCGGTCGAAGGCTGGAATTTTTAAGCCCAAAGCTCTGACGGTTGAAGCTATAGAACCTCCTTCAATTGATGAAGCACTTTCTACTTCCGAGTGGCATGAGGCAGCTCAACCCAAATATGATGCCCTGGTTCGAAACTCTAACTGTGATCTTGTTTCTCGGTCACCTAATTGTAAGGTCATCGGGTGTAAGTGCCTCTTCAAGATAAAAAAGAATCCTGATGGTACCATTGCCCGACGAAAGGCTCGGCTAGTTGCGAAAAGTTGCTCTCAAGTTCCTGGTTGTGATTTCAAGGAAACCTTTAGTCTAGTAGTAAAACCTGCTACTATTCAAGTTATTTTGTCCATCGCTGTCTCCAAAGGGTGGCCACTGAGGCAAGTTGATGTGAACAATGCCTTTTTAAATTGGGATCTTGATACAGAGGTTTTCATGCATCAACTTCTGGGATATGAACAATGTGATTTAGATGGTAAACCTTTTGTCTGTCGACTGAAGAAGGCTTTATATAGTCTTCGTCAGGCTCCTCGTGCCTGGTTTGAAAAACTAAAACAGTTTCTCATCTCAGTTGGCTTTGTTGTCTCAAAATTTGATGCATATCTGTTTGTTTGGGTAATATCTAGCTTCACTCTTTATGTACTTGTGTATGTAGATGATATTATAATCACCGACAATTTGTCCACCTCTATCGAGTGGTTTGTTCAGTTGTTAAATAGTGCGTTCTCGCTTAAGGATATGGGTAATCTTCACTATTTCCTCGGAATAGAAGTGACTCAGTCCTCCGGTTGTTTACATATTTGTCAGAGGAAATATATTCGTGACATTTTTAATCGCTGCTCCATGACCATAGTAAAGAGTGTTCATACACCGATGGTCAGCTCGCCTACTATGTCCAAAAATGATGGAGAGCATTTGGAGGATCCTACTGAGTATAGAAGTCTTGCAGGTGCCCTCCAGTATGTCTATCTGACCAGGCTAGATATTGCTTATGCCGTAAACTGGGTCTGTCAGTTCATGCACAACCCTACTACAGCACATATGGTGGCACTAAAACGCATTTTGCGGTATCTATGTGGCACTCTTGATTTTGGGATAGTTTTTCATCCGTCTGATCGGTTGTCATTGGTGGGGTATGCCGATGCCAACTGGGGATTAGATTTTAACGATCGGTGGTCAACATCAGGGTACTGTGTGTATTTTTGTCAAACTCCTGTGACATGGTGCTCCAAGAAGCAGCAAGGGGTATCTCGTTCCACGGTTGAGGCAGAATATAGGAGTCTTGCTGCAGCTACGAGTGAGGTTACATGGTTGCTCTCGTTGCTTCAAGAACTACAAGTTAAGTCTGCTGATACTCTGAATGTTTGGTGCGATAGTTCTAGTGCAGTGGCCATTGCAGCCAATCCTGTTTTACACTCTAAGTTCAAGCATGTAGAGCTCGATCTGTTTTTTGTTCGTGAGAAAGTCACGGATGGATCTCTACAAGTTGGTGAGGTTCTTGCCTGTGATCAAGTGGCTGATATCTTCACCAAGCTACTGTCAGTGACTTTGTTTTCTCGGTTTTGACATCTTTTTCAGGTTTTACCTGTCGGGAAGATGGGTGTATGACAGAATTCAATAGTATAGCTCAAGAAGTTAGTCTGTTATAGCTGTTGATATAGCTCAAGCAGTTAGCTCAAGTAGTTAGGTTGGTACAACTAGCATTTCTCAAGAAATCAGTTATGCAAGAATGCAACTTCTATATAATCGAGATGTACAATGAACAAATTAAGTCTTCATTCATAATACAATAACAGAGCAATTTCCTCTCTATTTTCTCTCTATTTTCCAAGATAGTGTTAAAGCATTCGTACCTCTCAACACGGAGTCACTAGAAATTACCCCAAAACCAATTTTAGTTTTGGACACAGTAGCATTGAAGTTAATCTTTATAGTACCTCTTAAAGGCTTCTCCCACTTCTTTGGAATAGGGTATAACGACAGCATCGGCTTGTTAACCATGTTATGAATATGAAAATCCTTGCTTAAGGTAATGACCCTCTCCCAAATGATACGAGCATTTTATTCCTTACCACGAAAGTCAAATACAATATATTCATGAGTGACTTTAAATACTCTTTTCAATATATTTTTAAGAGTTAAAGTTGATTTAATTCTTTATTTAATCGATATAACTTTTAGAATACCTTAAAAAGAAAAAGTAATGACCATGAACGAGAATAAATGAAATTTTGATCATAGAAAAGGAGTTAAATGCATGCATTGCTATTCCCATCTTGGTAGTCACGTGTAGTCATTTTCATTTTCCACCATAAAAAAAAAAAAAGAAAAAAAAGGCCAACTCCACCCCTAAAATATTATACATTGGGTGGACCGGAATGAAAAGTACTTAAAAATATTACTAATATCTTGTTGAAAAATTCACTTCTAAAAGATAATATAATGAGTGAGATGAGATAAATATTCATCAAATTTTCCTTTTTAATTTGATTTAAAAGAAAAAATCATTTCAAAACAGAGTTGGCCACGTACTTCGTATCTGATTTATACACTAAAAAGTGGGTAGTTTCTTTCATTGTTTTGTTGGGTCGACTAAAAGGAAGTTTGGCAAAGAAAAAGAAAAGAGAAAAGAGGGCACACACACGGGGATGGTGATTGATTTGTTCCTCCATTCACTCGCTCACTCACCCCAAGGCCAAGACCAATTCATTTTCACTCACCATATCTCTTTATCACTTTTGTCAATTCCTCCTCAAGTTTCTATTGTCCACCGTTTTATTAGACCACCTGCCCACGTAGGTGGTGCATTTTCTAACATGCCAGAGAATTGATATCTGGCTTATGAAAGCTATATAATATTAAATATGGCACAGAAAAAAGGTTAAATTTATATAAAATTCTTTCTCAAAATATAAAACACCAAAAGATAAAAAAAATTGCATGAAAAATTTTCTTCAGATTCACTTTTAAGTTCGACTTTGCTTAATGTAAAAGATGGAAAAAGAATAACTATAAAAATGTTGCTAATCAACTTTCTTGGGGTAAATATCCAATATATACCAAAAAATTATATTATTTACGGAAATGGGCCAGTTTGAAGAATATTTACGGAAAAGGGTCGTTTTCCCCAAAAATGCGTCCACGTCAGCGCGTTTTTGGGGGAAACAACAGGAAAGCGCACCCCAGAGGACGCGCTTTGTGCCACCTCAGCAAAGCGCGCTTACGTGGGCACGCTTACGTGGGCGCGCTTTTGCTGAGGTGGCACAAAGTGCGTACTCTGGGGCGCGCTTTAGCCCTGCAACGGTCAAAACCCAACGGCCAATTTTTTTTGACCGTTGGGGGCCCAACGGTAAAAAAAAGTATAAAACCCCCCAACCCTTTATTTTTTTCACACTTCAATCCTTTCTCAATATTCTCTCAATTTTCTCTCAATTTTCTCTCAAAGTCCTTGAAATTTACGCTCAAATTTCAAAATAGTCCTTTACTATTTACGAAAAAGCCCTTTATAAATTTTTTAATATATTTTTTTTGGAAATTTTTAATTTTTTTTATCGGATTACAATGGCCGTGGAATTACTTCGCCTAGACAATAAGCACATCTCCGTCGAGCAAATGAAAATGGTAAGTTTTAATTTTAATTTTTCAATATTATTTAAAATTTTCCAATTATGCAATTTTAATTAATTTTTAATTTTATAATCTTTTAAGCAGTCTGTAGATCGGGTGTTGGAATGTTATATTCGTAACATGCATGGTCCCCCATCGCCGTTGATCGAGAATTGCCTGCGGGAAGCGGGTTTTTGGCACGTGGCCACGATAGGCCTAGGGTTCAAGTTGGAGCTGCCTTTGATCAGCGCGTTGATAGAGAGGTGGAGACCCTAGACGCACACTTTCCATCTGCCATGCGGAGAGTGTACCATCACTCTAGAAGATGTGCAGTTGCAGTTGGGATTACCGGTGGACGGGTCGGTAGTCACTGGGTCCGCAACATCTACCGATTGGATGGTCGTATGCTACGAGCTTCTGGGTGCCATTTCGAATAGAATTCAAGGAGCTCGGATCGATATGGCCTGGTTACGAGACACATTCCCGAAGCCGAACGAGGGTTCGACTGAAGTAGAAAGAATACGGTATGCTCGGGCATACATTCTTCAGATAATTGGAGGCTATCTGATGCCGGACCTCTCTAGAAACCTCGTCCTCCTGAGATGGCTCCTGAAACTTGTTGATTTCAGAGCAGCCGGTGAATTGAGTTGGGGGTCTGCCGTGCTATCGAGGTTGTACCGGGAGATGTGCGGGGCGACGCGGCCGAGTAAAGTAAAAATCGGAGGTTGCCTATCACTGCAGTCATGGGCATGGTTTCGATTTCCACTCGACTAGCCATATTCATTCCCACTGATAACGAGGTAAATTTAATATTATATTTTACAATTATTTCATAGATTTATAGTATAATTGCATGCTAAAAGTTTATTTAATTAGGTGGAACCATTCGGCGAGTCATGTTGGAATACCTAACTCACTTGAGGATATACGGCTCCTATTGGACCAACAGTCGGAATCACAAGTAAGTTTCGAATTTCATTTTTATAATTTAGTATTTCGTATGTAATGTCTAGTATTATGTATATAACTAATATTTTGGTAATGTTAATATAGTTTCAATGGACATCGTACGAGGATTCGAAAATTCGGGCAGTAATTCTAGAGGAGTTCTTCGAAAATCCGAACAGTTGGCACGTTAAGGTCCCATTAATCACCTACGCGACCGTGGAGATGCACCAGTCAGATCGGGTTCTGCGGCAATTTGGATTCCAGCAACCGATTCCCGTGCCACCTGCGTTGCTCGATGATGAGCACAAAGTGGACTTACGGCAGCCGCACACGGATTGGCCAAGATTTTGGTCAGGTCATATCGAGACGTGGGAGAACCGGTATGACTTTTTACCTATCTGGGAACCGATCATCGTTCCTGAGTTAGCGTGCGTGCCGGAGTACATGTCATGGTTTAGGATCCATGGCAAGCCGTATATGTTGTCGGAAGAAGAGAGACGACGGCAACTTCGCGAGCGAAGGGAACGTCAGGCCCCTTTAAATACAAGGAGAAGGGGTGTTGAGACGGGGCCATCAACAGTGCCGACACAGTCATCGGGCCCAGCAACAGTGCCTACACAGTCACCGGGCTCATCAGTTCAGCCGACAACACCGATATCACAGCGTCTACCGTTTATGCCAGGTGCATACCCTACCCCTTATATGTATCCTCCTAACCCATATATGTTTCAGTTTCCCAGTCTCACCCCAGGTTGGAATGCATGGCCGGGTTCGAGTCCATTCCCGACTACTCCCGCTGGCCAGCCGATCGTGAGGCCGACGTCGCATGTGGGATCAGAAGAGGCGCCGTCTGGGAGCACTTCTTTCTACCAGGCTCCTTCGCCGTATGGGATGCAGTCACCCCGCCGTGGTTTATGCAAACACCTCCGGGGTCATTATTTTATCAAGGTGGGTCATCATCGCAACACCCAGAACCAGACCCACTGCCGGAGGAACCCGATTCCCCGCCCGAGGTTCCACGACCCCCGCCGGAAGCTAGAAGAAGGAGGAATCCAGCGCGTAACTGCCGACCGCCCCCGTGTGGCACTGGTTCCCACCGGCATCAGCCCTAAACCCTAAACCCTCGAATTTTATTTTGTTATTGTAATTTAATTTTTATTTGTTATTGTAATTTAATTTTAATCTCTTTGATAAAATAGAAATGGTTTAATTTTTTTTTGTAATTAAGTTTTAATATATTTAATAAAATTTGCGTTTAATTTTATTTTTTTGTAATTTAATGTTTTTTAATTTAATTTTAATATCTTTGATAAAATAGAAATGGTTTAATTTTTTTTTTTGTAATTTTGTAATTTAATTTTAATAACTTGAATAAAATAAAAGTTCTTGTACAATAGTTCACCGTTTTCCTCCAAAAAAATAGAAATTACATAGCCACCAGGAGACAAAAAAAGCTAAGAACACGGTCAACTATTCCGATTTGGACACGAGCGAGATGTATGGCCCGGGTTCCTACACCATTCGCACAGCCGACTTTGGTTGCTCGTTTCTCGGATATCCATATTGTTGCATATTCTACTCGAACAAGGTCGACCTTTTGGTTTGCGCCTCAATTGTCTATCCGGCAACAGCTTATACGGTGCAAGCGATACCGACGGCCACTTACGTTTATCTGGGACTGGTGGGAATACGTGTCTCCACACGTTGTACATGTTTTCTAATTTATACACTTCGTCGACATAGCTCATGGGATCAAGACGGAGATTCTGACAAGCCGCAAGTACATGAGCGCATGGGTAACGAAGTGCATCAAATATCCCACAGTCGCAGGTCCTATTTGTCAAGTGTACACGATAATGCCCGCCAACAATACCTTGGTTCGGCCTGTCAAACTCCGTGACACGAAACCATAGGCTGTCGCGATCATGACACACTATGTGCATGATGTTGGCCCGTGCCTTCCTACGATTTATTTCTTGCAAGACCTTCGGGCTCCATACATGGCCTCCTTGCATCCGCCCTCTATAACTCGTTGCTCTCTTCAGAAATAGTGCCACTAAACGAAAATATGTCTCTCGCACAACCGATGTAATCGGTAGATGACAGGTTCCTTTTAGAACAGAATTTATGCATTCGGCCATGTTTGTGGTCATATGACCATATCGTAGGCCGCCATCGTATGCTTGTGTCCATTGTTCGAAAGGAATATTGCACAGGTAGTTTGCGCCTTAGGCGTTATCTGAGCGCAAACTGTCCAACATCTCGTGAAAACGGTCTTTATTGATCTCATACCCTGCCAATATACGTTGATAGCGAATATTACATACCACTCTTCAATTGAGAATAAATTGAATATTACAAATGAAATTATATTAATAGATATTTCATACCCATATCGGTCTCTTGCTGTTTCTATCTTTTAGGTCGATGTTGCCCATAGTAGTTGGATGAAACATGCCTCAGGAAATATCGATGGTGTGTGCGATGCCAAATGCTTCCCTGGCGTTCTATTGCCGCAAGTATTCCAGGGCCCCGATCCGATATAACGCATATGTCAGGTTGGGGGCAGACATGCCTCCTTAACCTAGATAGGAAGAAGTCCCAATCATCAGCTGACTCCCCCGGTGTTATTGCGAACGCAATCGGAAGGATTCTCCCACGCCGTCTTGTGCCACAGCTAGCAATAGTCGATGCGTATATCTACCATACATAAAGGTACCGTCAATTTGTACCAATGGCTTGCAGTATATAAAGGCATCTCGGCATTGCTTAAATGTCCAGAACAGACGCTTGAACACTGCGCATCCGCGGAGCAGATGATCATTGTAGTACGCCGGTTCCGTTTCAAGGTCTGTTGTGCTACCTGGGACATATCTCTCCAGCACCTGACACCACTGCCACACTTCATTATATGAAGCGTCCCACCGACCGTGCAACTTTTCTAACGCCTTCTACTTGGCTATCCAAACCTTTCTGTAAGAGGGCGTGTACCCCAATTGGCTACGAATATTGCCAATTAAGGCCGGCACCGTAGTCTTGGGATCGACCTTCACCGTCGGGATTATTAAGTCAGCCAACATGTCTAAATCAATCCTCAAATGATCTTGTGTTACACCTGTCAAAGAAGTACGTTAAATAATAAAACATTACATAATATTAGTGTTATTCGAAACCATTGAACACATAGTGGTACTGTACCGGCAAGACATGTATGTGGGCCTTTGTACTTTTTAATCTCCCACAACCTTGTCCTTTTCCTCAACGACGCCATGATTTTCCATGAACATGTGCCGTCTTGCACTGCACACTTCGTCTCGTACTTATCGAGCTTGGATTTAACCACATTGTAGTTAACCCCGTTCCTGATGCTGTATTGTTTCAATGCAACAAGAAAAGTATTCTTGTTGGAAAACTGGTTACCAACTTCTAATTGGTCCGAATCCAATGAAGAATTTGTACGGTCACGCGTCCGGTGTGGTAGTTCAGGAAACTCCAATGCATCATATTGAGATAGATCGACATTATGCATGTGGGCTGGAGGCGAGTACGCCCTAAATAGTGGATCTTCTTCTTCTTCGTCTGAACCGCCCTCAACGTCTTCAGGTACAATTGGAATGGGCTCCGGTTAAGAAAATAATCCAACTTCTGCATCATCGGGCCCTGGCTCTCGAGGTGGATCCACATCAGATTCATCGTCCGACCCTCCATAACCTGCACCAAACGAGGGCCCCTCGCCGGTGGATGTCGTCGAGAGTACATCATCCCTCTTTAAACATCTTTCGTAAAGATCCCAATCATATGTGGATTGCCAACCACTAGAAGTTGATGACGTCCCCCAATATGTATTTCTATCATTGAACGTCGAAGGACGGTTATGCATGTCCCATCCACCAACCGAGTGTCCTGCAGGGGTTCCATACTACCACCGCACACGGGCACTTCTGTGTTTTGCCTCCCACTTACAGAGTGTCGGCTTGGGGTCATGTATTCCCCTCGAACGACAGTAGATGTTGAGGTCGCAGAAAGATCACTTGGAGATGAAAATTTTACATATACCTCGATATAGGGTGATCCACTGGCAAGATGAGTCTCCACTATTGCCTCAAAGCTCCGAGGACCTTTGATGTCAAATGAGTCATATCTCACCGGATCAACCGAAGCGCAAAATCTATACTTAATAGACTGAACTTTCATTGGCGTTGTTCCGAATATTTTACGCCTAATTCTTTTGTGAAGTTCTACCAAATCAACGTTCCGATTAAAAATCAGTCGCGCTGTGTTCTCCGATAAGAAAACAACACCATTCTCGGTGTCACGAACTTCACCATCGTAGTAAATAACAACATTAATACGTTCACTCATTTTCAGTTTTTTTTTCTTTTGCCTCAATTTCCCTTATGCAACCTGAGAATGAAATTTGGCTGATTTATAGCCTAATTTTGCCGGAGACTACTGTAGCAAAAGAGCGTCCACATGGGAGCTCTTTTCAGTACTCTTGCTGACAGTGCACCCTGCTAGAAGCTTTTTTGGCCACTGTTTGTTCAGAAACGTCTTCTCAAAATTATTTTACCGGAGACTACTGTCACAAAAATTCAATTAATTTTTTATGCTAATATATTTTGCCCAAAACCCTATATATATTTTTTCCCTAGCCCAAAAATTCAATTAATTTTTCATACTGCAAGTGGACGGGAAGGGAGGGCAAAAACGCGTCCACGCCAGCGCGTTTTCCTGGTTATTCAGTAGGAAATCATACCCCAGGGGACGCGCGCGCTTTGCTGAGGTGGCACAAAGCGCGTCCTCTGGGGCGCGATTTTCTGTTGTTTCCCCCAAAAACGCGCTGACGTGGACGCATTTTGGGGGGAAATAGCCTTTTTCCTTAAATATTCTTCAAACTAGCCCATTTCCGTAAATAATATAATATTTTGGTATATATTGGATATTTACCCAACTTTCTTGTTGTCAACGCCGTATCTTTACTTAGCGGCAATTAAGGTTTTCAATTAAAGGCCTTGGTTCCTTGAACTGTATTTTGGGTGTTGAGGTTCTATGGCAGTTTATCGAAATAATTCTCTCCTACACAAACCATGACAATGAGTTACAAGCTGGAGAAAACATGGATAAATGCAGCCCGACCAAGACCTCCATGAGCAACATAGAGATTTTTCACATAGGTCAGTGGGATAATTCTCTCCAACAAACCATGTCAAGGAACTAAGAGCTGAAGAAAACATCAATAAATGTAGCCTAACCAAGACCCTCATGAGCAACACGAAGACTTTTCACACTAATGATGGTACACCCTCAATTGATGCAACTCATTTTCACCATGTAATTGACACTTTTTTTGACCAAGTGTAATTAGTAAACATCAATTTCTCCATGAACAAACTTTCCCAATACATGCATGCATCCTTTGGGTTACATATAGGAAAGCAGCAAATGGGGTACTTAGGTACCTTCATGATACCTATCGTCATAGTTTCATCTCATCAGGACCTCAAGCTACATTCTATTTTATTGCAAATGTTGTCACCAAGCTACTTGGGTAAAAAAACTTATTAGAAGAACTTCGTATGCCACTACAGAGATCTCTCACAGTCTACTGCAATGATCACAACAGAATGAAACAAATTGATGTAGACTTTCATTTCATTTGTAATATGCTTTTACGCAAGCTACTTAATGTTGTTGCGCACTGGCTAACATGAAGGGGGCATATTGGTGTAGAATGAGTGTTTGGTTGCTGGACCTCTTCTTTAACTTATGATGCATGCTTGTTATTCTTTATGCTGAGTTGGTTTTCATTTGAAAGTCTCACGGAAAAAGTTATTGGTTTGTTAACGTTGCTTTGTATTTATGAACCTTTCATTGCTTAAAGTTATGATTATAAGGTTGAATGTTAAGAAATGTTAGACATGTTATATTTTAAAATGACGTGAAAAAAAAGAGAGCAATTTGTCATGTTTTAAAAAATGTTGAATCTTAATTTTCTTTCATTTGGTGGAGGTTGACTCTAGATGGAATGAGAATTTAATTCGAATTTTATTGGATGGTGACCATGTGGATTGAATTTTGGCTATTTCCATTTGTGGCAATTATAGTGATGATATCTTGGTTTGAGGTCATGCACCGAATGAGGTTTACTCGATTAGGTATGACACACATGGGGCTTAAGATAAGGAAACTTGTAAAAAATAAATACTCTCCTCATGATAAAAGTTATTTGGATGGAGATAGAGCCATGAGATTCTTTTGGCAGCTGTGAAGTGCGTCCCTTTCTCTTTGGCTAATGAACATCAGTGTAGGAGATGTGGTGTGGTGGCTTGAAATAGGATCTTATTCATGCCATTTGTTATTGTCCTTTTATTAAATACCTCTTTTTGCAGAGCGATGATAGGTTGGAGTTTGCTATGAGAAAGCTCGACAAGGAGGCTTTCAAAAGCCTTTTGGTGGTTCTATAAAAGCTATAGGGGGCGAGGAACTTGGAGATCATCCAAGGAAAGACTATAACCTCGCAAGATGCTTTGATTCTTGCTTGGACCCTCCATAGTGACTTCAAGGTTCACAACCTCTTATGTGTACCTTTTTTGCCTAGGGGATCGAGGATCGAGAGGTGAGAGGCTCCGTACGGTGTGCAATTGAAGATTAATACTGATGCGGCGTGGCAAGCTAGAGAACGATTGAAGACCTTCGAAATAGTGGTTCGTGACTCGGAGGGCATGGTGTGCATAAGTTGTGTTCGACATTGAGGCACTTGCTATTGTTAATGTCCTCAAGATGGCTAGGGAGTTGGACTTTCACAGATGATTGTTGAGTCAAATTGTTTAGCAAATGTTAACAAAATAGTAGTAGTTTGGATTTGTTTGTTTATACCCAAAACATTGAGGAGGCACGTACTTTGTGTGATTAGTTTGCTGTTATTTCCTTTCATTATGCTCATTGATTATTGATCCCTTAATGAGAATGTGAATATTTTTGTCTGATTTGGATTATTCAAAAATTATCCACCAAATTTTGTTAGACATACTTTAGTTTGGGTTATGATATTTCACCCTTACCGTTTTTTCTTTAAAAATATCACTTAAAAGAGGGAACAACAGAACGTAAAAAAACACTAACTCTTCCTATTCCTTGAGCCTGATTTTTATGTCAGTTGACCACTAAAAATAGTTTGATTGGTATCGACATTATTGTCAGTGTAGGAGAGTATGGGTTCAAGTGCGTTGAAACGTATTATCCTCATATTTAAGGGTTAAGAGGGGATATAAGTAGTTTTAAGCATTGTATAAAAAAAGAGCAGATAATAAAAACCTATAATGAGATTAATGTTAAAAAATAATTTTTTTATATTGAATAAATAAATAATTATGTGATTTCTAATATACACTTGAGAAATTAAAATTTTTAAAAAAATATAATTGATTTATTAATTTATTAGATTTATTTTTAAAAAAATTTGAATAAAATCTTTTTATTAATTTGAAAATTTTCAATCTATACATGTGCAATATATCGAATTAAAAGGTACGTTTTATCATATTCTTTTTCATCCATGATTAGATAAAAATTAAGATAATGGTGACTAAACTTTCACGAGTTTCATTTTGAGCATCAAAAAATAAAAATTTTCATTTTAAATATTCCGGTAAATTTTTTTTTATTTATTTTAGGTATTATTGTTAAAAATTATTTTCATTTTAATTATCTATCGTAAATTCATTGTTATTGTATACTCATTTTAGCCACTTAACTTTAATAAATATTTTCATTTTGATCACTCATTTTTTTAAATTGATCTTATTTTTTTCAAAAAATAAAAAAGAAACCCTTAATCTTTATGAAGAATTGAGTTATTCAACTGGAGGGATGAAACTGTAAAAATTTCGTGTTTTTCCGGTAAAAGCCTATGTTTTTCCATGTTTTTGGAAAAAAACTAAAATTATTTTTAATATCGGGATAAAAGAAAATGAAAGAGATAAAATGCTTTTCATGTCAAAACCCAATTTTTCTCTATATAAACTTAAGTAATTCCTTATAAACCCCTCCCCCAAATTTTTCCTGAGGAAAAGTTTAAAATTAATTCTAGAAAGTGAAAAAATTAAATGATTTAAAAAGATTAAATTATTTTTCTTGTAAAGATACAAGTTTTTTCCTTTTATTGGAAAAAAAAATTAAACCTAATTCTAAAAAAAATAAAGGAAAATTATTGTTTTTTATTATGTAAGAACAAGTTTTTCCATGTAAAAACCTAAGTTTTTCCTTATAAACTCAAGGTTTTTTTTTTTTTACTAAATAAACTAAAATTAATTCTAAAAATTATAAGTAACTTAAAAAGATAAAAAAAAAACCAAAATAAAAACTTGCTAAATGAATATACAATAACATTGAATTAGCGACATGTAACTGAAATGAAAATTGACTTTAATAGCATAGTAATGCCTAAAATGAAAATGGTTTTTAAAGTGAAAATTTTTATTTTTTGACACCCAAAATGAAAATTTTTGAAAATTGAGTAAATTAAACTTGAAGCCTTAAACAACCATTTTAATAATCAAAAGAAAATTATTAAATGAAAAAGGAAAACACACGAACACCCATGCCCCCATGGGGAACCAGAAAGAAAACCCAACACAACACTCTGCAAAAGACAAAACAACGTTTCGTCATCTTCCATTAAACTCTCGCTTCCTCAATTTCATTTCATTTGCTTTGCTTTGCTTTGCTTTCATCTCTCTCTCTTCCATTAATCTTTTCTATCTGTCAAGCTTTGCAGTTTGCAACCCACCACTTCGACTATCAAACAACCAAATAACTCCCCCCATACTCCTAATGTTCATTCATTGACCATCCCCACACACCAAAAAAGGAATCTCTGAAAAAAAATCTTTAGCTTTTTCTATTTGTTTGGTTTTTGTTCTTCATTCTATTGAAATGGTCATCTCACAGTAGATCAAGCAAAAAAGTAATAATGGATCCTGAGAGGTCCCATCGAAGTACTAGCATCAACAACAGCAGCACTAGTGGCAACAACACAACAAGTGAGCTCTTCATTTGTTTCACTTCACGCCTTTCTTCTTCTTCATCCATGAAAATCTCTTCCAAGTCCATCCTTAGTCCTGGTCGCTCTAGGGAATCTTCTTCACATATCTCTCTCTCTTCATCACTCAGTAGGAGGTTGAGAAATAATGGTAGCATGAAAGGTGGTCAAGCTTCACCAATGTTCCCTACAAATAGTGGCAAAAAGAGAGGCTCCGGTTTTGACAACCCTGAGCCTTCTTCACCTAAGGTTACTTGCATAGGTCAAGTTAGAGTGAAGACCAAGAAACAGGGCAAAAAGTTTAGAGCTTGTAGATCTAAAAGAAGGGGAGAAGTTAGTTTCAGAAAAGTGGATCATAACAATGGAGGCAACAGTCTTGATTCAAGTAGCTCTCAGGATTACAACATGGGTCATTTTTTGAGCAGTAATAGCAGCCATCATCAACAGCAGCAAGAGTGCAAGAAATGGGTGCATTTGCCATTGACTATTTGTGAAGCATTGAGGGCATTTGGGGCTGAGTTTAATTGTTTTCTACCTTGCAGGTCTTCTTGTATGGCTAACCAAAGGGATAAAGAAGGGAAAACAAGAGGATCTAGTGCTAATGTTGGGAATGGGAATGGGAATAAGAATGGAAATGGGAGGTCTTCTTGTGGGGCTGTTTTTACAAGGTGGCTTGTGGCAGTTCAAGAAGGGGAAGGGAAAGAGAGGGAGATTGAGTTGGTTGTTGGTGGTGGGGAAGATGATGAGAGAAGGGAAAGTAGTGAGATGATGATGATGCGAAGTAGTCAAAGGAGACATGTCTTTGAAGATATTGAAATAAATGATTTTGCTAATGAAAATAAGGGTGATGATGATGATGAAGCAGCTGCTAGAGTGAGCATATGTATACCACCTAAGAATGCATTGTTGTTGATGAGATGTAGATCTGATCCTGTTAAAATGGCTGCCCTTGCTAATAAGTTTTGGGAAACTCCAGTGCCTAAAGATGAACATGACGATGAAGGAGAGGAGGATGGAAATGAAAGGGAAGGGGAAGTGGAAGAACATGAGCTGGTCCAAGAGGATACTTTGGAAGTTGAAAGAGAGGAAAGGGGAGTAAAATTTGAGCTAGAAATGGAACATCAAGTGAGTGAAGTTAGTGACATGTATGTGTCTAGTGAAGCAAATGAAGAACAAGAAGAAATCCCAGAAGCTGAAGCAGAAGCAGAAGCTGAAACAGAGGTTGAATCCCTTTTGGTGAAGAATGGAAGTACTGGAGTTGCAGAAGAAACAAGTATAGAGTATCAAGATCAAGAACATGAACATGAACATGAAGTGGAAGAAGACCCGCAAGAATCAACATCAAAAGAACAAACTTTGACTGAAGTTCCATTGAGTCTTGAGAATGAAGCTGCCATTGAAGAGCTGCACCAAGCTGAAGAGGAAAATGTTAATGGAAATGGAGAGGAAGAAAGGGAAGAACAAACAAAAGCTGAAGAGGATGAAGAAGAGGATTCAACAGTGGAGGAGGAAGAAGAAGGTGAGACAAGCCAAGAAAGATCCGAACTTGAATACCCGGAAACCGACCCGGAAAACGAGTCAAAGGAGAGTGAGAGTCAAGATAAGTTATTGCCAGATTGTTTACTATTAATGATGTGCGAACCAAAGCTGTCAATGGAGGTATCCAAGGAGACTTGGGTGTGCAGCACAGATTTCATCAGATGGTTACCAGAGAAGAGAAAGCAACAAGTAGTCAAACCAAAGGACAGTGGAGATGAGCCCAAAAGAAGAATCAGCGTTGACTCCAATCCTCGCCCTATTTTTTTACAGCCACCTCGCTCTTCTTGCTCTTTCCCGGCTGCTCCGCCTATGGATACGGCGGGTGCAGCAGCTGTCAATGGAGCTGGCGGCGGCGGATCTAAGACTACAATGATGGAGCACAAGCTTGTTGGAGGTAAAGGGTATGAGCCGTTTCCGCTCACGCGCTGCAAGTCTGAGCCGAGGAGGTCATCGGCTAAGCTAGCACCTGATGCTTGCTTTTGGAAGAATAGGAAGCTGGAGCCGACTTCAGTTGGAGTTGGCGCCGCTGGAGTTGGGTTTTGATGAGCCGAGTTGGGTAAAAAGTAGTCAAAGGTTAAAAAAGTGTTTGTGGTAACTGGTAAGTTGTAGGAGTAAATGTTGTAGGGGTTTTTTGTCCAAATTGAACAGTATCTTCTATGCTCTGTAAAAAAAATTTATTTGTTTGTTTTCCATAGTATCTAATTGATCCCAATTTGGGTAGCACAGTAAGTATGATTTGATGAATTATTGGCAACCTGAAGATGATGGATGAAAGAATTGCATGTTACCAATAGGCTGGCAGAGGCTCCACCAGATGTCAATTTTGAGCCGTTACATTGCTTTCATGGTGCAGACAATGAAAATAATGGTTTAACAAATGATTTGATAGTCCAATTCATGACTTCTTTGTAATTATAATCATAATTTTTGATAGTTGGGTTTGTTTAAAAGATGTTGTCAATCTTGGTCCTTCAAGCTCCACAATTGCTCTAATCAATAAATTAAAATTACCCCCCTTCAAAATCAACTTGAGAAATGATGAAAACTAGAAAATTGCTTTGAAATTCACTATAATTAAGCTAAGGAGCACATGATTTCTCATAAAAAACTTCAACACCAACTTAAAAAAAGTAAGGTATCTCACATGTTAATCATGCCATGCATTGTCATCATCATCAAATTTCAAGGCAACGAAGTTAGTGCTTATCCTTTTTTTTTTTTTTTTGGTTAGTAACAGAGATTTTCAGCCTTTTCACAGACCATGTTTTTCATCTCACCATGGGCCTCCCTACTTATTCTTTTTTAAGGTAAAGACAATGACAAGGTTTTATTAAAGAAAACCCAAAAAGAAGTTAAAAGTGAAACTACCGCATTTTATTTTACCTGGGTATTGAAGAAGTTGTGAACTGCAATCATGATAATTGTGCTTGGAATTGCCTGACTGCAGTAGCCAAGGCTCCCTCGACAGTTGTGATTATAGGTGAATGCTTGTAAGCAAGAGTCATTCTCCTCAATTGCCGGCCATGGGTTTGATCAAACTTGTGATAACCATCAAGTGTATCTGACCGCTAGCAATCATATCAGCCGCATGTGGTTGCCCTTGGTACATTTTCAGCGCCCCTTCCACTGGGATACCCTTTGAGTTCAACCAAATGAGCTGTCCTAATTGTTAGAAACAATTTTAAATCCCAGTCTCAAGAATGATTTCGCTATTTTTTCAAGATGGGATTTGGTTAAGTAAGTCACCAAAGCTGAGGGCCTAATACATGTTTCGGTGTCACCTCTTTTGTAAAACCTAAATCATTGAGCGACTTCCCAAGCATAACAAGAGCAGCATATTTATCCAATGGGCACCCAATTGCCTTGGAAACAAATGTTACAGTACGAGAAGCTAGGGGATTTGCCTGAAAACCCCACCAGATGCTGGGATCGCATAGTGGCAGGTCATGAGCCCAGATACATTTAGACTCTTAGCCAATTTTGTAGTCGATGACCTTATGGTATCTAAGCAAGAAGGTGGGATAGTTTGAGTGGGAATCGAGTAGGCAGAGTCACCAGAATAGACACTGGCCTGCTTCATGTCGTCCATTATCCCTCCAATCACTACGTTACCATGTGAATCAGCAAGCTACATCAATCCCGGTTGCATCAGATAAATTGGTGGGTCCAAGTCTAATAAAAATAAACTTTTACTTAAAAGTATTAAATTTGTATGTAGTAATCAGGTAATTATATTTCTTGGTAAAACAAGTTAGTTAAAATAAAAGGGGATTTTAAAATTAAAAATTAAAACTAAAACTTCAAAAGGTTGCAAATAGAATTTATATAAGAAAAAAATATGATGAGAATCTAATCAGGTGAGTTTCATCATCAATGTAAAAATAAGTTCAATATTCTTTCATAAATCAATTAGATACCAACATCACACATAATGTTGAGGCAAGTATTTTTTTTTTGGTGGATTTGAGGCAAAGTTTTTTTTACGTTACCTGTTAAGTGTCAATCAAAAGTGATCACTTTCATCATCACTGCGACAAGATGTCACTTGTCATATTTAAAGTTACAATTTATTGAAATCAAATAATATATATGGAAGCTCGACTTTGAAGACTAATTCATTTAAAGCAATTGTCCTTAAAGATTGGATTGGTTCAAAATCAAGTAATTAAACCCTTTGGATTGTAGAGAACAAATCGAGATAGCATTGAAGATATCATTGAAGAAAGAATCTACAACAATCCACTTTTCTTATGTATTTATTAGTGTATTGTTTTTGACTATTTTGAAGTTTCTATAATTAAGGGGTTCTATTGTAATTGATCTCTAATATGTTAGCAAGTCTCGAAAATTTCTTTATATTGAGAGACTTGTATAGGTTTTAGATAAGAGCATAGAGAACACTTCATTATTCATTGATGAACATATTTATGTGAGTGCATTTGAGAGGAAGTAGTTTGTGTTTACAACCTAAATTCTTAGGGGGTGAATGCTCTAGTCTTTGTTCTTGGAGAGTAAGAAAACATGGTTCACTTGTTATATTTTGGATTAAAGATAATGGCATCCAAAGTAGCCATTACAGCCTAGCACTTCCATTCAACACATAAGTTTAAACCAATCAGCGACTATGTGTTTCAACACATACCACCCAATCTCTCATTACCTTTTTAATAGTCAACCAAAAGCTTGTTGAAATTATTTCCTTTATTAACAAAATAACTCTATAACAAAGTGCTTAAATTTTAATTTATTAATAGCATTAGAAATTAGAGAAATCTAATTATAACCAACAAACACACGCACATAGGGTTTATTTAGGCTAAGATTACATATCCACACAACATGGATTGCATATATAACTTATACTCATTAATGCTATTTGCCACAAGTATTAGAATAATTAAACAATTACAATTTTAAAAATCCTAATTGACAAGGTAAATATTCTAAGTCGAGTTAGGTTCAGGCCGGGCCTAAGCATGATATTAATATAATTTATGCTTGCTCAAGCTCGGCTCGGCCCGAAAGATGGGCCTAAAATTTAGCCCAAGTCCACCAATATTTGCAAAAGACTAACCTAAGCCCATTTTAAGTCTGCCCGTATTATTTTTATTTTTTAAAAATATTTATATTATTTTAATTTAATATTTAATAATTTTATATATTTTTTATTTATTGACATTTTTATATAGTCATCTTAACATTATTTTAATATTTACATTAGAGTAGTATTATATATTTAGTAGAGGTTTATTTTTTTAATGTGTTATAAATTACATAATATATAAAAATAACATAATATAAAGTATTATAAACTTAAAAATGGGCTAGGCCAGACTCGAGCCTTGAATGTTCAAGCCTAAGATCGGCCCATATTTTAAACGGACCTATTTTTATTGTCTATTTTTTTGGGCCTAATATTTTTATCCAAACCCTCTCAAATTTTGAGCTGGCCCTCGAATCTAGGCGAGTAATTCGGCCCATGAATAAGTCTCACTATGACCTATTTAGAGTTTCTTCTAATATAAGTTGTATTATGCATTACAAAATAATCTTTATTACGGAACTTAATATAAGTAATTAATGAGTGAATAATCATTCTCTTTTCATGTAAAACCAACGAGGACGTGAAGCAAAGACAAATGAAAAACATGTAAAAATTTTATTAATTAATTAATCTGAAATATTACAATAATTCACTACAAATTTCCTACTCCAAGGCACATATCGTAATGGTTCTTCCTCAAGGACTTGTTTGACTAATTTGAGTGGTATTGGAGACGTGAGAGTCTGGTTCGCCTTTTTCAAGTTGGTAATGATGGTTGCAGGATTTGAATTAATCAAAACAACCACGTACCTATCCATGGTTTGCAAATTCGGGCAGTCGAGTAATGAGATTCACAAGCTTGGCCGATGACAATTGGATTCGGCCAAATATTGCTAATAGTTTATAATATTAGTAGTAATAATATTTTATTAGGTAAAAGAATTTAATAAATTATAATTATTGATCTGTACAATTTTATGTAAAGTTATCTTATAAAATAAAGGATACATTTATTGAATATCCATATAAAGAATTTTTGTATTAGTCGTTGAGGGTTTTGTTGTATATTAGAGGTATTTTAAAGATTTAAGAAAAATGTTCATATTTTAGTAACTTCCCTTTGTTTCAAATTGTATTATTTATTTGTGTAGCAAGTATCAGTATCCTTTTCATGTTTGTTCTTTTTCCTACTTTGGGAGCCTTTTCTTCTACGTTTCGAGTAGAATAGGCTTCAAAAAGACGATGTTTTATCTCAGTCGTATGAGAGAGTTGCCATTACAAAGGCCAAGAGATGAAGTTGGAATATTTGTGGTGGAATCGAAAAAGAAGAAAGAAGGGAAGTTGAAGGATTTGGAAAGAAAAGAAATGAGAAGTGGAAGGAAAAGATAAGGTTTTGCATGAAGTCATCGCTCAGTTTTCGTGTTTGTTTTTTTAGAGAAATATAGTAATTCAAATGGAAATACAACATTAAATGTAGTATTATTATAAACTAGAATGACAATGCAACCACCTCATCAATAACAGTAAAGTACAAACAAGAAAATGCACCAGGTAAAATAAATCAAACTAAAAATAACATTTACAACAACTTGTTTCCATTGTTTTAACAGTTGCATGTCGTGGTTGTCATAAAACCCAGTGAAGGAGAGATATATACAATAAAAATTGCCAAACTAGCAGTATCAAAAAACCACCAGAGACGCACCATTATTTTAGTCTTGCCGCCGCTAGACTACACCAATAATGAACTCCGACTAAAACCAACAATGCTAGTGATCCCCAAAAGACTCTTTAGTATTAGCAATGCACAAACCCAATCCCTAAGACTAAATCAATAGCCTTTTAAACTTCTCGAAAATAAAAGTAAAAATATAATTAAGAAAATCACTAAAAACTACAATTGCTAACACCACCACCGTTTTCAAAGAAAACAGAATAGGCTATTATCATCGCCACCAATATAAGAGAAAATGAAACATATCGCCACAACTTTAAAAGAAAACGAAGCGAATATTATTCATTCACAAGCTTTTATACACGAGCTCAATTAACATATCATTACAATTGTAGCAATTTAATAATCATTCAATTAACATCACGGTTATTGTAATAATTTGATAGTTCTGAATAATATCTTTCAATTTAAGGTTCAAAATTATAAACAATTTAGAAAATGTAACTAAAAAATTCCATTAAAACATTTGGCATTTATTCTTGTATATTAATTTAAATTTTATAAACTTTTTTATATGATGTATGAGATATTTATCGATATTTTAAATATTTTTCATATATATATTTATAATAAAATTTCATTTTTTAATAACAAATATGTTAATATACAAATGCAAATATTACAATTTTTAATGTAATTTGATAAGTGCTAAAAGTAAGATGTTTTAACCTCGTTCTTAACGCGATTCAGTGTTAACTGTGAATTTTGGATGATTATCCGATGCTAATTGTGAATTTTATACTCCTAATCCTTTAAATTCATGTTTTAATACTTAATAGAGCACTTGGGGGCAAAAGGAGCGAAAACCAAAGCGTCGTAGCAAGTTGAAAGAGCCACACGGGCTGCACTTTTTCACACAGTTGTCTGACCCACACGGGCATGTGGTAGGTGTCGTAACCATTTTTTTGAAGAAACGGGAATCGACTTTGGTTTTGAAAATAAAGAAAACGGGAGTCGCCACCGATCTTTATTAGGTGTGATCGGATCACCTTTGTTTTAATAAAACATTTTGGTTTATTAAAACAACAATTTTGGTCTACGAAATCTGAGAAAACGGGTTCGGAAGTCGGTTACGTACAAGGAAGGGTTAGCACCCTTGTAACGCCCAAAGTTGGTACCAAATTGATTGATGTTGTCCTAACGTTGAAAACTTGAAAATATTTAGGGTAAAAATTGAAAAGAATAAAATTCATTCATTCGGGATTAAATCCTAAGATTATCTCGCTTCAAAGGAATAAAAGTATCATACCCAACACGTTAGGATATAACACCCTTATATTTCGACATCGAGATCATCTTCGACAAGAAAAGGATATTTGAATATTTAGTCGAACGAAAAGATCGACACCCAAGACGTTAGGATGTAATTTTTCGGCCTTCTAAACACACAAATATTACCTCTTTTGTATGAATTAAAAATGTCGGATTGCGATTTAAAACCATTGACCCACATGAAACAACAAAAATACAAAATCAACAATACTGGTAACAAAAGATAAAAGTGTAAAAAGGTAAAAGACGGCTTTGAAATAATAATAAAAAGGGGTTGAAGGTATTAGTAAAGATCGAGATAATAAAAAGTATATACAATATGATAGTATAAATATAATAATAATAATAGTAATGATAATATAATAATAATAATAATAATAAGATAATATTGATACGGACATAAAATATGTACAACGTGCCAATATAAATATGATAATGATAATGAGATAATAATACGAATGCAAAGTATATACAATATGATAATAATAATAATAATAATAATAATAATAAATAATAATAATAATAATAATAATAATAATAATAATGATAAATATAGTAAAATAATAATAATAGTAATATGTAGAACATAATAGTATAATAATAATAATAATAATAATAATAATAATAATAACGATAATATAATAATAGATATGATAAATATGATAATAATAGTAATAATAAAACAACAATAATACTAACACAAAATATGTACAATATACTAATATAATATAATGATAATAATAAACAATAATAATAATAATATAGTAATAAATAATAATACTAAGAGTAATAATAAACGTAATAATAATATAGTATTAAATACAATACTAAACATGAAGTACAATAATACATAAAAAATTAATAATAAATGAGCGAAAATAGTCAAAAAGGACGAAAATTGAATTAAGAGCAGAATATTGGGGCGAATTTGAAATAAATAAAAGAGGGAAGGGCCTTATTGAAACGCGCGTGAAAGGAGGGGGACTGAAATGGAAATTGTGCTCTTCTCCTAAAACGCAACGTCTTGACAGGGACCGAATTGCAAACTAAATAAACTGTCGGGGCAAACTTGAAAATGACTAAAAACCTGATTGCAAGTATCTAAAAGAGCGGAGGGACCAAAAGGGTAATTAGCCCTTTCAAAGAAAACACGCGGATCCTCTGGTCGGGTCGGGTCGTGCGCGCGGGTCGTATGCGAAACGACGTCGTTTTGGGCATTGATGGCCAGCCCCAAAACGACGTCGTTTTGTGGGGGCTATATAAGGCCAAAGTTGTTAACAAAAATCATTTCTGTTTGGTGTTTTAAAAAAAAACTGATTTCTCTCTCTTGTTCTCTGCAGGTCCGAAAATGGGGGGGTTTCAACGTCGCTCCGACGCCATTCTCCGTCGCTCCGGCCACCACGCGCGGTGGCCGAAAGAGGTAAGGCCTTCCCTTTTCTTTCCTTTTTATTTATTATATTAATATATATATACGTATAGATTTTAATTAAGTAATGAAATAAAAAATGAAACGACGAATAAAAGAAAAGAAAGGAAAATACGGAATCACCTCTTGGCTCCAGATCTTGTGTTTTTTTTTTGTTACTGTTTTTGACTGAAAGATTTTTGTATTTCTTTTTGAAAATCAATGGAAGAACCCTTTACATTGTTTCCAGATTCGGCTCTTATAGAGCTGAGAAAAAAAAATCAAAATAAAATACAATATTATCCCCTGTGCTGTTGCGTTGGTTTCTCTTATTTTATTACAGGTAGCGCTTAGTGGAGTGACGATGGTGGCTGAAAACAGTGAGAGGTGAAGCGGTGGCAGTGGATGCTGACGTGCGGAGTGGAGGCCTTAGTAGGGTTGCGGGGCTGAGTTGTTTTAGGGTTTCAAAACCCTAAATTTTTCTGAAAGAATTTACTGTTTTGGGCCTGTTTGTAAATTGGGCCATTTTGGATTTTGTAATTGGGTTTATTTTTTAATTTTGTTTGGTTTTGGGCCCTGGGTTAATGAACCCGGGCCAAAATTGGTTATTACAGCTGCCCCTCTTTGCTCATTATCGTAAAATGAGAATAGAGCAAAGACAACAGAAGAACCAATTTTGCCCGGTCTTGGCCAAGCCTTGACTTGTTGGTCCTCGTCTTCCTCAAACATCTTCAAACCCCGTTGCTTTGATCTCTTCCACTGCTACTTCTGAGAGATATGACATGTAGCTTCAACTTGCTTTTCCTCAATCTTCTAAGGGGTGAGACTTGTTTACTTTCAACTTGCTCTAATATGACTCCAGGACACGAAGAGATTTGTAGCCTCGATCTACTCACTGCTCCACCTGGACTTTGAGGAAATAAATCTGCATTTTTCAAACTGCTCCCTAACTATCTTCAAGAAATTGAAAATACCTCAGCATGTGACCCGAGGCTCAACTCACCTCTTGTAGTATGAGTTGATTTTTTTTGTTTTTTTGTTTTTTTTTTTGAACAGACAGAAATTGAAAATTAGAAATTGAAAATACCTCAGCGTGCGACCTGAGGCTCAACTCACCTGAGTTGATTTTTTTGAACAAATAGAAATTGAAAAACAGAAATTAAAAATACCTCAGTGTGCGACCCGAGGAGTTGATTTTTTTGCAAACAGAATTTTGAAAAACAGAAATTGAAAATACCTCAGCGTGCGACCCGAGGAGTTGATTCAAACAGAAATTGAAAAACAGAAATTAAAAATACCTCAGCGTGCGACCTGAGGAGTTGATTTTTGCAAGCAGAAATTGAAAAACAGAAATTAAAAATACCTCAGCGAGCGACCTGAGGAGTTGATTTTTGCGGACAGAAATTAAAAATCAGAAATTAAAATACCTCAGCGTGCGACCTGAGGAGTTGATTCAAACAGAAATTGAAAAACAGAAATTAAAAATACCTCAGCGTGCGACCTGAGGAGTTGATTTTTGCAAGCAGAAATTGAAAAACAGAAATTAAAAATACCTCAACAGGCGACCTGAGGAGTTGATTTTTGCGAACAGAAATTAAAAATCAGAAATTAAAATACCTCAGCGTGCGACCTGAGGAGTTGATTCAAACAGAAATTGAAAAACAGAAATTAAAAATACCTCAGCGTGCGACCTGAGGAGTTGATTTTTGCAAGCAGAAATTGAAAAACAGAAATTAAAAATACCTCAGCCGGCGACCTGAGGAGTTGATTTTTGCGAACAGAAATTAAAAATCAGAAATTAAAATACCTCAGCGTGCGACCTGAGTAGTTGATTCAAACAGAAATTGAAAAACAGAAATTAAAAATACCTCAGCGTGCGACCTGAGGAGTTGATTTTTGCAAGCAGAAATTAAAAAACAGAAATTAAAAATGCCTCAGCGTGCGACCTGAGGAGTTGATTTTGGAGAACGTATCATCTGGTGGAACTCGAATGCCTTCTTTCTCCTTGGTTCGGTGCAGTCATTGTCAAAACTTCTTGCTTTACTGGTGTACCTGTATGTGTTATGCGTGATGATGTCATGATATGCACGTGTTTGTCTTAAATGCCTACATGATTATGCCATGTGCCTTGGGTTTGTTTGTCATGTATCTCTTTTTCTGTCACGACTTTCATGATGACCTATCTTCATTGCTTCGATTCTTGACTTTTCTCAGGTCTTGTACCCGTCCTCAAGTTCTACGAGTAATTCGTGTTTCTCGTATATCCCTTTTTTTTGCCCCCTGTTGAACTTTGTCCTTGCTTTGAGGCTCTCGTACTTACCCAATGCTCATCCAGGTAATGCTCAATATTCTTTTCGTTTAGAGTGTGTAATTTCACTATTTATCTCTAAAATGAAACATAAATAAAATGCATGAAAATGACAAAGTAGGCATGAAAGGGATACCTCATATCTATATTTATTTCAAAAGCAACAAGCAAAGAAAATTGACAAGGAATAACTCGATCAAGAAAGCATTATAAAAGGAAAACAAGTTCAGTTGTCATAAGTGCTTTAGATATCCGACGCATGAACTTCTCCATGTTTCTTCATCCTGAATCTTTTCGAGCAAGGTTTTTTGTGTAGAAGATCCTTGAGCTTCAGAGTCCGCTTCAATACTATAATCTCGCCGTTCGACTCCCTGTTCAAACCATTCTTGCTTTTCCGACCCAAATTTGCTTCCTTAGGACGCCCTTTCGGGTTTTCATCCTAAACCTTCTTTGTTTATCAGGACGCCCTTTTCGGGTTTTTTTTTAGGCGTAATATTTCTTCATGGCATCTGAGTTTACCGGATTTGGTAACTCTTTCCCATCCATTTCAGTAAGAATCAAAGCTCCACCTGAGAAAGTTCTCTTTACGACGTATGGTCCCTCCCAATTCGGTGCCCATTTTCCTCGGAAGTCTTTTTGTATCGGGAGAATCTTTCTCAGGACGAGTTCTCCTTCACGAAATTCTCTTGGACATACCTTCCTGTCATGGGCGGCGATCATTCTTTTCTGGTACATTTGTCCATGACAGATTGCTTTTAGGCGTTTTTCTTCAATCAGGTTCAATTGGTCATATCGAGCTCGAACCCATTCCGATTCTTCTAGTTTTGACTCCATTAAGACTCGCAGGGAGGGGATCTCAACTTCAATGGGTAGTACAGCTTCCATTCCATAGACCAAAGAGAAAGGAGTTGCCCCCGTGGAGGTCCGTACACATGTGGGATACGCATATAGAGCAAATGGTAGCTTCTCGTGCCAGTCTTTATACGTCTCAGTCATTTTCCCAATAATCTTCTAGATATTTTTGTTAGCGGCTTCTACCGCTCCGTTCATCTTTGGACGATAGGGTGAGGAGTTATGATGCTTTATTTGAAATTACTCGCACACTTCCTTCATCATCTTATTGTTCATGTTCAAGGCATTATCTGAGATGATTCTCTCAGGCAAACCGTATCGACATATGATCTTCCTTTTTAAGAACTTGCAGACTGCGGTCTTTGTCACATTGGTAAACGAAGCAGCTTCTACCCATTTTGTGAAGTAATCTATGACCACAAAAATGAATCGATGTCCAATAGAAGCCTTTGGGGAAATTGGCCCTATAACATCCATCCCCCGCATAGAAAAAGGCCACGGAGAAGTCATGACGTAAAGGGGCGAATGTGCTGCATGAATTTTATCGTCATAAACTTGGCATTTGTGACACTTTCGTGCGTAACTAATGCAGTCACTTTCCATTGTCAACCAGTAATAACCGAGCCTCATAATCTGCCTGGCCATAGTGAAGCCATTGGCGTGCGTTCCACAAACTCCTTCATGGACCTCTTCGAGTATCTTTCTGGCTTCAACGGTATCCACACATCTCAGGAGCATTTGATCTTTCCCTCTTTTGTATAGGATGTCCTTATCGAGAACAAATCCCGCTGCCAATCTTCTGATCATTCTTTTGTCGTTTTCGTTTGCTTGCTCGGGATATCTTTGATTCTTGACATATTTTAAGATATCATGGAACCATGGTTGTCCATCTGCTTCGTTTTCAATGCTAAAACAATGCGCAGGGGCCTCATATATGCTCATCTGGAGAGGCATTATTTCTGTTTCTCGGTTTGCTTTGGACATTGAAGCCAAGGTGGCCAGGGCGTCAGCCAATTGGTTTTCTTCCCGTGGGAAGTAATTAAAAGTCACTTCTTCGAATTCTTCAACCAATTCCGCAACAAGATCGCGATATTTGACCAATTTCGAGTCTCTTACTTCCCAATCTCCGCGGATTTGGTAAATCACCAATGCCGAGTCCCCGGAGACCGCTAAGACCTTGACGTTCTACTCGATAGCTGCGCGAAGTCCCATGATGCAAGCCTCATATTCCGCCATGTTGTTGGTACAGAAGAAATTTAATCTGGCAGTAAAGGGGTAATGATTCCCTTCTGGTGACACTAAGACTGCTCCAATCCCATGCCCCAATGCATTCGACGCACCATCAAAACTCATCTTTCATGATTTCTCTTTCGACGATTCACATTCTTTTTCTGTAATGCATATCAAGTCTTCGTCTGGGAAGTCAAGTCTCAATGGCTCGTATTCCTCTGTTGTTCGAGTTGCCAAGAAATCAGCTATTGCGCTCCCTTTAATCGATTTTTGGCTCACGTATACGATGTCATATTTCGATAGTAGGATCTGCCATCGTGCCATTCTTCCTGAGAGTGCAGGCGATTCTATCATGTATTTTATTGGGTCCAGCTTTGAAATCAACCACGTCGTATGATACAGCACATATTGTCTGAGCCTCCGAGTTACCCAGACCAGAGCACAATAGAATTTTTCGATTGACGGATACTTTGCTTCATACTCCGTGAATTTCTTGCTGAGATAATAGATCGCCTGTTCCCTTTTTCCGGACTCATCATGTTGTCCCAGGACGCAACCCATTGAGTTTTCGAACATAGTCAGATATAGTATTAGCGGTCTTCCAAGAGTTGGTGGTACTAGCACCGGGGGACTAGACAAATACTGCTTTATCTTGTCAAAAGCCTCTTGACACTCCTCGTTCCATTCTCCAGAATTGTGTTTTCGAAGGAGTCGAAAAATCGGATCATACTGCTTGGTGAGTTGAGCAATGAATCGAGCGATGTAGTTCAGCCTCCCTAGAAATCCTTTGACTTCTTTTTGTGTGCGCGGGGGCGGTAGTTCTTGTATGGCCTTTATTTTATCCGGATCAACCTCGATACCTTTCTCGCTAACGATGAACCCCAGTAATTTTCCCGAGGTAGCCCCGAAGGTACATTTGGCTGGGTGAAGCTTCAGTTGGAATTTTCGCAGTCTTTCAAACAACTTCCGGAGGTTCTCAACATGCTCTCTTTCCCCTCGAGATTTGGTGATCATATCGTCGACATAGACTTCTATTTCCTTGTGCATCATGTCATGAAACAATGCTACCATAGCTCTCTGGTATGTTGCCCTGGCATTCTTTAGTCCGAACGGCATCACTTTGTAGCTGAATGTCCCCCACATTGTCGTGAATGTAGTTTTCTCCATATCTTCGGGAGCCATCTTGATTTGATTGTAGCCCGAAAATTCATCCATGAAGGAGAAAAACGAATGCTTTGTTGTGTTATCTACCAATGTATCGATGTGTGGCAACGGGAAATTATTTTTAGGGCTTGCTCGATTCAAATCACGGTAATCTACGCACATTCGCACTTTGCCATCTTTCTTCGGTACTGGGACTATATTAGCCACCCATTCTGGATATCTAGAGATTTGTAGGAAGCCAGCATCAAATTGTTTCTTTACTTCTTCCTTTATCTTTAAGAGCATTTCAGGCCTCATCCGCCTTAACTTCTGTTGGATAGGCTTGCATTCTGGTTTCAATGGGAGTCTATGGACCACTACATCTTCGTTCAAACCTGGCATATCTTGATACGACCATGCGAACACGTCTTTGTATTCATGAAGCAAGGCGATCAGATCATGTTTGGTGTCCTCTGACATGGAGGTCCCAACTTTTACCTCTTGCCTCTTTTCTTCACTTCCCAAATTCACTGTCTCGACAGATTCTCGATAGGGCAGAATCTGTTCATCTTCTTGTTCTACCATTCTTAGTAAGTCTGGGGAGGAGACATAATCTTCAGCATTTTCTTCAGCCTCGAATTCTCCCACACAAATGGCTTTCTCGAAATTGATTTTAGGACTTGTAACGGGATTGTTCATGTCGTTGACATCTGAGCATCTGAAAAGTGAATGGAAAAGAAAACTATAGAGGAGCATCAAGGTATTGGAACACACAAGCATAATATTACGGTATGATATGAGATATATGTAAGGACAAGCTATGAGAAGAGGGAATAAAATATGAAGACAATGAGAATGAAAAAACTATGACAAGATGCATCTCCATTAATGTTTATTTAAAAGATAATTAGCAAACATAATTACTCATAACGGATTCCCCTTATAACTTAGGGGCATACAAAAAGAGTTAACACTGAGCATTACTCTAGAGAGAACTTAAAAACTACAAGGAGATCCACAGCAGTCCAATTGTTCAAAGTGAATCCAGGAGGACAAGGGCGTATCATCGAAACATCTTTAATTGCATCATCTCCTTTGTCACCATGCTCACGTTCCCTTCCGTATGGTTAGGGAGCAGATTTCCAGCCACATTACTAGTACCGTCAAACCATAAAATGCTTGCATCAATGAGACCTTGAACCCTTCTTTTAAAGGCTAGACAATTTTCTGTAGAGTGCCCCCGGTTTCCAGCATGGTACATGCAATTAGCATTAGGATCGTACCATTTTGGGTTGAGGTTTCAGGGGTGCCACATAATGTGGGGATATTAATTGTTTTTCCAATAATTTCAGGTACAACTCTCTATACGACACATGAATAGGGATGAATAGAGGTTTTTCAGGATTGGGCTTTGGGTTGGAATCCCGCCTAAGAGGGCCTTGATGACTAGTAGTCACTATCCCTAGCTGACTTACTGTAATAGGCTTTGAATGGCCCTTACTCTTACTCCCCGCTTCTTCATTCTTCAGAGCTTTCAAAGTCCTCTCTCTCCCTTCTTTTGCCACTGTTTGAACAATCGTTTTGGCTCGACCATCTTCAGAGTTTAACTTTTAGCCCAACAGGGTCGAGGTATTAGTGTGACCCTGGGGTTTATCAATGACGGGTTCTCTTTGTAACTGTACGTCTGGTTGAGTCAGGATATTCATCGGGGAATAAACAATTTCTTCGTCATCATTCGTACTATTGACCATTGGGCCACTCCTTTTTTCAAGTCTTTCGACTAGTAATTGGGTTAACCGACGCATCATATTCATTTGATCTTGCATGTTCCGTTGAATTTTGGTCAACTGCTCTTGCATCAGTATTTGTCTTTGCTCTAATCTCTCCAACCTTTGTTCCATGTTTTCTAGGTCACTGAAATAATTTCACCTAGTCAGGGTCTTTCTACGAATTTTAATACACGTGATATGATGTAATGCCTGAAATGCAATGCAAATGCATGGAATGAATGCAAAAAGAAAGAGAGGTGTTGATTATGAATTCAATTCATATTAGAAGAGTTTGTCTAGAAAATATGTTTCTTTACATAAAATGGACCGCATATACGGCCTCTTCCTCATAGTCCAGGTGAAAACACCAATCCTCTTCTTCGTATCCGGATATTATGGTTGTGTCCCGTGAATTTTCTCAATAGACGCCTCTTCTAGCTCTTTGTTGCTTGGTCCAGGTCATATCCCATCACTCGTTATCTTCCACGATACTCATAATCTTCTAATAACTCCCAAACAATTCTTGCCGTCTTGAATCTTCAGGCAAATCCTCTTCTTTGTATCCGGTTGTCGTCTTCCGTGAATTTTTCAATCGATATCTCTTCTAGCTCTTTGTTGCTTGGTCTAGGTCATACTTCGTCATTCGCTTATTGTCCGTGATGCTCATAATCCTCTGAAGACTCCCAAACAATCCTGGTCAGCTTTGAATCTTCAGGTAAAGTCTTCTCTCGTTGTTACCTAGACTATGTTCAGACGACTGTATTATAATCCACTTTATCAAGTAACACATTTTCTTATGACAAACTTTTCTATTTAGCAATTGAATACGAATCAACACCTCCTTTCTAAGATGATGCAATGTAATGCAAATGCATGGATGCAAAGAGGTATCGATTTAGATTCAACTTCGTTTAGAAAAATTTTCAGAAAACAAAGCTCTTTACATAAAATGGATTATAAATGCAACTTTACCCTAATGCCCAGAGTTTTGACTTTCTCGAGCAACAAAGCTAATTCTTGGCCCTTGTCCGATATCAGCTCATACTTCTCATTTAGTATGTCAGCCTGAACTACCAACGTTTGCAAATAATCGGCCACCTTTCGGATTTGAGTCACAGCTTCGCCCATAAAGTAGTCCCGATCCCTGACTTGACTCTGAGAGTGATGAAGTTGTTCTTTTCCAGCTCACGATTCTTCTTTTCAAAATCTTGCTTTATCATCTCCACTTTTGATGGGATTACCTGCAAATATTCCTCCACGGATTGCTCGTTTTCCAGACTTGACCCCGGCATGTTGTCGTTGATCCTCCTACTGATCCATCCGCTATATTCGAGAGTAGTCCTTGATCCCATATAGCTTTTAACTCGTGAAGATTGTTTTATGTCACGAGTGTAGTCCCATAATTCTGACACATACCCCACAGCTAGACTGTCTCCCTTTTCTAGTTGTGTCGTCTCTGACCAAATTCAGATAGCCGCATTATCTTCCACTTTATCAAGAAAGTTGTTTTCCATGGCAAACTTTCTAATTCAGCAATCGAACCCGAATCGACACCTCTTAAATGTGAGAATGCATGCAATGCAATCAAAACAAGAGAAAACATGTTAATGCAAGAGAAGATAAGCAAACACAAAAGCGTTAGTACAAGAGAAATAAGCAAACATAAAACACCTATTGGGGTGACTACTAGGGGTTTAGCGTGGTTCTGTCCAAGGTGGGTTCCTAGGTCTCTCTATATGTGGTTCAGTTCTAAAGAGAGGTACCCGAACTAGAAGATTCCTCGATCCTCACCTATTATAGGCTCATACGGACCGAGTTCGGTTCAGGGGGATACATTTCCCTATGGCCATGCGGAGGTGAAAACCTCACGAAGCACATAGGTACGGATGTATCCCAGAAGCAATCCACTAGCCCATGCGGAGGTGAAAACCTCACGAAGGCTTAGTTTCTTACTCCACTTAAGGGTGTGACCACAACGGTCATGCAATGTAAGTGTAAGAATTATGAGACTCGACATTATTGTAATTAACACATAAACAGATACATCAAATGAAACATGATTTTTTTTGTTTTTTTTTTTAAATATTTTCAAATTTTCATTCAAAAGGAAAAAAATCAATCAATTTACGGCCTGACTCTCTCAACTTCCCCAGTGGAGTCGCCAAGCTGTCGTAACCATTTTTTTGAAGAAACGGGAATCGACTTTGGTTTTGAAAATAAAGAAAACGGGAGTCGCCACCGATCTTTATTAGGTGTGATCGGATCACCTTTGTTTTAATAAAATATTTTGGTTTATTAAAATAACAATTTTGGTCTACGAAATCTGAGAAAACGGGTTCGGAAGTCGGTTACGTACAAGGAAGGGTTAGCACCCTTGTAACGCCCAAAGTTGGTACCAAATTGATTGATGTTGTCCTAATGTTGAAAACTTGAAAATATTTAGGGTAAAAATTGAAAAGAATAAAATTCGTCCATTCGGGATTAAATCCTAAGATTATTTCGCTTCAAAGGAATAAAAGTATCATACCCAACACGTTAGGATATAACACCCTTATATTTCGACACTGAGATCATCTTCGACAAGAAAAGGATATTTGAATATTTAGTCGAACGAAAAGATCGACACCCAACACGATAGGATGTAATTTTTCGGCCTTCTAAACACACAAATATTACCTCTTTTGTATGAATTAAAAATGCCGGATTGCGATTTAAAACCATTGACCCACATGAAACGACAAAAATACAAAATCAACAATACTGGTAACAAAAGATAAAAGTGTAAAAAGGTAAAAGACGGCTTTGAAATAATAATAAAAAGGGGTTGAAGGTATTAGTAAAGATCGAGATAATAAAAAGTATATACAATATGATAGTATAAATATAATAATAATAATAGTAATGATAAATATAATAATAATAATAATAATAATAATAATAATAATAATAATAATAATAATAATAATAATAATAAGATAATATTGATACGGACATAAAATATGTGCAACGTGCCAATATAAATATGATAATGATAATGAGATAATAATACGAATGCAAAGTATATACAATATGATAATATAATAATAATAATAATAATAATAATAATAATAATAATAATAATGATAATATAGTAAAATAATAATAATAGTAATATGTACAACATAATAGTATAATAATAATAATAATTAATAATAATGATAATAATATAATAATAATGCTAAGATAATAATAATAATATGTACAGCATAATAATATAATAATATAATAATAAATAGTATATAAAAATAAAATAATAATAATAATAATAATAACGATAATATAATAATAGATATGATAATAAAATGATAATAATAGTAATAATAAAATAACAATAATACTAACACAAAATATGTACAATATACTAATATAATATAATGATAATAATAAACAATAATAATAATAATATAGTAATAAATAATAATACTAAGAGTAATAATAAACGTAATAATAATATAGTATTAAATACAATACTAAACATGAAGTACAATAATACATAAAAAAAATTAATAATAAATGAGCGAAAATAGTCAAAAAGGACGAAAATTGAATTAAGAGCAGAATATTGGGGCGAATTCGAAATAAATAAAAGAGGGAAGGGCCTTATTGAAACGCACGTGAAAGGAGGGGGACCGAAATGGAAATTATGCTCTTCTCCTAAAACGCAACGTCTTGACAGGGACCGAATTGCAAACTAAATAAACTGTCGGGGCAAACTTGAAAATGACTAAAAACCTGATTTCAAGTATCTAAAAGAGCGGAGGGACCAAAAGGGTAATTAGCCCTTTCAAAGAAAACATGCGGATCCTCTGGTCGGGTCGGGTCGCGCGCGCGGGTCGTATGCGAAACGACGTCGTTTTGGGCATTGATGGCCAGCCCCAAAACGACGTCGTTTTGTGGGGGCTATATAAGGCCAAAGTTGTTAACAAAAATCATTTCTGTTTGGTGTTTAAAAAAAAAAACTGATTTCTTTCTCTTATTCTCTGCAGGTCCGACAATGGGGGGGTTTCAACGTCGCTCCGACGCCATTCTCCGTCGCTCCGGCCACCACGCGCGGTGGCCGGAAGAGGTAAGGTCTTCCCTTTTCTTTCCTTTTTATTTATTATATTAATATATATATATATATATATATATATATACGTATAGATTTTAATTAAGTAATGAGATAAAAAATGAAACGACGAATAAAAGAAAAGAAAGGAAAATACGGAATCACCTCTTGGCTCCAGATCTTGTGTTTTTTTTTTTGTTACTGTTTTTGAGTGAAAGATTTTTATATTTCTTTTTGAAAATCAATGGAAGAACCCTTTACATTGTTTCCAGATTCGGCTCTTATAGAGCTGAGAAAAAAAATCAAAATAAAATACAATATTATCCCCTGTGCTGTTGCGTTGGTTTCTCTTATTTTATTGCAGGTGCGCTTAGTGGAGTGACGATGGTGGCTGAAAACAGGGAGAGGTGGAGCGGCGGCAGTGGACGCTGACGTGCGGAGTGGAGGCCTTAGTAGGGTTGCGGCGCTGAGTTGTTTTAGGGTTTCAAAACCCTAAATTTTTCTGAAAGAATTTACTGTTTTGGGCCTGTTTGTAAATTGGGCCATTTTGGATTTTGTAATTGGGTTTATTTTTTAATTTTGTTTGGTTTTGGGCCCTGGGTTAATGAACCCAGGCCAAAATTGGTTATTACAGTAGGCTGTATCAATTTCACGGGATTGTGCACTAAACAGCAGAAAATCGTGATTTTTAGGTTTTTTTGAACATTTTAAGATGTATATATGACAAAAATAAGAAGATAGGAGGGAGCAGTCACAAAATATTGAAGAAAACAATTCGAAAAACACCATTGAAGCGGATTTTGAAGTAGATTTCCATCAAGATTGAAGATTTCCAATTGATTTATTAGGAAATTATCATGAGTTTCTTTATTTTTTTTCAGTTATACTGTATCTTGGATGTTCCTATTTTCGAGCATGAACTAATTTTCTAAATACCTAGGGGAGATGAACCCTATGATGGATTCTGTCGTTTGATTTTTATTTTACGCAATAAATACATAGTTTTTTTTCTCAATTATGTATGTTTAATTCTTGGTTTGATATTTCTAGAGTACTGACTAATGTTCGATATGCTTAAATCGGTGGTTGAATAGACCCTGTTTAATATTAGATTTTGCATAATTGAGTGGAGTTGCATGCAATCTTAGAAATAGGATGACATAAATCTATTGGATTAGAGTCAAATCTAATAGGGGAATCCATAGCACGAGTTAATGTGATAATAGGGGTTTTAATTAGAAAGGAATTTCAATTAATCAAACCTAGAGTCAGTTGCTCTTATACTCGAAAGAGATATTAACATAAATTAGGGATTTCTACGGATCAAGGTGCTAAGTAAAGAAATATCGTAATTTATATTAATAGTGGCAAATGAAATCTAGGCGAATTCTTTCCTGAGTATTGTTTCATTTTTTGGTTGTTATTCGATTATTTTCGTAATTTGTTCTTTGTCGCGTTCGTTAGTTAATTAAATTAGTTAATTTTAGGTTTTAGTTGATCACTCGAATTATTTGATTAAATAATAGAAAGATGGTAATTACTAGCACTTGTAGTCCTCGTGGGAACAATATCTTTGCTCACCGTAGTTATACTATTAATTGATAGGTGCACTTGCCTTAGCCAAATTTTTAGTTAGTTTCGTAACCATCATAATTATAAAAATAAAAATACTTAAAAGAAATTAAAACTTATTTAAAACACCAAAATTGTGTACCAATTAAAAATTTTTATATTTTAAATATCAAAATTAAAACTTCTTTAAAATATCAATATATTGGTGAAAATACATTAAAACACAAAAATAGTCAAAATGGATTGAAATTTTAACCAACACAGCTCAAGTGATTTGATACTAATTAAAAACGGAAATGATATGTACTAATTGTTATTGATATAGTACTGGCAATCAATTCTTTGTCTTGCTTAGGGTTGACTGTTATAACAACTACAGTACAATTACAAATACAGGTTATGTTCCAGACTAAAACCAATTACCATGCATGATGTGTAGGGTTAGTATTTTCTTTTCTTTTCTTTTTTGTGAATAAAATCCAGCTGGAGAATTTATTAAAATAAATTAAAGTAGTTTAAACAAAAACTCGGAAAAACAAAAGTGCAGCAGAAAATTTAAAAAACAAACAACTACTCCAGCCTAGATAGAGGAGTCACATCCCGAAAGTGAATACATGTGTAGACCGTGGGAGACTCCAAACGATCCCTACTCTAAAAAAATCCAATCGTCCTTTTACCTTCAGAAAAATCCCCCTCCACCAAAATCCCCTTTGAAGAATAAGAACAACTACCTAGAAGCCATCGCAACACTTGCTTCATCGTCTTTGCTAACGCCTCTACAATTCAGAGATACCATCTCTACCAGGTGACTATGCTCTAGATTTAGACCATCTCCCCTACTCCATCCCTCTTGCACTAGTAACTGAGCCGGTTTGTTCGCCTCTCGGGAGACATAAACAAAATCACACTCTCTGAGCCTCCATTGTTCAGTTCTAATGTCTTGAATATACGCCCCGACGGCCAATCTATCTATGCAACTCAAGTTTGCTTTCTTTATCACAGAAAGATAATCCCTTTCCACCACCACCCTTTTAAAATCGAGATCCACCCCCAATCTGAGAGCTTGAAGGCATGCAAGGGCCTTAGCCGTAAAAGCCGACAATATATTTTCATTGACAGTTACTTTTTCAGCAATAGTTCTAGATCTACCATCTCTAATGATTATCCCTGAATAGGATTTTAAAATATGAACATGAAATGCCGCATCAAAATTTGTCTTGACGTAAGGTTCTTCCGGTGGTCTCCACTTTTCAAAACCCACCATTCAAATCTTACTTGCAATATGTTGTGGCAAGGCAAATGATCTATCATGCACCCATTTATTCCTCTCTGACCAAAGGAACCAGATCGTACATGCAATCTGCAGGCAGGTATATTCTGACGAATTATAAAACATTTCGTGTAGCTAATCTTGACAAATTTTTCCGCTTTCCTCACCATCCCATTTAATGTTCAACAGATCCCAGACTACAACAACAAATGAACAGTCCCCAAATCAATGCTTTAAATCCTCCACTCCCCTTACGCACTTTAAGCAAATCGTAGATCCCACCAAACGTCTGTTATAAAGATTGTCTGAATTACGGAATAGGTTCTTAAAAAAACGCCAGATTGTGATTTTGACCTTTTTTGGCAATTTTTGTTTCCACAGCTTTTTGTAAAAAAGATTGTAACTATCCACTTCATTGTCATTTATCTCTCTATTTCCTTGCAATAATCTGTAAACTGCTCCAAACGGTATACTCACCTGAGGGATCAACCTCCCAAACCACCGTATTCTGCTGCGGGTGCAAGGTTAGAAGAGTACATTGAATCTTACATGCCACATCAAGATCAAAACTACTGGTAATTTTTACCACATCCCACACCTATTCATGATATACAATTAAATCAGAGATTGTTCTATAATGCACATTAGCATCAAAAGCCTGAATTTTTCGTGTAGGCAGACCAGAGACCCAGATATCCTCCCAGATGTCAATACTTGTGCCCGTGCCCACCTGCTCCAGAAGCAGACCCTTTGTAGACCATATACTCCTCTAGGTATAAGATGGGTAGGCTCCTAAACTGTTCTCAAGAAATCTGAGTTTGGATAATATTTAGCTTTTAGCGATCACGCCAATAACGAACTCTGATCTTTTATTAAACGCCATCCCTGCTTGGCCAAAAAAGCAATATTAAATTTACTAAGATCTTGGAAACCCATCCCACGGTGGTCTTTCGATGTGCACAATATAGACTATGCACACCAATGAATCCCTCACTTACCCCTAAAATTTTGCCACCAATAATGAGAGATAATATGTTCTAATTCTTGACATAACGAAGTTGGTAATAAGAAGCAAGACGTCATAAAAGTGAGAATAGCTTGTAGGACACTTTTTATAAAAACTTTTTTCCCCCTTTGAGACAGAGGTGTCACGCACCAACTGTTAATACGACACCGCATTCGGTCCTTCAGCCCCTGAAACGCCCTCTTTTTGCTCATTCCAACATATTAGGTAAGCCCAAATAGCGCTCAGAATCTGTTGAAATATGAACCCCCAAACACCTTAATATCCTATGCCTTACATCATCCCCTACATTTGAATTGAAATAGATAGTAATTTTTTCATAATACACATTAGCCTGACGGCTTTTCACACTTCTTAAGAATCTATTTTAGAATCGTTGCTTCCCTCACCATAGCCCCCTCGAATAGGATACAATTGTCAGCAAATAGAAGATGAGAAATTTCTAGTCCCCCTACAGATTCTTGCACCCTTGATTGATCTACTCTGGCTTGCCATGTGCATCAACGAGGACAAACCTTTGATGCGTCATTAAGAGCACCAAAAAATATCCTATCCCTATAAAATAACGAAAAGAATAGTATAAGGGAAGTAGGGTCAAATTCTCAGGGACTAGATTTACATAAGTTCCTGTTCCTCGAGATCCCAGACAGAGTCGTGCCCAAGAAAACCTGCATACCTGGAAAAAAAAAAATAAAAAACAGAATTAAAAGTTTGACTGAATTGAAATTGCGTAAATTGAAATTAAAATTGTAAAGATAAACAGTGTTGAGAAAAAAGAGTTTTTGTTGGAGAGATTCCAGCCTCCGGTTGTCTCAATCCTCTTTGGGTTCAATCCTCGGCTTTTAGGTGGCCCTTCTCGAACAAAATAAGCCAGTTATAGTGGAAGAGGACGCCTACGACCACCAGCTCCACTTAGATTTTAGACTTACGATTTAGAGGAACCTGACTCTATCCAACCGTCACTTTTGTGGGACTGTTTTACACTAGATCATCACTTCTAAATGACGTATGCCACGCCATTTTGTCTCTTGGGCTCGACAACCACTGACGCAGTAAGCTAACGAACCGACTGTGCAATCTTCCCAAAACATACACAACGGCCGCCTTTGCACAAGATGAAAAGATCACTTTTGAAAGGACATGGACGAAAGCGTCAGTCCCGTAATGCGGAGAAACGATGAATATTCATTGAGAAGGCTAAGCGTAGATTCTAAGCCTCATGAACCCTTTCTGGGTATCTCGACAACCTTTGGCTGAATGAATTTAGTGGCTCATGTTTTTTAGGAAAAAAGAAATAAACTTAATAAAAATGGAATTTTATTGAATAAAGAAAGGAACAAAAGCTAAGCTTTTTGGAAGAGGGAGTGTTATAGAAAAAGATGAGTGAAATTTGTGTCACTCCATCCTCTATTTATAGAACTTAAAAAACCTAGTCTATTCCTATCTAAATTCTAAAAGATAAATAGAGATAAAAGCTAAAATTAAATCTAAATAATAATCTTAACAATTATCTTAATATAATTAAAATTTAAATAGAGTCTTATGTTTATAAAATCTCTTCTTTGCACTTTTGCCCCCATGTCTTCCACACTTTGTATTTTCGGCACCACTTCTTTACTATTTCGCATGCTGGCCCATTTTATCTTTAAATTCACACTTTTTGCCTATAAATTTCTTTTTGCCTTTAATTTAGTCCCTACCAGATAAAAAATCATAAATAGCTCAAATTAGTAGTATCATATTCAAAATAAATATGTAATTAATACATAAAAATATGTCATTTCATATCTGCTCTGGCTTGCCATGCGCATCAATGAGGATAAACCTTCACTACATATCAAGAACAAAAATACGGGCGAAGCGGATCTCTTTGACGAAGCCTCCGTCTAGGTGAGAACCTTCGACCCGCCTCTCAGTTGAGAATTACATAATAGGTTATTGAGCTCACACAATAATGAATAAAATCGACCCATTTTTCCAGAAAACCCATCTTCAAAATCATCTTCTTCAAGAAATCTCATTCCACCCTATCGTATGACTTACTCATATCAAGTTTAAGGGCAAAGTGACCCTTCTTACCATTCCTTTTCCGTTTAAACACTTCCAAGATCTCATAAGTAAGCAAAATATTATTTGTAATTAACCTTCTACGAACGAAAGCACTTTGCACTTCATCAATACAACAACTTAAAACTTTTTTGAAACAGTTAACCACGATTTTTGAGATAATCTTATACAAAATTGGACAGATGCTTATAGGGTGAAAATTCTTCATATTATTCGGATTTAACGTTTTTGTATTAACACAATATAAGTAAAGTTTATATATGTGAAGGACATACCTCCATTTAACACATCAAGATAGTATGTTCCCACTTCCTCCCCTATGATATGCTAGTAATTTTGAAAGAATAAAGCAGGAAAACATCTGGTACCAATGCCTTTGTGGGCACCATTGCTTTCAGTGATACAAGAATCTCATCTCTTTCATATCAATCTGTGAGGTGTCTATTCATATCCTCCGAAATACACCCATTAACACCCCTTAAAATATGGTCAGAATCATACAAGCCTTGAGAGGTAAATAACTCCATAAAGTACTCCCTAACAATTTTTTTTACCTTTCCTACGTCACTAGTTACATGTTCGTCCTTTTCTTTTGAGACGCTATACGATGAAAGAAACTCGTATTATGATCACCCTACTTTAACCAATTCACATCCGCTCTTTGCTTCTAATACATCTCTTCCTTATCATCATCCCGTTTGCCCAAATTAAATTCCTCAATCTTTTTAAATAAATGCCTCAGTTTTCTATCCTTCTCCTTTCTCAACCTATCTACCCAAGATTTCAAACCCCACCCCAACAACTCTAGCCTCTGTGGAATAGTACCCCTACTCTGCTCCTAAAGTCGATGAACTTTAACTTCACACGAATCTTCTAGCGTCCAAGATGCTTCAAACCGAAAACGATTGCCCTGAAGACACCATCCCCTTTATCCGTTACCAACATTAGAGGACAATGGTCCAAAAATGAGTGAGGCAAAAGGCGCACCACAAAATTTAGAAAATTTACCCACCATGCGTAATTCGCAACTCCCCTATCTAACATTTTCCTAACGTAATTATGTTCAAAGTTATCCCACTCACGGGTAAACCAAGAACCTTTAAAACCTAAATCCTCTAATTGGCAATCCTCCAGTGATAAACCGTAAAAGTAACATATTTTTATCCCACATTTAATATGCTTTTGGATGATTTATCCCTTGTTTTATATAAAAAGGTGCTTTTAATCCTTTCTTTTCATGTCTTATACCCAGGAAAGCACCCAAAGATGAAAAGAACACAAAACGGGCCTAAAACGGAGTAAATGGGCCTTAACACGAAATTGACATGGCCTGGCCCAAAGCACACACGGCCGTGCCTCGACGAACACCTAGAGCACGACCTCAACTCAGTCACACACGGCTGTGCCTCAAGAGAAATCCGAGTACGGTCAGGTCTCGATTCACACGGGCGTGTGACATGGCCGTGCCTCTGACGCTGGAAAGAGCAATTTTAGTCGGAAAAGGGTACTTAGGGAGAAAGAATCGCATTTCAAGAGCCTATAAATAACCCCCAAGTATCACCTGTTGAGGGGAGCGAAAACGAGGCCAAGGAGCCAAGCCGAGAAGGTCAGAGTTAGAGAATAACACGAGGATAGCCAGTTGATCCATCTCAAGAAGCCGGAGTTATACTCAAGACGGCGGAATTCCCCTTCAATTTCTTCAGGGGGTTTTAGGATTTTTTTTCTATGTTTTATTTTATCTTTTCTCTTGCGATGGTTTGTTTATTCATTATGAACTAAACCACTCAGATACCTGAAGGGGATAAAACCTAGATGGATTTTATTATTTGATTTGTAAGTTATATGATAAATTACTTAGTTTGTTCTTAATTATGTTGCTTAATCCAAATCTAATGTGCTTAGGTGGAGGAGGAATAGACCCTGCCTAAGAGAAGATCTAACATAATTAAGCGGAGTTGATCGGACGCCTAGAGATAGGGTTACGAGATTTTGCCGGATTAGGGTGAAACCTAATATGGGAGTCCATTGATCGATTTACTGCTATCCTAGGGGGTTATTATAAGCGAACGAGAGTTCCACTAATTAACCTAGGGTTAGACGTTATTCGCCTCGAGGGAGGGTTTAATATAGGTTAGGGAGTCTTACGGATCAAGCTAAGTAAAAGAAATCATATAATTTAGGGTTAATTAATAAGTGAAGTCTAGGTGGATTCTTCCTGAAAGTATCGTCGTAATCAACTGAGTTTTTCCTCAAAGTTGTTTTCCTATTCGTCCTTTTTGTCTTTGTGTCCTTAGTTTAGTCTTCGTCAAAAGTAATCTTCACTCTAACTTTAAGGCTAAATAATAAAAAGAAAGTGAGTATTAATACTTTTAGTTCCTTTGGGTTTGATAATCGGTCTTGCCTAAGCTATACTACTGTTCGATAGGTACACTTGCCTTAATATCGTTGTCAGAGTTAGTCTTCAGGTTTGATCATTCTTTTATAAATATTTAAAGCTCTGATTTTACAGCGATCAAGTTTTTGGCGCCGTTGCCGGGGAACTAAAATATTAAGAAAACTCTATTTTTATTACTTTAGCCCTAATTTTTTATTTTTCGCAATTTATTTTTCTTTTTGTTTTCATTTTTGTTTACTAAAATTTTCTCTCTTTCTTTTAGTTTATGACTAGAAGGAACCCGAAAGGACCTTTGGTATTCGACAATGAAATCGAAGCTATCGCTCGTAGGAATCGTCGGGAAACCAGGCGAGCCCTAGATTACACGGAGAGAGATGAAGAAGATAAATCCAATCCTACTGAAGGGATGGACGAAAACAACCCACCACCGCGCGATATGGGTGACAACAACGCTCCACGCACAATGTTCAATTATGTGAAACCACATTTAACAAGAGCAGAATCTAGTATTGTTAGGCCTGCTATATCTGCTAACAATTTTGAATTAAAGCCTAACACAATACAAATGATTCAACAGTTTGTTCAGTTTGATGGTTTGCAGGACGAAGATCCAAACACGCATATAGCTAACTTCTTAGAGTTCTGTGATACCTTCAAAATAAATGGCGTTTCTGATGATGCCATACGTCTTCAGTTATTCCCTTTTTTATTAAGAAATAAAGCTAAACAATGGTTAAACTCGTTACAACGAGGGTCAATCACTACATGGGATCAGATGACCTAAAAGTTTTTGATGAAATATTTCCCACCGGCCAAAACGGCCAAATTACGGAATGATATCTCTTCTTTTGTGCAGATGGATGTAGAGACGCTATACGACACATGGGAGAGATTCAAAGATCTCTTGAGAAGGTGCCCGCACCATGGCCTACCATTGTGGCTATAAGTCCAAACCTTTTACAACGGTGTAAACCCCTCAACGAGACAACTTATAGATTCAGCCGCCGGTGGAACACTGAATAACAAAACCCCAGAAGCAGCCTATGAGTTGATTGAGGAGATGTCATTAAACAATTATCAGTGGCAAGCTTCAAGGACCAAACCGACAAAATCGGCAGGAGTTTTCAACATCGATGCCATGACCATGCTATCAACACAGCTAGAGATGATGAATAAAAAGCTTGATAATTTGTGTTCATCACAGGTACATCCAGTCATGCAGCGCGATGCAAGTGGAACTGTGGCGAATCCTGAGTACCCACCCTACCAACCAGGAGCAGAAGATGAACAGATGAACTATATAGGTAATAATTTCTGATCTAATAATAATCCTTATAGTAACACTTACAATCCAGGTTGGAGGAACCACTCAAATTTTTCATGGGGAGGACAAGGAAACCAAGGGAATCAAAGGCAACAACCTCCTCAAAACTTCCGAAATCAGCCCTATCCACAAGAGAAGGAACCAATCCATGCGAAGGAATCGGCAAACACAGAAAAACGCCTACAAGATATCGAGAGAACCCTTAAAAATCAACAAGCATCAATTGAAAAATTTACCGAGTCATTTAGGGAACTTACTAAGACACTTAGAATGCTTTCCAAGATGATCTTTGAAATACGAGCAGAAAATCTTCCTAAAGAAACAGAATAGGTAAAAGCAGTCACACTAAGAAATGGAAAGAAATTAGGTGACATGAAGAAACAGATCCCAACTGAAAATAAAGAAAATGATAAGAAAATTGAGGTGGTAACACCATTACGCAATGAGAATAAACCACCAATCCCATATCCAACAAAGTTAAAGAAAGAGCGAATTGATTCACAATATGGTAAGTTTCTTGAACTTTTTAAACAAATACATATCAACTTACCTTTTGTTGAAGCTATTTCACAGATGCCGAAGTACGCAAAATTCTTAAAAGAGCTACTGATGAATAAACGAAAAATTGAAGAGGTGTCAACAGTGGAACTTAATGAAGAGTGCTCAGCCATCCTCCAAAATAATCTACCAACCAAGTTAAAAGACCCAGGAAGTTTTACTATCCCTTGTTTAATTGGTAGTTTGAATATTAAGAAAGCGTTAGCTAATCCAGGCGCTAGCATAAATTTAATGCCTTATAAAATGTTTAAACAACTAGATCTTGGGGAACCAACACCCACTAGGATAAGTATTTAGTTAGCAGATAGATCTATTAAATATCCTAGAGGAGTTATTGAAGATGTTTTGGTACAAATTGATAAATTCATTTTCCCTGTTGATTTCGTTATATTAGACATGGATGAAGACATTAATGTTCCCTTAATCTTAGGGCGTCCTTTTTTAGCCACTACTAGAGCGGTTATAGATGTAGGAGATGGTAAACTCGCACTAAGGATAGGAGACGAAGAAATCATTTTTCAAATCTATGATGCCATGCGACATTCTAAAGAGCAAGATGATTCCTGTTATTTTGTTGATACTACTGATCATATCATTCCTGTTATTTTGTTGATACATAACGACACGATGGAACTGTGTCTGACTCAAAAAGAAGGGGAAGAAGATGGGGATGATGGGCTGAATCTGAATACATCGCCATCCAAACAAATGAATGAAGAAAGACAGAAACCTTCTATCGAAGAGCCACCCAAATTGGAATTGAAACAACTACCAAAACACTTAGAATACGCATTCCTCGGAGACAATTTTACATTACCAGTAATCATCTCTGCAGAACTAGAACCCAAGGAAAAAGAGGAACTGATAAAGGTACTAAAAGAACACAAAAAAGCCATAGCTTGGAAAATTTCTGACATCAAGGGAATAAATCCCGCGTTTTGCACCCACAAAATTTTAATGGAAGAAGAATACAAGCCGTGTGTGCAACCCCAGAGACGGTTAAATCCCAACATGAAAGAAGTGGTCAAAGCTGAGGTCATTAAACTCCTAGATGCAGGAATAATTTATCCTATTTCTGACAGCACTTGTGTAAGTCCTGTGCAGGTAGTTCCAAAGAAAGGAGGAATGATGGTAGTGCCCAATGAAAAGAATGAGTTGATTCCCACAAGAACAGTCACAGGTTGGAGAGTCTGTATAGACTATAGAAAGTTGAACGATGCTACTAGGAAAGATCATTTCTCGCTACCCTTCATAGATCAAATGATAGAAAGATTATCCGGGCATATGTACTACTGTTTTTTGGATGGACTCTCCGGTTACTTCCAAATCCCCATAGCTCCTGAAGATCAAGAAAAGACGACATTCACATGCCCATATGGTACATTTGCTTATCGTAGAATGCCTTTTGGATTATGTAATGCACCTGCTACTTTTCAGCGTTGCATGTTGGCAATCTTTGGTAGAAGATATCATACAGGTATTTATGGATGATTTTTCGGTATTCGGTAATTCTTTCCATCTTTGCCTTAAAAATTTAATGAGATGTGAGGAAACAATCCTTGTTTTAAACTGGGAAAAATGTCACTTTATGGTAAGAGAAGGAATTGTGTTAGGGCATAAGATTTCTAGTAAAGGGATCGAGGTAGATAAAGCAAAAGTTGAAGCCATAGAAAAACTACCCCCTAGTTCTGTTAAGGCTATCAGAAGCTTTTTAGGACATACAGGATTCTATAGAAGATTTATTAAAGATTTTTCTAAAATAGCTAAGCCTTTGACAAAATTACTAGAAAAAGATGTTTCTTTTGATTTCAATCATGAATGTTTAGATGTATTTAACATCCTCAAAGATAAATTAATAAATGCCCCGATTATAATTGCACCTGATTGGAACTTACCCTTTGAACTAATGTGTGATACAAGTGATTTTGCAGTAGGTGCAGTTTTGGGACAACGAAGAGACAAGCACTTTCATCCAATTTACTACGCTAACAGAACACTAACACCCACACAAGAAAACTACACCACCACAGAGAAAGAATTGCTAGTTGTAGTTTTTGCTTTTGATAAATTTAGACAATATCTAATATTATCCAAAGTTGTCGTTTACACTGACCATTCAGCTCTTCGTTATCTTTTAAACAAACCTGATGCTAAACCCAGGCTCATACGATGGATTTTACTTTTACAGGAATTCGACCTGGAAATACAAGATAAGAAGGGAGCTGAGAATCTTGCAGCGGATCACCTTTCTAGACTTGAAAATCCACACATCAAAGAGCTCGATGAAGGAGAAATAAGTGATTCGTTTCCCGAAGAACAACTCTTCTCTATAACACATTCTGAGGTACCATGGTTTGCAAATATTGCAAATTATTTAGCAGCTAACATCTTACCAAGAAAATTAACACATCACCAAAAGAAACGATTCTTTGTTGATGTGAAGAATTATTTTTGGGAAGACCCTTTTCTTTTCCGCATTTGTGCAAATCAGGTAATTCGAAGATGTGTTACAAAGACAGAAGCAAACCAGATCTTGGAGCATTGTCATTCAAGACTGTCAGGAGGACACTACAGTGGCATAAAGACAGCACACAAAATACTCGAATCAGGTTTTTATTGGCCCACTCTATTTAAAGATGCTCACAGGTATGTTACCTCGTGTGATCGATGTCAATGAATAGGTAATATTTCTAAACGAGATGAAATGCCTCAAACATATATGTTATCATGTGAAATATTTGACATATGGGGTATTGACTTTATGGGACCATTCCCTAATTCATTTGGGAACAAGTACATTGTAGTAGCAGTTGATTACATGTCAAAATGGGTAGAAGCGGAAGCTTTACCTACCAATGATGTTAGGGTAGTAGTTAAGTTTCTCAAGAAACTCTTTTCTCGATTCGGCACACCAAGAGCCACCATTAGCGATAGGGGTACACACTTCTGCAATACCCAATTTGAAAAAGTTCTAAAGAAATATGGAGTGTATCATAGAACAGCAACCCCATACCATCCTCAAACCAGTGGGCAAGTAAAGGTAGCAAACCGAGAACTTAAGCGCATTCTAGAAAAAACCGTTGAATCAAATAGAAAAGACTAGGCATTAAAAGTAGATGATGCGTTATGGGCCTATAGAACAGCATTTGAAACACCTTTAGGGACATCCCTATACAAACTTGTATACGGGAAAAGCTGTCATTTACTGTTCGAATTAGAACACAAAGCTTTTTGGGCAATAAAATTTTTAAATACTGATCTCAAAATTGTAGGTAAGAGGAGAATGATGCAAATGAACGAGCTGGACGAGTGGAGAACAGAAGCCTATGAGAACTCAAAATTGTACAAAGAATCAACAAAGCGACTCCACGATGCTCGTCTCAAGAGATCAAAGCAATTCAAAGTGGGAGACTTAGTCCTATTGTACAACTCAAGGTTTAAACTATTCCTGGGAAAGTTGAAATCAAGATGGTCAGGACCATTCATGATCAAAACAATATTTCCATATGGCACCGTCGAGGTAACCCACCCCACTAAAGGCACATTCAAGGTAAATGGTCGCCGACTTAAAATTTATAACGGTACAGATTTTGGAGGTATGAGAGAAGAGCTTATGCTCCATGAGCCATCCTTTGGAACTGAAAACAGAGAGAGTCTAGCTTAAGACTATAAACGAGTGCCTTTCGGGAGGCAACCCGAGCACTAACATACTAACATAGTTTTTATTTTTCTAACATAGCACTAACCTTCTAATTCAGCCTTTATCCATACCCCTAACCTAAGCCCCGTTACAACCCTATCAAAGACCTTTTGATCTGTTTATCATCTCATTTTACAGTGGTGGAGATTTGATTTTCAGGCAAGCCTATGGGATTAACTTTTCATGTTCGACTTATGAGTGCTTAATGTTGACCCTTAAACACTTTTTGAGTGATTTGAGTGAATCTTTTGTAAGGATGTCAATCCTTGTCGGTTCTGAATTGAAAAGGTAGTTATTTAAAAGAGGAGAGACACCTATGTTTTCGAGGAGCAAAATCATGACTTATCTCGTTTGAATCTTTAGGACTCTTTGAATTAAATTATCCATGTATAAATTATCTATGAATTATGATAAGACACTGTTGATAGAAATTGTGAATCAGGGAAAGTTCGTTTTAATTGTAGGTTGAGAATTTTGCTTGAGGACAAGCAAAAGCTTAAGTGTGGGGGTATTTGATAAACCGTAAAAGTAACATATTTTTATCCCATATTTAATATGCTTTTGGATGATTTATCCCTTGTTTTATATAAAAAGGTGCTTTTAATCCTTTCTTTTCATGTCTTATACCCAGGAAAGCACCCAAGGATGAAAAGAACACAAAACGGGCCTAAAACGGAGTAAATGGGCCTTAACACGAAATCGACACGACCTGGCCCAAATCACACACGGTCGTGCCTCGACGAACACCTAGAGCATGGCCTCAACTCAGTCACACACGACCGTGCCTCAAGAGAAATTCGAGCACGGTCAGGTCTCGATTCACACGGGCGTGTGACATGGCCGTGCCTCTGACGCTGGAAAGAGCAATTTTAGTCGGAAAAGGGTACTTAGGGAGAAAGAATCGCGTTTCAAGAGCCTATAAATAACCCCCAAGTATCACCTGTTGAGGGGAGTGAAAACGAGGCCAAGGAGCCAAGCCGAGAAGGTCAGAGTTAGGGAATAACACGAGGATAGCCAGTTGATCCATCTTAAGAAGCCGGAGTTATACTCAAGACGGCGGAATTCTCCTTCGATTTCTTCAGGGGGTTTTAGGATTTTTTTTCTATGTTTATTTTATCTTTTCTCTTGCGATGGTTTGTTTATTCATTATGAACTAAACCCCTCAGATACCTGAAGGGGATGAAACCTAGATGGATTTTATTATTTGATTTGTAAGTTATATGATAAATTACTTAGTTTGTTCTTAATTATGTTGCTTAATCCAAATCTAATGTGCTTAGGTGGAGGAGGAATAGACTCTGCCTAAGAGAAGATCTAACATAATTAAGCGGAGTTGATCGGACGCCTAAAGATAGGGTTACGAGATTTTGCCGGATTAGGGTGAAACCTAATATGGGAGTCCATTGATCGATTTACTACTATCCTAGGGGGTTATTATAAGCAAACGAGAGTTCCACTAATTAACCTAGGGTTAGACGTTATTCGCCTCGAGAGAGGGTTTAATATAGGTTAGGGAGTCTTATGGATCAAGCTAAGTAAAAGAAATCATATAATTTAGGGTTAATTAATAAGTGAAGTCTAGGTGGATTCTTCCTGAAGGTATCGTCGTAATCAACTGAGTTTTTCCTCAAAGTTGTTTTCCTATTCGTCCTTTTTGTCTTTGTGTCCTTAGTTTAGTCTTCGTCAAAAGTAATCTTCACTCTAACTTTAAGGATAAATAATAAAAAGAAAGTGAGTATTAATACTTTTAGTTCCTTTGGGTTCGATAATCGGTCTTGCCTAAGCTATACTACTGTTCGATAGGTACACTTGCCTTAATATCGTTGTCAGAGTTAGTCTTCAGGTTTGATCATTCTTTTATAAATATTTAAAGCTCTGATTTTACAGCGATCAAGTTTTTGGCGCCGTTGCCGGGGAACTAAAATATTAAGAAAACTCTATTTTTATTATTTTAGCCCTAATTTTTTATTTTTCGCAATTTATTTTTCTTTTTGTTTTCATTTTTGTTTACTGAAATTTTCTCTCTTTCTTTTAGTTTATGACTAGAAGGAACCCGAGGAGACCTTTGGTATTCGACAATGAAATCGAAGCTATCGCTCGTAGGAATCGTCGGGAAACCAGGCGAGCCCTAGATTACACGGACAGAGATGAAGAAGATAAACCCAATCCTACTGAAGGGATGGACGAAAACAACCCACCACCGCGCGATATGGGTGACAACAACGCTCCACGCACAATGTTCAATTATGCGAAACCACATTTAACAGGAGTAGAATCTAGTATTGTTAGGCCTGCTATATCTGCTAACAATTTTGAATTAAAGCCTAACACAATACAAATGATTCAACAGTTTGTTCAATTTGATGGTTTGCAGGACGAAGATCCAAACACGCATATAGCTAACTTCTTAGAGTTCTGTGATACCTTCAAAATAAATGGCGTTTCTGATAATGCCATACGTCTTCAGTTATTCCCTTTTTTATTAAGAAATAAAGCTAAACAATGGTTAAACTCGTTACAACGAGGGTCAATCACTACATGGGATCAGATGACCGAAAAGTTTTTGATGAAATATTTCCCACCGGCCAAAACGGCCAAATTACGGAATGATATCTCTTCTTTTGTGCAGATGGATGTAGAGACGCTATACGACACATGGGAGAGATTCAAAGATCTCTTGAGAAGGTGCCCGCACCATGGCCTACCATTGTGGCTACAAGTCCAAACCTTTTACAACGGTGTAAACCCCTCAACGAGACAACTTATAGATTCAGCCGCCGGTGGAACACTGAATAACAAAACCCCAGAAGCAGCCTACGAGTTGATTGAGGAGATGTCATTAAACAATTATCAGTGGCAAGCTTCAAGGACCAAACTGACAAAATCGGCAGGAGTTTTCAACATCGATGCCATGACCATGCTATCAACACAGCTAGAGATGATGAATAAAAAGCTTGATAATTTGTGTTCATCACAGGTACATCAAAATCAAAATCAATCTTCCACCCCAAACTAAGACCTCCCCTCGTACCCTCGACTGAAACATCAATATCATGCACAAACTTACCCCGTCAACGCACTCTCTCCATTCTGGCTGAATCCAACTTTGTCTCCATAAAGAAGACGACTTGGGGATTGTGAAGTTTCAACATCTATTGAAGCCTCCTTAATGCTCGTGGACTCTCCAATCCACAAACATTCCAACTCATGATCTTCATTGTTGCCAGCCAACTTGCCCCCTGGCAGTTGCCGATAAATTGGTTTGGGAAGCTAGACATTGCTCACCTCCTTTTCCTCAGAATCCAAAGTCTCAGAAACTTTATCAGAGAAAACATTCATTCTTTGTCTTTTTTTACCATCCACTCCTCCAATCGGTTCTTCTTCCAAGTCATGTATCATCGGATCTTGATCCAACCCCAAAAAGGAACTTCCCTCTCGAGCAAAACCAACCTTTGATTTTCCATCCAGATTAACACTCGATTTAAATTGTTTAAAGCATCAGATCCTCGATCCTCAATACGACAGTTTCTTAGCCAAACACTCTCTATCACAGTGCGACGCCTTGCTGGAAGAGCCCTTAACAATATATCCCATCCCAACTCCATCAAATCCACATCCATTCGTAAATGGATCAGGCAAAAACTGTCACTGTGCCCCAGACAACCGCACAGGAAACAAAACAAGGTAAGCTTTTCATATTTAAATCGTGTTGTTTCTGCTATTTGTCTTATATTAATGTTTAAATATTTATAATTATGTTTAACTAATTCAAGTCGTGCTAGCCCAAATTCTAAATATCTTTTCCCGAATTAAACAGTTATGGGTCGTTGATTTTGTTTAGTTTGTCCCTACTGGGCTTATCATTTAAAATTTTGGGTTGTGTAGAATCGATTTATTAAGCTATTCTTCCAACAAGTTTCCTATAATTTCTTGTTTATGAGGAGTCAAATTTGGTTGATTTCAAGTTAGGTAAAATAAAACTGCAATTTTTAATGCAGAAAAGCTGCATTTTAATCCAAATAAAGACAATGTCCCAGAGAAGCAGAGCTTTATTAGTTGAACTAATCCATTGTGAAATTAATAGCAAAAGCTTATTAATACTCAACATGGATTTGATTCGAATGACAAAAAAGAAATTATGGGTTGGAGCAAGGAATACTTGGATATAGTTTTGGTCCCAGCTGGTTTATTCATCTTGTCTATTTACCATGTTTTTCTTCTTTATAAATACCTCAAATTCCCTGAAACTACTGCCATTGGCTTTGAAAACCATTTCAGGAAAGCTTGGGTCGAAAGGATGTTGCAGGTCGAGGCTAAAGATAGAGGATTATCATTGACAACGATCAACAGCACAATATCAGCATCAACTTTCTTGGCAACAACATCGCTAGCATTGAGTTCGCTAATTGGAACATTGCTAGCGGATTCATCACATCAAAAGCTCTTCAAAAACAGTCTTATATATGGCAACACAAGCTCATATATCAATTCGGTCAAATACATAACACTTCTCATATGTTTCTTGGTGGCTTTCGGCTCTTTTCTTCAATGTGTACGCAGCTTTGTTCATGCTTGTTTCTTGATTAGCATGCCCAATGCAGTTATCCCAATGAGTTACGCCCAGAAAGCGGTGATAAGAGGCAGTGCTTGCTGGTCCATTGGCTTGCGAGCTATTTATTATGCCACTGTTTTGCTGCTTTGGATATTTGGGCCAATCCCAATGTTTGCTGGCTCTTTGATTATGGTGCTGGTTTTGCATTTGCTTGATACAAATGTGACCCCTTTGCATCAGTTTGAACAAGATAACAAGTCTTGTAACGTGATTACCGAGATCAATTAAGAAGTTTCATGCAATAGCTGGTCCAGTTATTGTGCATCATATGATATATCAAACTCCAATGCAATGTGATGTTACGATAGTTATTGACGTAATACCTTTGGATCATCTTTTGAAAATAAAGCTTCTATATTTTTTTTTTGGTATGCATTATTGTTAAAACTTACTGGATTAAAACTCCCATATATGACTTCACACTTTATTATTACTAGCTTTTAATGTCATATTGTAATATTTAATTATTTTTTAAAATATTATATTTTTAATTACAGTAATTAATGTAAAATAATATCTTTTTATTTGAATATAATTAAAATATTAATTTTTCAATTCAAATATTATTTTATGAATATATAATTAAAAAATTCAAATCATAATTAAATTTTTTTTAACTTATTCAACATAAAATATAAATAATGCAAAAGTAAAACTATTCAAAATAATAGTTTATTAATATAATTAACTCTAATATATTAATTAAGTGATAATTAATATGCTTAGAATTCTATTCATGTAATAACTCCATTTTTATTTTAAATTATCACAACTTCAATTCAATTATAATTATTTTAAATATATAATTATCATAACTTCTATTTTACTTTAATTTTTTATTTTAAAATGTAAATTTAATAATATAATGAAAAATAAAAAAAATATTTTTTATCGTTCCTATTATAAATTATAGAGTATAGATAGATAAGAATGGTGAATACAAACCCATTGATACATATAATTGGGTGCATCATCACCAAATAAAACAATTATTGGAACCTAAACAAAATTATTTGACTAAGCGATGGGCAAGTTTATTCTCTAATAGTTGAAACACCACTTTATCAAAATAAGCACATTAAAACTTGATCTCATTTATTAGATTCTCCAAGTTGACATAATCAGACCATTGTTTGTAAGGTATCTAATAATCATACAAGAATCACTCTCAATTTCCACTAAATTTACATTTAACCTCTAACAACACTGCCGTAACTTCCATTGCGAAGATATCCATGCTATCCTGTTTTATCCAGCGTCTCGCAACAAAGAACCCACCTACAACCTCTTGTAATAACCAATTTTTGTCCGGCCCAATTACAAAATCCAAAAAATAGCCCAATTTACAAATAGGCCCAAAATATTGAAATTTTTCAGAAAAATTTAGATTTTTTTGAAACCCTAAAATAACTTAGCCGCCGCCCCCACATTGCCCTTGTCTGCCACCTACCTTCCACTTGCACCACCCATCCATTTGCAGAGGAAAGAAGACAAAACAAGAAACAATAAAAAAATCATTGTAAAATGGCTATAAAAGCCATTGCAAATTATGTAAATGGGGTTTTTTGATCAATAAGAATCGGTGCTTTTAGATCCAAACAAAAGAGGAGAAGAAGCCCCAAGGTTGATTTTAGTCTTTTAATCCTTGTTCTATATGATTTTTGCTGTTGTTTCCTTTTTTATTTTTTGAGCATTTACAAACAAAAATAAAAAGAAGGGACGATTAAGGGGGGGAATTGTTTTTTCGGATTAAAAAAAAAAACAATCAAATACCGAATCAGAAATTAAAAAGCAAAGAGAGAGGTTGATCTGGTTTTTTTTTTCTGTTGTTATTCATTGTCATCTTTTACTTTTTTTTACTATTTCGAAAACCATAATACAACACTAGTAACAAGAAAAGAGGGAAAGAAACTTTACCTAAATCCTGTAAGTGCAGCGTCGAAGATTCGCCGGTCACCGATCCGTGGTGGCGCAGTGGAGCTAATGGAGATGGAGGGGAACCCAATCGATTAGAAAGGGGAAAGAGGGAGAAGCTCTAAAATTTTGATTTTTTTTTCTTCTTCTCTGAACTAAGATTGAAACAAAACAAAAGGGGTTTTAAGATTTTTAAGAAAATGACGTCGTTTGGCTTTGGGGGAACCATGTGTTGCCTTAAAAGGGAGATTTGCATGATTAGTCCTTCCCTTTCGTGGCGCCATTTGATCAGGCCATATTCCCCTTTTTATTATTTTTTTGATTTGGCCCTAAAAATTCGTGTGTTTTTTAATCCGGTCCCTTGGCTTATCTCGCTGAACATGCGCAGGAAATCTAGGTAATATTTTCCCACCTAGTCCCCGCTAGTTCCTACGCGTCTCACTTCGGTCCTTAATGGGTTTCTTTTTCCTTATTTCAAATATATACCTTGGATGTCAATCCACCTTTTAATTTAGTCTTGTTTAATGAGTTTAATTATTTATTTATTTTCTTTAAAAGTTGTATTATTATTATTATTATATTATTATTATTATTATTATTATTATTACTACATTTATATTATTTATCTTGTACATATTTTGTACTATTATTATTACTATTATTATTATTGTATTATTACTTGTATATACTAACTTTATTATTATTATTGTTACTATATTTATATTAGTATATTGTATATTTGTATATTATTATTACTATTATTACTATTATTATTATATTGTCCATATTTTGTATTATCATTACTTCACTATTATTACTATACTAATTACTATTACTATTATTATTACTATATTATTATGTTGTATATATTTTGTATCACTTTTATTTTTTTATTATCACTATATTACTATTATTATTATTATTATTATTATTAATAGTATTCATATTATGATGTTTATTATCCTCGTTGTTACTAATTCTATCATTTTTGACATTGTTTTGTTTTTTTTAAATTTCTCGCTTTATTTTTAATATTTTTATTTTATTTCTTTGTTTTTGTTTTGATATTTTATGATTATTTTTGTTTGCGTCATTTTATGTAAATCGATGGTTTTGAGATGATCTTGGATTCAAGGATTTAAAATATCGTGTCCTAAAGTATTGGATGTGGTATTTTATTCTTTTGGAACAAGAAGATCTTGATTTTCAATTCGAGAAAACTACGGGATAATCTTGGATTCGAAGATTTAAAATATCGTGTCCTAAAGTATTGGATGTGATATTTTATTCTTTTGGAACAAGAAGATCTTGATTTTCAATTCGAAAAAACTATGGGATGATCTCCGATTCGAGGATTTAAATTATCGTGCCCTAAAGTATTGGATGTGATATTTTAATCCCTTGGGAACGAGAAAGTCTTGATTTGCACTTCGGAAAACTATGAGATGATCTTAGGATCGAGGATTTAAACTATCGTGTCCTAAAGTATTGGATGTGATATTTTATTTCTTCGAAACGAGAAAATCTCGATTTAATTTGAGAAAAAACAAATATTTCCAAAAAAGGTCAGATTTTTAAATTCCTTTAAAATTTTCAACTTTCGACATGAGGACATTAATTGATCAAATCGGTACCAATTTTTGGGCGTGGCGAGGGTGCTAGCCCTTCCTCGCACGTAACCGACTCCCGAACTCGATTTCTCAAAATTTCGCGGACCTAAAACAATGTTTTAGTAAACCAAAACGTTTTATTAAAACAATGGTGACCCGATCACACCTCAGCAAAAAAATGATTGGTGGCGACCCCCGTTTTTATTTTCAAAACTCCAAGTTCGATTCTCGCCTTTGCAAAAGAAGGGATGGTTTCGACACATCTCTCTCTTGCCAACCCTGTCTCCTTAATTAAAGCCAACATAGAGGTAAAGTGTCTTAGAGGTAAAGTTATTTAGAGTCAATATAGAGGTGAGGTTGCTACTTGGTAGATGAATTGTAAGTAAATTGAATTGAGTCAATCAATTTACATATAAGCTCCCAAGGAGAAAAGTTTTATAGAGAGAATTATCTAAAGTGAGTATATGGGTGAGATTGTTACTTAGCGAGTGAGTGAAACTTAGATCACAATTTATATTTTGAGCATAGTAGATTAATTTTCTAGACAATGCCCCCACAGACGTAGGAAGTATTCGAACTACATGAACAAACTTTTGGCATCCATCTCTATTTTTCCTACGCTAGTTACTTAGTCTAGTTGCAATTAAATGTATACCTAGACTAATATTTGACTGGCAAAAATCAACATTATTTCAATTAGTATTAAAACTAGACACTTGACACATTAAGTGGTAACCTTGCATTGATTTTTGTTTGAGATAGAAAGTTTTTTAGTTACTAGACCCCCCTCGATGTTGGACAACTTCAATTATATTTATTGGAAAGCCAAGATGAAGGTTTTCGTTAAGTCCATGGATGAAAAGGCTTGGCGTTCAATCGTTCAATTTTGACAAGCTAAAAACATCCTCTTGTTGATGTTTTATGCATGAAGACTCCCAATAATGCGGCAACCTAGAGGAGTGAAGACAAGAAGCTTGGAAGTGATAATTCCAAGGCCCTTAATGCTTATTTTTTGTGGAATTGATGAACAAAAATTCAGGAAAACTTCAAAGTGCACCACAGCCAAGGAAGCATGGTTGATTCTAGAGACTACACACACGAGGGAATAAATACAGTAAAACAATCAAAACTTCAAATGGTAACTACTAAGTTTGAGACTTTAAAAATGTAGGAAGATAAAACCTTTAAAAGAGTTTTATGCTAGGCTCTATGATATTTCAGATCAAATTTGTGCATTAGGAAGGGAGTAATCAGACTCAAATATTGTAAGAAAAATCCTTAGTTTTTTGTGATCAAAATGAAAATACCCAAAAAACTAGGTAATTTAATTAAGTAGTTTACCCGAATACTTTTACAGATTCTAAGTACATAAGTTTCATCTAAAATTGAACATTCTTAATAAATAAAAAATATATTATAAATATTTAAATCAGTTTTCTAAAATTTTGTGATTATGACTAAACCACGTTAAAAAATTGTAAATGAAGTAAAACTTTCAAAAAAAGAAAATGAAAAAGACTTTTTAAAAACATTAGTAAATAAAAATAGAAAAGAGTTTGTGGTATACAGTGATGCGTCACATGTCGGATTGGGATGTGTATTGATGCAAGATGGAAAAGTTGTGGCTTATGCGTCCTGTCAGCTTAAGACACATGAAGGGAATTATCCGGCGCATGATCTCGAATTGGTTGCGGTGGTCTTTGCGTTGAAAATCTGGAGGCATTATCTGTATGGTGAGAGGTATATCATCTACATCGATCACAAGAGTCTCAAGTACCTCCTTACCAGAAGGAGTTGAATCTTAGGCAGCGTCGATGGATTGAGCTACAATAGAGTATCATCCTGGTAAGGCCAGTGTGGTTGCAGATGCTCTAAGTCGTATGGCGATGACGGATTTGAGAGCGATGTTCACTCGACTTAGTTTTGATGATGGGATTCTGTTAGCCGAGTTGCAAGTTAAGCCGACTTGGATTGATCAGATTCGAGATAAGTAGTTTGGGGATGAGTCTTTAGGTCTGCGGTTTCGTTAGGTTGAGAATGGTAGTACTTCAGATTTTGGGCGGAATAATAATGGTGTTCTGTGTTTTCGAAGTCGGATCTGTGTGCCGAATGATTTCGATTTGAGGCAGTCAATTCTAAGGAAGGCGCATAGTAGCCCTTATGCTATGCATCCTGGTGGTAATAAGATGTATCACGATCTTCGTGAGTTGTACTGGTGGTCAGTTTGAAGGGTGAGGTTATAGATTTTGTTGCTCGATGTCTGAATTGCTAGCAGGTCAAGGCTGAGCACCAGTTACCTTCAGGTTTGCTACAACCCGTTAAGGTTCCTTTATGGAAATAGGAATGAGTGACGATGGACTTCGTTAGTGGGTTGCCCTTGACACCCACTAAGAAGGATTCTGTGTGGGTTATCGTGGATCAATTGATCAAGTCAGCTCATTTCATTCCGGTTCGGGCGGACTACTCTCTGCAGAAGTTAGCGAAGCTTTATACCACCGAGATAGTTAAACTGCATGGGGTTCCTGTTTGGATTATTTCAGATAGAGATCATCGCTTCACTTCTCAGCGTGTGGGCCCATATTTCTAAAATTTCCCCTAGGGTTGCACAGTTCGTTCCAATCGATTGTGGGCCAACCATAGGATCGGTAGGGGCTAACCAAACCCTAAAACTGTAGATCGGATAGTCTGATATTCTATTTTGAGTATGATAATGCTATGTATGTTATTTAATTTAATCATGCATGGCCCACTTCATGACTTAAAAATATAATATGCCCAATTTAATATATAATAAGCCATTTTATGCATGAAAACTATATAATAAAGCATAAAATCACATTTTAATAAATTCTATGTCCTAATTTCATATTTTCACATATTTCATTAATTTATTAAACAATTACTTAGTTTTAACAATAAATTTAAGTAAAAAGGTGATAAATTATATAAGAAAATCCTATATATTTTTCCGTTTACACATGTCTGATTATTCTAATATCTGTATTTAAGCATGTTGAGCATGTCTAGTATGTTATTCTGTATCTGTTTCTGTGTATGATTGTGGGGTGAGATTTGTATATGAGGAGGAAGTATTCTGTACGGCATTCGTCGCCTATATTCTGGTAGCTTGGCTGAATTGTAACGCCCCGTTTTTCTTTAAATTCGGCTTTTGGTAATTTTGACATGAATGAGTGTCTGCTTTAGTGGTTATGTGTGCGGGGTGTGTATGGGAGGTCCCAAGTACAAGTCTCAACTTGGGTAAATTTTGGTATTTTTATGAATAAAGTCCAAACATAGTTAATAGGCTTATAAGCTAAAATGTGTAAGTAATTGACAGAATGGGCCTGCTGGTCTAGTGGCTAAGTGGGGTGTAGAGGTTGTTAGAGGTCTGGTGTTTGAATCCCTATGTTGGCAAGAGTTAGTATTTTTGCTACAATATCCAGCTAGAGTTTGAGTTGTAGCGAACATCTAAGTAGTGGGATTTGAATTGAATTAGTTTTCCCCAAATCTCTCTTTGGTGAACCGACGTCTCTCTCCCTCTTCTGCCATTTTTTTTCTTTTTTTTCCCCATTTTTGTTCTCTCCTTAGCCGAATTCTGCTCTCCCTCCCCCACCCTTTCTGTTTTTCTTTTACAAATCGTTCCATTGTGGGCAACTGTCATTCCGTTTATTCGGTAAGTGGAATAAGGTGATTTTGGTTCTTGTTATTAACATTTTATTAATGGGTGCCATTATTGTCGATTAGGGGAAGAATCGAAGACTCGAGGTCAATAGTTGGAGACTGACTGTCGTGGAAGTTTAGTGGTTCTAGTAAAGGTGAAGGATTTTCGCTCACTAAATGAGCAATCCAATTTAGGTTCGGTTTTAAGTTTGTTTTCAAGCGATTAATTTAGTGTTTTTTGGTCAATTATAGGTAGTGGAGTGCTCGAGATTGCGATTGTAGCGAAATCGAATCAGGTGTGTACCCGAAAATACAGAAAATAGGGTTCTGACGAAAGCCGAAAACCATTCTGTCGACGCCACACGGGCGTGTGGTCGCCCATGTGGTAGGCCGTGTGCAAGACTGTCAGTCACCACACGGCCGTGTGATCGACTAGTCAGGCTATGCGCGAGCGACACGACCGTGTGACGGCTGGGTGAGGCCGTGTGCGACACACGGCCTCGACCAATTAGGCCGTGTGCGCCACACGGGCGTGTGGGCCCATACGAGTGAACCACACTAGCGTGTGGGATTCTGGGCCAGGCCGTGCGGGATTCTGGGCTAGGCCATCTGATATGATATTGTGTGCATGTTTTCTATGGGGATTACACACTGAGTTTGCGAAAACTCACCCCTTTTCTGTTTAATCTATTCAGGTAATCCCCAGCAATAGACGGATTGGTGCAGTGGTGGACTCGGCGGTGACCACGATTTTGGATATTTGTTTTATGGTTTGTTTTTACTATGATTCGGTTATATTTGGGTAATTTCATGTAATAAGGCCTTTACGGATTTTCACTTAAATTTGGGGTTATTATTTAATGAACTGATAGCAGTAGGACAAGACTCGAGTTTTCAAAGTTAACAAATATTTTATCAAAGACACACGAACTCGTAAATTACTTTTAAAAAGCTTCTGCAACATATAAATGTTTTGGAAATGGACAATGAATAATTAAATGTCACGTTTTGACGAAAGCCTAAGATATTCACAAACGATTTAACGTAATTAAGTTTTCCAAAGCACTACCATGTGACGCCGCCAGATCCGGCCATAGCGTCCAGGCCAGGTTTGGGGTGTTACATGCATATTATCTGACATGAGTCGTAATGTCAAGATATGGTGTGTAAGGATGGGTGGGTGTTTTTAACCCCACATGGTGTGATGGGATGGTCGGAGTTGGTGTGTAGAGGATGGGGGTAGGATTCTATGTTTCTGATCTGTATATCTGATTCTGTGTACTGTATCTAAAAAGGCTATGAGCCTGATGTTGTACCTGTATGTTTGCATGCTTATTTCTGTTGGGTTACACACTGAGTTTACGAAAACTCACATCCGTTTGTCTGTTCTATTCAGGTAATCCATAGACATAGGCGGATCGATGCGGCGGAGACTCAGCGGTGACCACTCAAGCGTAAACTGTTTAACATTATTAATTTATGGTTTTATTTATGATTTTAGTTTTATTCTGAGAGTTTGTAATTTCTGGGACTCTTTAGACTTTAAGATTTTTAACTGTTGATTTTGGTTTATTAATAATTTGCATGCCTTGGTAAACTATTTTATGAAATTGACGGTTTTTACGTAAAAGAGGTTTCTCTAAAAATAACAAATCGGGTATTTAAAATTTATTACATTTATTAAACTTCCGTTATGGTAAGTGTTTGGTAAACAAATTAATTGAATAACGTTTTCACTATAATCATGATTGAACATGAGCTATCAAAGAATTGAATGATTTATCAAGTAAACACCATTTTCAAAACTCATTCCTTATGACATCATCAGATTTGGCCATAACGTCTAGGCTGGGTTTGGGGTGTTACAATTTTGACGAAAACCTCCTTTTATTAGCTTTATTAAAACATATCCAATTGATTCTAATTGTTTTGCGTGAAAAAAATATTGCATTGGATTTCAAACAAAAACATGGCAACGGAAAGTTTATTTTAAAAAATTTTCCTTTCAAAAGAAAACATAATATATTCTTAAACACACCATCTTGTTTAAAGTTCTGATTATAAAAAACATGTTTTGTAGAATATATACTAAAACCAATAATAAAGTCTCAACCACAATTTAAAAAGTCCAAAAAGTCAATAGTTAAAAACCAAAACATACTAAACCATAAGGTGCAAACTGAGCTCTAGAGTCGCCATCTAATCCTAAGCCTGATGATCACCTGAAATGATACAAAATAGACGAGTGAGCTAGAAGCCCAATGTGTGACTTGGCTCAGAACAGAGTTTACTTAAGGATTTTGCAAACACAAATTATCAGTTCAGAAGTTTTCATATCTTATAACATTTCGAAATCATATTGTTTAACATATTAGAATTGCATCATATAGCATATCTGAGTATATCATATAACATATTAGACATATCCTACCCCTATTTGCTACACACCATCTCCATCCAGCCAATCACACCAATTAGGTTTTCAAGAGTTCATCCAACCAATCACACCGATATGTGGCAGTATGCCACTTATAAATATGAAGTTGAGTTGCCCGACAAAAATTGCGGTTTAACCATCATAAGTGCAGTAAAACTACCATATTACACTTCCTTCATCATAACATAACCCACCCCAAATACAAGGCATAATCATAATCATAATCATAATCATAATATCATAATCTCATACATACATATAACATAAATCGTATGGCATGGATACCTAAGCATATATATACATAAATTTGTTTTTGAAACATAGTATAACATATAATTTATACAAAACAAAACTTACCTAACATACTTCTAAGCTTATCCATGCATATATATATGGAAACTTATGCTTTTCCGAACCTACATAATGCCCATGGACCCAATTTTATAGTCCCTTAACTGGCCCCTAATCCGGCCTTAAAATTGGCCAAAAAGGCCCACACGACTCTGTGGCCCACATGGCCCAATAAGCCAGCCCGTGTGGTCTACATAACCTACCTGTTTAGGTCGTGTAATCGCATACGATCATGTGCTCCATACGACTTGACACATGGACAACCACACTGTCATGTGGTGCACATGGTCTGTTACACTGTCGTATGACGTTGGGCAATTTCGAAAACAACCCCTGTTTCATGGTTTTTCTGCGATACAGTTGAGTTTTTCGAGTTTGTTCACACACTTGATTGTTGATTAGATCCACTACACAATTGGAACTCACGAATTCTACAATCATTCATTAAATCACACTAATTAACCAATGAAAAACCCTTCTAAAATCACATTCTTAAACCGAAATTTTAGACCTTAAGACGAAGTTGAACACTTACTTCTCTGAAACAGTATCCAAAATCATGTCTACTTTGCTGGAGGGTTTTGAGTTCCACACCTATCGCCTAACCAAAAACCATAGAAACACTTAACATCATCATGGAAAGTAATCTAACACCATGAACTCTAATCTTGTTCCGAAACAAAATAAGGCTATAATAATAGAAAAATGCCTTGACAGAACTTACACCACACCTTAGCCAAAGATCAAAAAACAAATTCCGCACACGTACACCAAAGACGAATGGAACGACAACAACAAAATCAATGGGAAAAGAAGCAAGAAAAGAAAACTCACGAAAGCAAAAAGAAAGCACTGATATTATCCCAACCTACCAGATTATTTGGAGTTCTAATCTAACACAACTATTAACCCATGGCTAAGAAACAAAAAGAATTCCTACTTTGCACAAGAAAATACATCCCGCAAATGGTTTAAAATAATTATTCAAGGTTAAAATAGTTAAAACAGAAAATGGTTTAGGTTTTTTTTTTTAATTTTCGAATGTGTTACAAATATCACGGGTCGCGGATCAAAGTCTATGACGAATGCGCATAGAACATTTTATGGAGGTCAATTGATTAAATGAAACTCATTCAACTCACTTGAAATGACCCGATTCGTGAATTATATGGAGAAGCACATTTACTTGAAGCTTTGGTGACGCAATGAAACACTTCAGTAAAACTAGAGTTACTAGGGTAATTATTGTAAATCCTAAAGGATAAGAACGTATAGAGTTTAAATCCCTTAGGACTCTCATCTTGTTGATAGACACTAATCTCAGGCGTTGATGTATTTTGGTTTGTACCATTGGATTTAAGGGAGCTCAACTATAAATAGAAGCATTTTCCTCATTTGTAATTATTCAGTTGTAATCCTTCAAAGTAATAAAATACTTTTGAGAGTATTTACTCAAACACTTAGTGTGCTATTATTCTCTTTTGGCTTTTCTATTCAATACAAGTTCCTTAGTCTTTTCGAGTTTGCTTCTGCTTTGTTTTTTAGTTAAGGGAAATTAATAAGCCTGCTAACCAGTCATTTTTGTATTAGTAAGGTAAGGGCTACATGGCCTCGAAAGGTTGCGCCTTGGAAGGTTGCTAGTTCCTTGTTTCGCCGACATAGAAATAATAAATTAGTAGCCTTATTAGTTTCACCTCTTGTTTAACAATAATTTCTTTTTCCTAAATCGTTATTTGATTTGAGGATTTAGTATTAGAATTTTCAGAGCAGTATTCCAAATGTATTGGTACATGCGTGGATGGGCTAAAATTTCTTAATTTAAATTCATCAAAGTTTATCTAGAATATTAATCAATTTGCGACGAGCTTTTGGATGAGATCTAGGAGGTGTACATAAATGGAATATGTTAATAACTTTGCAATAGCCTAAGTTGTGAAGATGGTGACCCACACACACATAAATTGAAAAGCAAACCAATTTAAGTTCATTCGGGACTTAATTGTTTTATTTTTGGTCTAATATGTTAATAACCCAATTAAAAAGTTTATTTTTAAGCCTAAATTAATTTTTTTCTTATAAATTTGATCTATGCACAACTGCTGTAAAACTATCAAATTCACGTCCTTTTAAGTTTCTTAAGAAAAAGAATGTTTGATTTAAATTGCATTTTAGAATTGTTAGCATATACGAAAGGACTATTAATAAATAAATAAATTGCACATATGAAACTATCAAATTTTTATTATTATTTATTTTATTTTATATTATGAATGTTTGATTAATAAATAAATGGTGAGTATTTAATACTCAAATAGTATATTATTTTTGTAATTTTAAAAAAATTGATATACCCTTTTTAAACATTTATTTGTTTTTAATATTTTACTATATCCATTAACTTTTTAATCCTATTTAATTTTCATCACCTAATGAATGTTGATAAATTTATTTCAGATGTATTTTGACTAGATAGATAATCTATTTAAACAAAGTATATAATTATGTTAAATAAGTTTTTTTTATAGAAATATATAATATACATAAAATATAATAATTATTTTTTATAATTTTATATCTAGATTATATTACATTAGTAGTCACTTAATTATAATTTTTTGGTTATCGAATTATAAAAACTTACAAAATGATCACTCAACTATTAGTAATTTTTTAAATATTTATTTTTAATATTTTACCATACTCATTTTATATTTTATAATTTTTTTATTTATAGAGTTTAAAAGTTTTATTTATATTGTAACAAATGTTAACTTTTTTGTAAAAAAAAAAACTCTATAAGTAAAAAAAATATAAAATATAGTGTAGCCTATAAACTTATGTTATTAGTTAAAAGATGAAGGAATCCCACATTGTTTAGGAAGAAGCTGCAAACCTATTCATGAGTCTATATATACACATGTCTCATATCCCACATTGCTTAAGAAAACAATGAAAATAAGACTTTGGGTCTATATAAAGATCTGCTTTGTTAGTATTATTTTCATATTAATTGGTGACACCTTAAAATAAGAAAAAAAAATATGTTGCCATTTTGGGTCTTTATAAAGGCTTATTTTTGTAAATTTTCAAAAAAAAAATGTTTATTTTTATAATTTTTTTTAAAAAATGACCTTTTTTGAAAATTTAATCCAAGAACGGGCAAAAGTGCGTCCACATCAGCAAGTTTTTGTTGCCACGTCAGCAAAGTGTGTCCACGTTAGCGTCTTTTGTGCTGATATGGCAAAAACACTCCCCAGGGGCGCGTTTTCCTGAAAATTTCCTCTAAAACGCTTATATGTGGATGCATTTTACCAAAATCGGTCCTTTCCAGTAAATAATGCTGTAATCGACCCATTTCTGTAAATATGCTTGGAAATGAGCCTTTTTAGTTAAATTAGTCATATTAGTCTAATAATGAAGCATGGATGGTTTCCAATGTACGTATAAATGCTTAATGTGCTACAATCTATATATATAAGCTATCCATGCTTTCATTTAATATATTCTTTTAATGAAAATAATAAAATAAAATGCAATATTGATAATAGTAACAATGACTATAGATTTGTCCCATTGAGTTTTCCTGGTAAGGTTTTTAATGAGGGTAACATATTATGCGGATTATAGATATGTGTACTCACTAGCATTTTTTTTCCATAGGATTTTTATTTTAGTAAGGTTTTAATGAGGCACATTATCTACCAATAGAGATCTATTGAGGAGTGTTATGAATATCTTATCGAGTGGATGTCTATCAAAATCAAGATAAGTTTTGATGTATTTCAAATTTTTATAGTAATTAGAAGTAGATCTTTACTTCATTTAATACTTCTTATGCTTATAAATAGAGACTTTAGAGAAGATTTGTAAATAGTCTAATTGATTAATAAAATACGCTCTCTCATTAAAATTTCAAACAATTTTTAAATTTTTGAGATGCGAGATTTACTTTCCAAAAGTTCAAAAAATATATATACATAATTTATTAATGAATTTTCCCTGGAATGGGACAAAAAACACAATTCTACCCTAAAAAATTTTATAATCTAAATATTTTAAACTCAATCTTATTAAAAAAAAAAAATTCTAGATTTCATCATTTGAAAATGTAATTTAGAGCCATATCAAGTGGAATCATTTTGGAAGGTAAAAATACCATAAACTTTTTATATTATGCATTAGATTGCATTTTAAATTTTTATTAAAAAAAATGGACATATTAACTCTTGTACTTTAAATAAGTGAGCAAAAGAATCCCTACATCAAAATTTGTTGTTTATATATAATGTATAATAATAAGTTTAGCCCTCAACCTTTACACATTTATATAATTTGACTCCTACTTTTTTGTTGGAAGTAAATTAGAAAATTTTGAAATTAATAAAGTTAAAGACCTTAGTAACAAATTTAAAAAAAAATCAATTAAGCCTTTTTAAAATTTAAAATTTATTTTAAAAAACCATAAAATTATCAACAAAATTTATAAAAGAAGTAATAACAATTTAAAATTATAATTTTTTATTAAAAATAATAATTCCAACCCAATAAAAGAGTAAGGGTCAATTTTTATAAAAAATCTTATAACAATTATATTTTAATGGAACGGTATTGTTATTTTTTAATAAAAATTTATAATTTTAAAATATTTATAACTTATTTTATATTTTTAAATTTTTATTTTTTAAATAATTTTTAAATTTTAAAAAGGCTTAATTATTTTTTTGAATTTTTTTACTAAGGCCTTTTCGACCCTTTAGTCTTTTTAGTTTCAAAAAATTTGATGTCCACGAAACTAACTAAAAATCTGATTAAGACAAGTGCACCTATTAATTAATAATATAGTTACGGTGAGTAAAGATACCATTCCCATGAAGACTAAAGTACTAGTAATTACCGTCTTTCTAGTATTTAACTAATAAATTTGAGTGATTGATTAAAAACTAAAATTAACTAAATTAATTAACTACGAATGCGACAAAGAACAAATCAGGAAAATAACTGATTAACAAATAAGAAGCGAAACAATACCCAAAAAAGAATTCACCTAGATTGCATCTGTGATTATCATTCTAAATTACTCAATTTCTTCACTTAGTATCTTAATCCGTAGAAATCCTTAAATTATGCTAATATCTCTATTCAAGAATAAGTGTAACTGACTTTAGGTTGATTAATTGAAATTTCTTTCTAATTAAAACCCCTATTATCACTTTAACTTGATCTATGGATTCCTCTATTAGATTTGACTCTAATCCGGTAGATTTATGTCGTCCTATTTCTAGGATTGCATGCAACTCCACTCAATTACGCCATATCTACTCTTAAACAGGGTCTATTCCTCCTCTGATTTAAGCACATCAAACATGGATTAATAGTTTAGAAATATTAAACCAATAATTAAGTACATATAATTAAGAATAAGATCTAAGTATTTATTGCGTAAAATAAAAATCAAATGATAGAATCCATTGTTAGAATTAAGTGACCCGAATCCTTATTTAAATGAAATACAATGGTAAAATAAAACAAAAGAAGAAACCCTATAGAACTACATTTCTTTTATTTTATTTTAAATAAGGTTTTTTAAACCTTATTAAACTCCATCTATTTGATATTGATTAGAATAAGGAGTTTCAATCTTACTACACTCATATTAGAATATGGCTTTACAAGCCTATAAATAAACATAGTCTATTCCTCTTGTAATTTGATTCGAATTCGACATAGTGAATTTTCTTCTCCTCTGCCCGTGGTTTTTTTCCGAAAGGGTTTCCACGTAAAATCTGTGTGTTCTTTATTTTTATTTTTTATTTTTATTTTCTTTGCAAAATATTTGTCACTACCAATGTTATATTTTTCACAAATTGGTATCCGAGCTTCCAGGTTTTTCATCTCGATCACAGTAATGGCGTCTTTGAAGTATGAAATTTCGCTGTTGGATCGCAACACCAGATTCGCGTTGTGACAAATAAAGATGCAGGTAGTTCTTGCACAGATGGAGTTAGAGGAAGCCCTACTAGGGGTAGATAAGATGCTTTCGACATTGACGGAGGAAGAGAAGAAGCGCAAGGACCGAAAGGCGTTAACACAGTTACATCTGCATTTGTCTAACAAAATTTTGCAGGATGTGATGAAGGAGAAGACCGCTGCTGCATTATAGAAGAGGCTAGAACAAATATGTATGTCGAAAACTCTAACTAGCAAGTTGCATATGAAGCAATGTCTTTATGCTCATCGTTTGGAGGAAGGTGCGTCTGTGCACGAACACTTAACAGTGTTTAAAGAAATTCTCTCAAACTTGGAGGCCATGGAGGTTCAATATGATAAGGAAGATCTAGGGTTGATTCTACTTTATTCGTTGCTCCCGTCTTATTCAACCTTTAGAGACACGATTTTATATAGCCGCGAGTCTCTCACAGTTGATGAGGTTTATGATTCTTTGACCTCGTATGATAAGATGAAGCATTTTGTGGTTAAAACTGACTCTCAGGGAGAGGGTCTCATTGTTCGTGGGAGACAAGATCGAAATGCTACTGATGATCGTGGAAGGACACAGGAACGGAATCCTCGCGGTAAATCTAAGGGTAGATCAAAGTCTTCAAACAGAGGTAAAACTTGTAACTTCAGCAAGAAGAAATGGCACATTAAATTTGAGTGCTATAAGCTACAAAACAAGATTAAAAGGGAGGCTGCGAATCAAAAGGGAAAACAACCAGAAAATTCTGGTGAAGCTGATGTTGTAGAAGACTACAGTGATGGTGAACTTCTAGTCACTTCTGTCAACAATTCTAAAGTGAGCGAGGAGTGGATACTTGATTCGGGTTGCACCTTCCACATGTGTCCCAATCGGGATTGGTTTACAAATTATGAAACAGTGTCTGAAGGTGTTGTTTTGATGGGAAATAATGCTTCATGTAAAATCGCAGGTGTTGGAACAAATAAAGTTAAGATGATTGATGGAGTTTTCAGAATACTTAGTGACGTACGACATGTTCTATAATTGAAGAGAAATTTAATTTCGTTAAGTACTCTTGATTCAAAAGGGTATAAATACACAACTGAAAGTGGGATTTTGAAGATTTCCAAAGGTTCACTAGTTGTGATTGTAAGAGCCCAAATTTGCCCGAGGCCCATTAAGAAACCAGTACCAATAATAAAGTCCAAACAAAAAATAAATAAAACAAAAGCCATCAAAAGTCCAAAATTACAGTCCAAATACATAACCAACGAAGCCCAATTACAAATCCCTTTAGACCAGCCCAAACCCAATTACAGAGGCCCAATGGCCCGAACAACTTAGGGTCTCAGAAACCCTAAAGAGTCTCAAGGCTTGCGCCGCCGAGCCAACATCACCCCATGCGCACCAACCCTTCATCTGCCACTGCACGCGTCGACCCTTCGTCTGCTACCACATGCACTGACCCCGTCGCACGCCTTTGACGCCCCGTCTGCCGTTGGCCACCCCCCAAGCACGCCTCCACGCCTCAGCCGACACCCACCTTGCGCCTCGATCGAACCCCAGTCGTTGTTGCCCCAGCGCTACTACGCACGCTAACCGAAGGACTCCCGCACGCCCTCGTCGTCGCCCATACCCTGCAAAAAAATCGACAAGCAGAGAAACAGAGGCAACCAAAAGCAAAGTATGGACGAAATAATAGATTAATAAAAAGAGAGAGTTGTATCTTTCGGCTATAAAGCCATTCAAAAACAGTGTACAGGGGTTCCCTTTTGCCAAAAAAAAAATCATCAGCAATAATAAACTCAACAGAAACATCAAGGTTTATTTTTTGCCCATTTTGTATTTTATTTACTTTCGTTCTTATTTATTTTATACCATTTCGATATCTGTAAAACAAAAAGGAGAGGAGAAAGGAATTACCCGAACCCACAGAGGCGTCGTCGAAGAACCCGTTCTGTCGTCGCCATCGTTTTCAGAAACTGGGTCCTAGGGAGTGGTTTTAGGGGTGCCTTGAACCAAAGGACTAAAAGGCCTGGTTTTGGGCACCACCGGCCACCGATACGGTGGTGACACGGTGGTGCGATGGGGGACAAAAGGGAGCCCTATCGACGGATATGAAAGAAGGAGAGAGAGAGTTTTTGTTTTTTTTTTGTTTTTTTAGAGAGGAGGCTGCAAATGAAATAAAAAAAAAAGGAAATTTTAGGTTTTTAAAAGAAGGACGAAATGGCGTCGTTTCCCAATAGGGTCACCAACGCCAAAACGGCACCGTTTAAGGGGACCCGACCCGAATTCGACCCGTCTCGAGTTGAGGATCCGCGCGTTTGGACCTTAAGGGTTTATTTCCCTATTGGTCCCTCCGCCCTTCTATATACTTGCAATCAGGTTTTCAGTTTCTTTAAAATTTTCCCTGGAAGTTTATCTGGTTTGCAATATGGTCCCCCATGTAGCGCGTTTTGAAAGAGGGGGTTATTTCCTGATTTAGGCCTTCTGACTTTTTCGCATATTTCAAATAGGTCCTCCCCTCTTTATTTTATTTCAAATTTTCTCCTTGAATTTTATTTAGATTTCAACTTAATCCCTTTTATATACTTATGTTTATTTTATTCGAATTTGGGCATCAAAATTTCATTTTGCTTACAATCAGGCCCTTATTCACCTTATTTATTTCAAATTCATTTATTACCATTTTAAAGTTTGCTTTACATTTTATTTATTTTAATTTGATCTTTTACCTATTGCAAATCACTATAAATATTGTTTAATTTGTTTTTCTTTTGATTATTGTTGTTGATATTTAAATAGTGCAAGTTATGTGGGTGTCATTCGTATGTGTATAATAATTTGCTCACTCGTATGTTCACATCATTGTCGTTTATTCGTGTATTACCTTATTCATGTATTATTGTCCATTGATCATTATTATTTTCGTAGTGTTTTGCCATCACATTGTGCACCAAATCCCACGTTTATCCAACTTAAATCGTCATACTTTACTCCAAAGCAAAATAAATGTATGTTTTCACATGTTGCATTCGCTATTATTTAATAACCAAAAATTTTTAAAATAGATGTAATATTTCGTATTTGGGAATTTCGAGAGATCAAGCCCTAACTTACTGAGTTCTGGTTTCTCATTTCACAAATAACGAAATATCATCCTCAAGCTTGAATCCAAATTTTAAAGTTAAGAGACAAGCTCAATTTCGGGAATCTAAAATGCTGTGCTCTAACTTACTGAGTATGACATTTTATCCTTTCGAAATAAGAGGGTCTCATCATCTATTTTGATTCGTTTAAGTTTTTAAAAATAAAAGAGAATCGTATTTTCAAATCTTTTCAAATTTTCGACATCAAGGCATTAAATAATCAATTTGGTACCAATTTTGGGCGTGACGAGGGTGCTAACCCTTCCTCGCACGTAACCGACTCCCGAACCTGTTCTCTCAGATTTTCATAGACCAAAAAAATTGTTTTAGTAAATCAAAATGTTTTATTAAAACGAAGGTGATCCGATCACACCTAATAAAGATCGGTGGCGACTCCTCTTTTTTTTTATTTTCAAAACTAAAGAAAGGAAAAAATAAAGCCGAGGAAGACTTAGATAGCTTGAAGACAGACTACAAGAAAATGCGCATATTGATGAGGACTGCTGGGCTGGGGAAAACTTCAGAGCAGTGGAAACAGGAAATTCAAATGGGAAGGGCCAAGGCCAATCAATGGAAGAGAAAATTCCAAGAGGCTCAGGCTCAAAGAGAGGCTATAGAAACAAGTCTATCAGAGGCCCAAAGCGACAAAGAGAAATTAAAGGCTAGAGTGGTGGATCTTGAAAAACCACTTTATCAGTATAGAAATCGCAATTCTGTGGCTGAGTTGAGAGCCAGTTTAGATCGAGGCAATGAAGGGAAGAATAGAAGAGTTAGAGTACGCTTTACAAAGTAGTAAACTTAAGGTAGAGCTTCTTGAAGCAAATAAGGAGCGTGGGAAGGAACAACTTCATCATTCTCAGAGTCAAGTCAGGGACCGGGACTACCTTATGAGCGAAGCTGCGACTCAAATCCGGGAGGTGGCCGAATATTTGCAAACATTGGCAGTTCAGGCCGACATACTAAGTGTGAAGTACGAGCTGGTATCAGACAAGGGTCAAGAATTAGCTTCGTTGCTCGAGAAAATCAAAACTCTGGGCATTAGGGCAAAGTTGTATTTATAATCCATCTTATGTAAAGAGCTTTGTTTTCTGAAAAGTTTTCTAAATGAAGTTGAATCTAAAATGATGCCTTTTTGCATCCATGCATTTGCATTACATTACATCATCCTAGAAAGGGGGTGTTGATTCATATTCGATTGCTGAATAGGAGAGTTTGTCATAAGGAAATGTGTTACTTGATGAAGTGGATTATAATACGGTCGTCCGAACATAGTCCAGGTAACAACGAGAGTAGGCCTTGCCTGAAGATTCAAAGCCTACAAAGATTGTTTGGGAGTCATCGGAGGATTACGAGTATCGCGGAAGATAAGCGAATGACGAGGTACGACCTGGACCAAGCGACAAAGAGTTAGAAGAGACGTCTATTGAGAAAGTTCACGGGACGCAATCACAACCTCCAGACACGAAAGAGAGGATTGGTGTTTTCACCTGGACTATGAGGACATGGCCGTATATGCAATCCGTTTTAATGTAAAGAAACTTATTTTCTAGAAAAGTTCTTCTAATAGAATTGAATTCATGATCAACGCCCCTCTTTCTTTTTGCATTCATTCTATGCATTTGCATTACGTCATATCACATGCATTAAAATTTGTAGAAAGACTCTAATTAGGTGAAATTATTTCGTTAACCTAGAAAACATGGAACAAAGGTTGGAGAGATTAGAAGGAAGACAAATATTGATCCGAGAGCAGTTGGCCAAAAGTCAACAGGATATGCAAGATCAAAGGAATATGATAGGCCAGCTAACCCAGTTACTAGCCGGAGGATTTGAAAAAAAAGGTGGCTCAGTGGTCAGCAGTATGGATGATGATGAAGACATTGTTTATTCCCCGGTAGGTATCCCGACTCAACCAGACACGCATTCGCAAGGGAAACCTGTCATTATCAAACCCCCATGTAGGATTGATACCTCGGCACTGTTAAAATTCCCGATGGGCTCATGTTTTAACCCTGATGAGGGTCGAACTAAACCAATTATTCAAACAGAGGCAAAAGAAAGGAGGGAGCGGACATTGAAAGCCCCGAAGAAAAAGGAAAAGGAAGTGGGTAGTACGAGTAGGTATGACAAAAGACCATTCACCATGTTCTCACCAAATACCATGCCTGCTCCAAGCCAACCCAAAAACGAACAAAGACCGACAAGACCCAATCTTGAAAAACCTCAATTCACCCTTATTCCTGTGTCATACGGAGAGTTGTGCCTGAAACTACTAGAAAAACAATTAATATCCCCACATTATATGGCACCCTGAAACTTCTATACCCAAAATGGTACGATCCTAATGCCAGTTGCATGTACCATGCTGGAAACCGGGGACATTCTATAAAAAAAATTGTCTAGCCTTTAAAAGAAGGGTTCAAGGTCTCATTGATACAGGCATTTTACGGTTTGATGGTACTAGTAATGTGGCTGGAAATCTACTCCCTAACCATACTGAAGGGAAAGTGAGCGTGGTGACAAAGGAGATGGCGCAATTAAAGATGTCTCAATGATACGCCCTTGTCCTCCTGGATTCATTTGGAACAATTGGACTGCCGTAGATCTTCTTGTAGTTTCTAAGTCCTCTCCAGAGTAATGCTCAATGTTAACTCTCCTTTTTGTGTACCCCTAAGTAATAGCGGGATCCTTTTGTAAGAACTTGTGTTTGATCTTTATCAGTTGAATGAACATTAATGGAGACGCATTTTGTCGTGGTCTTTTCATTCTCATTGGCCTCATATTTATTCCCTCTTCTCACCACCTGTCCTTACATATACCTCATGTCATGCCATAACATTATGTTTGTTTGGTTCCAATACTTTGATGCTCCTTTACAGTTTTCTTTTCCATTCCCTTTTCAGATACTCAGATATCAACGACATGAGCAATCCCGTTACAAGTCCCGAAATCGATTTCGAGAAAACTATTTGTTTGGGAGAATTCGAAGCTGAGGAAAATGCTGAAGATTATGTATCGTCTTCTGACTTACTAAGAATGATAGAAGAAGAAGATAAACAAATTCTACCCCATCAAGAATCTGTTGAGACAGTAAATTTGGAAGATGAAGAAAAGAGGCAGGAAGTGAAGATTGGGACCTCTATTTTAGAGAACACCAAACATGATTTGATCGCCTTGCTTCATGAGTACAAAGATGTATTCGCATGGTCGTATCATGACATGCTAGGTTTGAACGAGGATGTAGTGGTACATAGACTCCCGCTGAAACCAAAATGCAAACCCATTCAACAGAAGCTAAGACGAATGAGACCTGAAATGCTGTTAAAGATAAAAGAAGAAGTAAGATAACAATTTGATGCTGGCTTCTTACAAGTCTCTAAATATCCAGAATGGGTAGCTAATATAGTTTCAGTACCGAAGAAAGACGGCAAGGTTATAATCAGATAAAGATGGCCCCCGAGGATATGGAGAAAACTACCTTCGTAACAATGTGGGGAACCTTCCGCTATAAGGTAATGCCGATATCATCAGCAATAATAAACTCAACAGAAACATCAAGGTTTATTTTTGGCCCATTTTGTATTTTATTTACTTTCGTTCTTATTTATTTTATACCATTTCGATATCTGTAAAACAAAAAGAAGAGGAGAAAGGAATTACCCAAACCCACAGAGGCGTCGTCGAAGAACCCGTTCTGTCGTCGCCATCGTTTTCAGAAACTGGGTCCTAGGGAGTGGTTTTAGGGGTGCCTTGAACCAGAGGATTAAAAGGCCTGGTTTTGGGCACCACCGGCCATCGATACAGTGGTGGCACGGTGGTGCAATGGGGGAAGGGTGCCCTATCGACGGATATGAAAGAAGGATAGAGAGAGTTTTTGTTTTTTGTTTTTGTTTTTTTTTTAAGAGAGGAGGCTGCAAATGAAATAAAAAAAAAGAGGAAATTTTAGGTTTTCAAAAGAAGGACGAAACAGCGTCGTTTCGCATTAGGGTCACCAACGCTAAAAAGGCGCTGTTTAAGTGGACCCGACCCGAATCCGACCAGTCCCGAGTTGAGGATCCGCGCGTTTGGACCTTAGTGGGTTTATTTCCCTATTGGTCCCTCCGCCCTTTTATATACTTGCAATCAGGTTTTCAGTTTCTTTAAAATTTTCCCTGGAAGTTTATCTGGTTTGCAATATGGTCCCCCATGTAGCGCGTTTTGAAAGAGGGGGTTATTTCCTGATTTAGGCCTTCTGACTTTTTCGCGCATTTCAAATAGGTCCTCCCCTCTTTATTTTATTTCAAATTTTCTCCTTGAATTTTATTTAGATTTCAACTTAATCCCTTTTATATACTTATGTTTATTTTATTCGAATTTGGGCCTCAAAATTTCATTTTGCTTACAATCAAGCCCTTATTCACCTTATTTATTTCAAATTCATTTATTATCATTTTAAAGTTTGCTTTACATTTTATTTATTTTAATTTGATCTTTTACCTATTGCAAATCACATATATATTGTTTAATTGTTTGTCTTTTGATTATTGTTGTTGATATTTAAATAGTGCAAGTTATGTGGGTATCATTCGTATGTGTATAATAATTTGCTCACTCGTATGTTCACATCATTGTCGTTTATTCGTGTATTACCTTATTCATGTATTATTGTCCATTGATCATTATTATTTTCGTAGTGTTTTGCCATCACATTGTGCACCAAATCCCACGTTTATCCAACTTAAATCGTCATACTTTACTCCAAAGCAAAATAAATGTATGTTTTCACATGTTGCATTTGCTATTATTTAATAACCGAAATTTTTTAAAATAGAGGTAATATTTCGTATTTGGGAATTTCAAGAGATCAAGCCCTAACTTACTGAGTTCTGGTTTCTGATTTTACAAATAATGAAATATCATCATCAAGCTTGAATCCAAATTTTAAAGTTAAGAGACAAGCTTAATTTCGGGAATCTAAAATGCTGTGCTCTAACTTACTGAGTATGACATTTTATCCTTTCGAAATAAGAGGGTCTTATCATCTATTTTGATTCGTTTAAGTTTTTTAAAATAAAAGAGGATCGTATTTTCAAATCTTTTCAAATTTTCAACATCAAGGCATTAAATAATCAATTTGGTACCAATTTTGGGCGTGACGAGGGTGCTAACCCTTCCTCGCACGTAACCGAATCCCGAACCTGTTCTCTCAGATTTTCGTAGACCAAAAACATTGTTTTAGTAAATCAAAATGTTTTTTCTAAAACGAAGGTGATCCGATCACACCTAATAAAGATCGGTGGCGACTCCCCTTTTTTTTTATTTTCAAAACCAAAGTCGATTTCTGTTTTTCAAAAAATGGTTATGACAGTGATGAAAGGGCAGAGAAAGACTGCCAAGTTATATGTTTTGCAGGGTTTTACTGCCATTGGTGATGTAGTTGTCGCTTACTCTTCCTTGTCAGATGATGATATTACTAAACTTTGGCATATGCGCCTAGGGCATATGAGTGAGAATGGCATGGCAGAATTGAGCAAAAGAGGACTTCTTGATGGGCAAGGAATTTGCAAACTGAAGTTTTGTGAGCACTGCATTTTTAGGAAGCAAAAGAGAGTTCGATTCACTAGAGGAATCCATAACACGAAGGGAACATTGGAGTATATTCATTTTGATCTGTGGGGTCCATCAAGAGTGCCTTCGAGAGTGCCTTCAAGAGTGCCTTTTATTGATGATTTTTCCAGAAAAGTTTGGGCATTCTTCTTGAAGTAGAAAAGTAATTTGTTTTTCGCATTTAAGTCTTGGAAAACTATGATTGAAAAACAGACGGGAAAACAAATAAAATACCTTCGCACAGACAATGGCTTAGAGTTTTGTTCTGATGAGTTCAATAAACTGTGCAAGTCAAAAGGGATCATGAAACACTTGACAGTTCGTCATACTCCACAGCAAAACTGCATTGCAGAACAAATGAACAGAACGATCACGGAGAAGGTTCGATGTTTGTTGTCAAATGCCAACTTACCAAAGTCGTTTTGGGCCGAAGCAGCCTCTACTGCATGTTTTTTGATCAACCGATCTCCATCTATTGCCATTGAGAAAAAGACTCCACAAGAGGTATGGTCTGGTAATCCTGCTAATTATTCTGATTTAAAGATCTTTGGATGTCATGCGTATGCTCATGTTGATAATGGAAAATTGGAACCCAGATCCATTAAATGTGTTTTTCTTGGTTATAAAGCTAGTGTAAAAGGGTATAAGTTATGGTGTCCTGAAAATAGAAAAGTCGTGATTAGTAGAGATGTTTATTTTGATGAAACTGCTATGATACCTAACTTATCTCTTAAAGGCTCTTCCAATAAAGAAAATCAAAAGCAGGTGGAGCATCAGATTAATACAGAGTCGACTCCTCAAGCCAGTACAAAAATTGATAATAGAGTTGCTTCTTCACCACAATACTCTATCGCCAAAAACAGAACTAGAAGAGAAATCAAACCTCCAAAGAAGTATGCCGAGGTTGATCTGGTTGCTTATGCTTTAAATGTGGCTGAAGGTATAGATGCAAACCAAGAGTCGTCTAATTATTCTGAGGCGGTTAGCTGTGAAGACTCAGAAAAGTGGATGTTTGCCCTTCAAGAGGAGATGGAATCACTCCATAAAAACAGAACATGGGATCTTGTGAAACTTTCTAAAGGTAAAAAGGTTGTTCGCTGTAAATTGGTGTTTAAAAAGAAAGAAGGGACTCCAAGAGCTGAAGAACCCAGATATAAAGCAAGGCTTGTTGCAAAAGGTTATAGTCAAATTCCAGGAGTGGACTTCACAGATGTGTTCTCCCCAGTTGTAAAGCATAGTTCGATTCGAGCTTTACTTTGTATTGTGGCCATGCATGATTTGGAGCTTGAGCAGTTAGATATAAAAACTACATTTTTACATGGAGAACTTGAGGAAGATATTTACATGCAACAACCAGAGGGTTTTACAGTCTCAGAAAAAGAGGACTATGTTTGCTTGCTGAAAAAGTCCCTTTACGATTTGAAACAGTCACCAAGACAGTTGTACAAGAGGTTTGATTCTTTTATTACTTCTCATGGTTTTAAAAGAAGTAGTTTTGACAGCTGTGTTTACTTTAAGTAAAATAGTGATGGTTCTTTTGTGTATCTACTTCTTTATGTTGATGACATGTTGATAGCAGCAAAAGATAAAGGAGAGATAAGAAAAGGTCAAAGCCCAACTAAGTGAAAAATTTGAGATGAAAGATTTAGGACCAGCAAAGAAGATACTTGGTATGGAGATTCTCAGAGATAGAAAAGCAAGTAAATTGTACCTAAGTTAGAAGGGGTACATTGAGAAAGTTCTTTGCAGGTTCAATATGCAGAGTGCTAAGCCTGTTAGTACTCATTTAGCAGCCCATTTCCGACTTTCATCGGCTTTGTCTCCACAATCATATGATGAGATTGAGTACATGTCACATGTTCCATACTATAGTGCAGTGGGATCTCTCATGTATGCTAGTGCAGTTAGCAGATACATGGTGAATCCCAGTAAAGAACATTGGAAAGCAGTTCAGTTGATTTTAAGATATTTACGAGGTACTACTGATGTTTGCTTACAGTTTAGAAGAACTAGAGATGGAGTTATTGGGTATGTTGGTGCTGATTTTGTTGGAGACCTTGATAGAAGAAGATCTCACACTAGTTATGTCTTTACAATCGGAGGTTGTGCAATTAGTTGGAAAGCTACTTTACAAACTACAGTCGCTTTGTCTACCACTGAAGCTGAGTACATGGCCATTACTGAGGCTTGTAAAGAAGCTATTTGGTTGAAGGGACTCTTTAGTGAGCTCAATGAAGACCTTCAAATCAGCACAGTATTTTGTGACAGTCAGAGTGTCATCTTCCTTACAAAAGATCAAATGTTTCATGAGAGAACAAAACACATTGATGTTCGGTATCATTTTGTTCGTGATATTATTGCTCGTGGTGATATTGTTGTGAGCAAAATTAGTACTCATGAAAATCCTGCAGATATGATGACTAAGTCACTTCCTTGGTTGGTGTTCATTGTTGAAGTTAAACCCTTAAGGGGTTTTATGGAAGAGGTGAAGAACTTGCTCGTTGAGAGTTCGCGATGAAGAACTTGTTCAGTGAGAATTCGTGTCAATGTGGAGATTGTTAGAATTAAGTGACCCAAATCCTTATTTAAATAAAATACAATGGTAAAATAAAATAAAAGAAGAATCCCTATAGAACTACACTTCTTTTATTTTATTTTAAATAAGGTTTTTTAAACCTTATTAAACTCCATCTATTTGATATTGATTAGAATAAGGAGTTTCAATCTTACTACACTCCTATTAGAATATGGCTTTACAAGTCTATAAATAGACATAGTCTATTCCTCTTGTAATTTGATTCGAATTCGACATAGTGAATTTTCTTCTCTGTCCGTGGTTTTTTCCCGAAAGGGTTTCCACGTAAAATCTGTGTGCTCTTTATTTTTATTTTTTATTTTTATTTTCTTTGCGAAATATTTGTCACTACCGACGTTATATTTTTCACATCCATCATAGGGTCTGTCTCCTTAGGTATTTAGAAAATTAGTTCATGCTAGCAAATAAAAACATCCAAAATATAGTATAACCACAAGAAATAAAGAAACTCATAATAATCTCCAAAGAAATCAAAAGGAAATCTTCAATTTGGATGGAAATCTACTTCAGAATTGGCTTCAATGGTGTTTTCCGAGTTCTTTTCATAAATATTCTATGACGGCTCTCTCCTATCTTCTTATTTTTGTCATATATAGATATCAGAATGCTCGAAAAATCCTAAAAATCGCATTTTTCCGCTGTTCAGAGTATAATTTGTGAAATCGGCACGTCCTGCCACATGGCCGTATGGCTCACACGACAATGTGGAAGAGGTCAGCCCGTGTGGCTCCTGTAACTTGCTCCGATTTTTCGATTTTCGCTCCTTTTGCTCCCAAATGCTTTCTTAAGTAAAAAAACATGAATTTAAAAGATTAGGGGCATAAATTTCACCATTAGCATTGAATAATCACTAAAAACGCATTAACAATGAGATTAAAATATGTTAAATTTAGCACCTATAATTTTCTAATTTACTTCCAATAAAAGAGTATGAGTCAAATTGAATAAATATGTAAAGGTTGAGGGCTGAACTTGTTATTATACCTTATATGTAAATACTAAATTTTAACATAGGGACTGTTTTGCTCACTCAGCTAACATACAAGGGAAAATTTATTCATTTCTTCAGTAAAAGAATTAAAATGCAATCTAAAATATAATACAAAAGTTATGTAGTACTTTTAGCCATTTTAAGCCTACCAACTTTTTTTTTCCAGCCAAGTTAATTTATTTAATTTAATTTAATGCAATGGGTCAATCGACTTTTTTTTTTTTTTTTAACTTCAAACTCAACTTTCATTAAAAGGAAATATTAATTTTGTGCCTAAGTTAGATATGTAATGGGCCAGGCTAATTAGATATGTAAGTTGCACATAAATTAGAACAATTACATCATTTTGTGCCTAACTTATTATACCCCATCAAGTAAATTTAATTTAATTCAATTCTAAATTTAATTTAATTCAATTCAATTAATTCAATAGGTGAGTCAAATCATCCATGTTTTGTCCAACAAAATTAAAATATTAAATTTCCCCTTTCTATTTAAATAATATTATAACACTCTTGATTTGACTTAGGAATTTCTGCTAAGTCGAAAGGTGTTACATTCGATCACCGATGTGATCTTGTAAGCCTCTCTTTATATTTATAAAAAGAATTCATCAAAATCTTTAAGTATTTTTTTAAAAAAAAAATAGTGGAACACATTTATTAAAATTGATAGTTTTCTAAACAGAAATATCCTGCAATTATCAGAATATAAATTAAATATCATGCTCTAAAATAACTAATCTAGACTATTTTCAACCTAATATAAAAATGATAAATAATTAATAATTATAATTCGAAAATAAATTGTTTTAAGGGAAACTTAAATAAACTTTAAATAGAAATAATGAGAAATCTTGCTAGTCTAAGGTTCCTCTGACGCGATCCTGAGTCCTAATTTTCTACGTTACTTGAAAGATAAGGAAAGGAGGAGTGAGCTTATAATGACTTAGTGTGAGTCTAAATTATAAACCATTATATACAATTGTAACAACGTAAAGCATATAATATATACATAGTAATGAACTAAGCATTCTTCACGGTACATATAATAAATGTATAATCAATTTATATATGATGCAATTCAATTTATGGATTAAGATCCCACTCGTCCATCCTAGCCACCCTCGAGCATTGCCCGGCACTCCAAAACACATAACAATAACTAGTCATCCCAGATTTGATTTCCGGTGATAATGATCGTTCACTTGTCATCTGTGACGATGACTTATACTACAATAACTTTTCATCTATGACGATTTATGTATGGCATGATTTCACTCACAATAGTAGAACTATTGTTAAATAAAAAGAATCAATGGTATTCTCTCACTAGCATTGTATGGATTATGAATATGGAACATGACCACAAAACATTTATCCGAAACAAATAATTTTTCATAACTAGTATGATTAATGATCATTTTCATTATTGAAGTTACAATGATGACCACGAAATAAAATTAGATCAGATTAGGTGAACGATTTACCCTAAAAGAATTATGGATATAATATGAAGGCAACACACATATGAAAGGATCATTGGACAAAAGCTTAATTAAGTAACTTTCATAATGGAATATAATGAGGAGCTCAACCATGATACTTTTAGTGAATTAACTTCATGTTTAAATAATTGATAGGTAAAGAATAACAACTTAACTACAAATTATTTTACCCTAATTATATATGTCCAATGAATCCTCTGCTAACTAACTATAACTTTGAATATATAACATAATAAGAACTGTGATTGAATGGATAGAAACAACAATTGAGAAATAATTTGTATGGATTACTATCCATGATAAATGTATTTTTTTGAATTATTATTTAATGGAATAAATAAATTAAATAATTAAGAATAAAGTGAAAATTATAATTGTTGTGTAATTCTATTTAGACAATTAAATAAAGTTGCACATAAATTAATGATCTTAACAAAAACAAAATTAGATTGTATAAATTATATAATTAAAATTAATTATATTTTAATGATTAATTTTTGAAAAAATATTTAATTATTGAATTAATTAATTAATTAATTATATTTTTTTATTTAAATAAGAGAGGTAAGTCAAGTAGGGGCATGTATCCTACGACATGTAGGGCATTCGCCCCATGGAGTTGCCAACCATGTATTGTGAGAAGTCCTAATTGGACCTGAACTAGTATTGTTTAATTAATGTACTCCAAATGAAAATTAAACTTTGTAAATATCCCTTTATAAATACCCTATGGTGGCCAAAGATTATATGCATAGGGAAAATTCTGTCTAAATTTAACGATAATTTACTTGATTAATTTTTTTATATTCTAATAAATTATATTTTTCTTGGTTTTAGATTTTAGACTCGATGAATTATAATTGATTTCATCTACCAAATATAATTCAAATTTAGAAGTTGTATTTTCAGTTTTGGGATCACATACAATATTTTGACTTCTACCCTTTTGGGAGCCTAGGATTTTTCCAGTTTTCGGTTTTTTTAGTTAGATGCCACTCTTTAAACATCCAAGAGTTTGAGAATGGTGAGAAAAATCAATTGGTTAAAAGCTTGAAAATTTTGACAAGTTTATTGGAAATTCGGGCCCCTCCGAGCCCTTTGCAATTTGGACACATCTTTATGTGTCTCTGAACACATGTACTTATTTAATCAAATTTATTACTTTAGATATCACAACAAATATCCGTTTTAATTTTTTTTTTAATTCCATTATGCCAACTTTGACATGTTTTCTAAACAACTTTCCAACACTATAATCCTTACTCTGAAATTTTAGTAAAATTAGTTCTATCCCTAAGTGAAGTAAATAAAAAATTTAGTTAAGTTATTATTTCATTAAAATATTTAAATTTTATATGAAAATATATTAGTCATATTTGATTCATGGAAATGATCTTTAATAAATGGAATTATATTCGCAAATTTTATTAAAGATATGATGTAGATCTTAATAATTAATAATATTTATATTATACTTTTTATAATTTAAAAATAATAATAATAAATTCAAATATAATCTTAATCTCGAATATTGTTATATTTATATAACAACCTCTCCATAATAACAAAATATTAATAGATAGAGAGAGTTTACTGTATGCATTGGGGAATTGTTTCACTTACATTAATATAAAATTAAAATAGTTTTACTTTCATAAATTTGTATACAACTAATATTTAAACAATTCAACTATCATATTTCATAATTCATTCACGTAGGTCATACATGTCAAGTTTGGAGTAAATCAAACACTTACTAACTATTTATTTTCAGTAAAAAAATTCAATTTTTAAATACATATTAGGAATAAAGCAATATTTAATCCCTAAACTTGGTAAGTTTCGCACCTCAATCCCTGAACTTTTTCTGGTCCACATTAGTCTCCAAATTTGTAACTTTTTAAATTTGGTCCATGAACTTGGATTTTGTTAAGGGATTGTGCCACGTATCAATTAATTTTTTTTATTTCTTTATTTTTTAAATATTTTTTAGTGTAACACCCCTTGTTCGACCAGATTATCAGGTCCGAGCTACAGGATGCTACAGAAGTTGCCGGAGCAACTACAATCAGATTCATAACAAAATATCAATTTCACATGCATTCAATCATCCGTCATGGTTACCTTGCAATTTTACATCACTTTCGAGTTTTAACCAGGAAAGCTCTCTTGTTGACCCAAGCACGAAATACGACCAAATTACAAAGTTATAAAACTTTAGTGTCGACGTCATGACATCATCAATTCCACATCGGGACATCGCCAAAATAGTATGTCACATCACGACATCAAGTCACTTAACGCCGCGACGTCACTTACTGTCGATCAACGTTGCGATGAGGAAATAGGCTCGTCTGGACGAGGACTATATATTTGACAAAATTTGTGTCACATCCCAAAAATAGGGCTAGAAGAAATATGGATACGGTTTAGAAATATTTTTTAAAGTATAGGGTAAGAGAATTTGAAGGCCTTAAAAATTATTTGTGTTAAAAAAGTAACAAGAATGAGCTTATTGTTTTAGTGGTAATGGCTTAGCATGGTCTTAAGATCAAAACCCCTTATATGCATTCAACCAAAATTTTTTTTTTCCTATTTTTACCCCATGAAAGTGCCAAAATTTTAAAATACCCCAGCCAAAACCATTTTTTAAATTTAGTCCTTATTTTAAAATGTACCAATTCTATATAAATTCCTAAAACCTATTTCAATTAGGGAAAAATAGTCTTATAAATAAGAAATCTTTTCAAACTGTAACACTTCAAACCCGGCCTAGACGTTTCAATCGAATTGTGAAGGTTGCATCTTACGTGAAAACAATGTTGCTTAATTTTTGGTGAAAAACTCATTTTTCACTTAAAGGGAAACATAATTGTATATCACATTGATAATGTAATAATTCTGAAAAACACGTGTGTATTTTTGTAACGCCCTAACCTTCTTATTTCTGTTTCTGTAAATTCTTATAGAATTGTGTATCTGCTTCAGTGGTTAAGTGTTCTGGGTGTGTGTGTGAGGTCTTGGGTTCAAGCCTCACCTTAGCTAATTTTGTTATTTTTGACCCAAGCCCTACCCTTGTTCAGTGGGCTTATTTAAAATTGTCTGTTAATTGAGATCAGAATGAGCCTGCTGGTTCGAGTGGTAAGGGAGTTAGTGTGTTGGAGGTCCTGTGTTCAAATTCATGCGCGAGTGTGGGTATTATTTTTTCTCGATTTTGTGATGGAGTTTTAGTGGAATTAAAATTCTGAAGTGGTTGAGATTGTGATGTAAGTGGGAGAAAAATAAGGGATGTGTATCATACTTTTATCTTTCTTATTTTTATTTTATTATTTTTCTCTCAAAAATTTCAGTTTTCCTTCCAAATTTCTGACGTTCCTTTTTTGCTTCATTCCCTTCTCTTCCATTATGTTACTTTCTCTTCAATTTGTAACCTCTTTTTTGTTCATTCAAATTGCGGTGTTTCGGTTCTTAGTATTCGTGCGTATTGGTAAGTGGCTTAAGTGTACTATAGATTTGGTTTTCGATTTACCGATTGGAGGTTTATAATTTTCTATTTTGGCAGTAAAGAATCGTGTAGAGCGGAGCTCTCCTCGTGTTGATTTGTAGCAGAAATCGTGTGGGGTTTTGAGGTAAGTGATGAGCGGTCGTATTAAAACTTTTGTTGGTTTCGTGGTTTCAAAATTATCCTATTTAGACTGATTTTGGGGGATTTCTATGTTGATTTTTAGGTTCTAGAGGGTTCGTGGCTGCAATAGCATCAAAACGATACCAGGTGTGTACCCAAAATGCAGAAAACGAGGCATCGAAAAAAGCTAAAAAATGGTTCTATCGATGCCGCACGAGCATGTGGTCGCCCGTGTGGTTGGCCGTGTGATCGACGAATGTATGGCCGTGTGGAGGGCACAGTCGTGTGGTGGTCGGAGTGTGGTCGTGTGAGCTACACGGGCTATGCCAAGTTGGGCGTGTGGGCCATACAAGCATGTGGGTTTTTGGGCCAGGGCATTGTGGGCTACACGGGTAAGGCCAATCTAGGCGTGTGGGCCACACGGGCATGTGGGCCCACACAGGCGTGTGAGCCCATATTTTTGAAATTTTCTCTAGGTTGTGGGCCAACCGTAGGGTCGATAAGGGCTAACCAAACCCTAAAACTGTAGATCTGATAGTTTAATATTTTGTTCTGAGTATGATAATTTTATGCATGTCTGATTATTCTGATATTTGTACTTAAGCATGTTGAGCATTTCTAGTATGTTATTTTGTATCTGTTTCTGTATATGATTATGGGGTGGGATTTGTATATAAGGTGGAAGTATTCTGTACGGCGCTCATCGCCTATATTTTGGCAGCTTGGCTGCATATTATCTAACATGTGTCGTAATGACACGATATGGTGTGTAAGGATGGGTGGGTGTTTTTAACCCCACATGGTGTGATGGGATGGTCAGAGTTGGTGTGTAGAGGATGGGGGTAGGATTCTGTGTTTCTAATCTATATATTTGATTCTATATACTGTTTCTGAAAAGGCCATGAGCCTGACGCTGTATCTATATGTTTGCATGCTTGTTTCTGTTGGGTTACACACTGAGTTTACAAAAACTCACATCCGTTTGTCTGTTCTGTTCAGGTTATCCACAGACTTAGGCAGATCAGTCCGGCGGAGATTCATCGGTGACCACTCGAGCGTAAACTGTTTAACGTTATTAATTTATGGTTTTATTTACGATTCTGGTTTTATTCTGAGAGTTTGTAATTTCTGGGACTCTTTGGACTTTAAGATTTTTAATTGTTGATTTTGGTTTGTTAATAAGTTACATGCCTTGATAAATTATTTTATGAAATTGACGGTTTTTACGCAAAAAAGGTTTCTCTAAAAATAACAAATCGGGTTTTTAAAATTTATTACATTTATTAAATTTCCGCTGTGGTAAGTGTTTGGTAAACAAATTAATTGAATAACGTTTTCAGTGTAATCATGATTGGACACAAGGTATCAAAAAATTGAATGATTTATCAAGTCAACATCATTTTCAAAACCCATTCCTTGTGACATCATTAGATTCAGCCACAACATCTAGGCCAAGTTTGGGGTGTTACATTTAATGGTATCAGAGTCAGGTTGCAAAACTCGGGATGTGAATTTTGGGTTCCAAAATTGTAATTTAAAAAGAATTGGTTTTCAAATATTTTGAAAAATTTGAGAAAGTATGTGGTACACCGAGTCTCCGGCGCCGATCCTGTAAGTGTCTCTATACTTTGACAGAATTGTTCTGAAAACACTGTAGTTAATACTTTCTGAAACTATACTGAAATAGTTAGAGACTGAAACTTCTGAAAACATATCTGAACTTCTAATAATTTATGCATAAAATATCTGATAATAAAAACTTAAACTGATGCATAAAACTTTATAATGTAGATAAATTCGAATTATATAATGAGCACTTGTGGAATTCGTAGACATGGTATTCGAGGCCGTGGAAGAGGCCGTAGGGGGCTCAAGCTGAGTCTTCCTCTCTGGGCAGTATGCCAAATCTAAATACGAGTGAGACATCAGTTTCGCCTGCTACTGAGGCTGGGTCTCAAAGCCATTCGGCTGGGGATGACGCACTGTCCCAAGCCATGTTGAGGATTTTGGAGAGGGTCGCTAGACCCCATTCTGGATCTGGAGGCCGTGGGTCTGTAATTGAGCGACTCCGGTCCAATAGTGTTGAGCTGTTTATGGGTGTCACTGGAGTTGCCCTACTATGGTCGAGTATTGATTAGATGCCACGGAAAGGATTACGAATGATTTAGACTATACTCCCGAGTAGAAGCTGAAGGGTGCATTCTCTTTGCTTCGCGATGAGGCATATTAGTGGTGGTTAACGGTTGAGGAAGGTACTCAGCCTGATCGTCTGAACTGGGATTTTTTTAATACCACCTTTAAGAGTAAGTATGTGGGGTTGAGTTATGTAGATGCTCATAGGCGTAAGTTCATGAATCTCACGTAAGGTGATAGGTCAGTGGTCGAGTATAAGGCCGAGTTTCTGAGGTTGAGTCGCTACGCTCGAGGAATGGTGGCATCTGAGTACGAGAGGTGTGTCTGTTTTGAGGATGGATTGAGAGACAATCTAAGGGTACTGATTGCTCTACAGAGGGAGCTAGAGTTTGCAGTTTTGGTTGAGAAGGCGAAGATCACCGAGGATGTTAAGTACGTAGAGAGCCAAAATAGGGACCGAGAGAGGGGTAAGAATAAGAGGGATTTGGAGCCCTCTAGTTCTATTCAGAGGCCTAAGAAAAAGGCCAGACTTGATGGGTCGATTAGAGTTGGGCCTCCTGTTGCTCCTACTGGAATTCAGCCGTGTAAAAATTATGGTAGACGCCATCTAGGTAAGTGTTGGAGGCAGTTATGGGCTTGTCTGATGTGTGGGTCTTTGGAGCATCAGATTCGAGAGTGTCCACAATAAGCAGATCAGATGCAAGCTTCGAGACCAGGTTTTGTACAGCCTCAAAGAGTAGTTCAGCAGCCACCTAGGGGTGTGGACCGGCTAGGGGTGGTAATGGTATGGGCCGAGGGCAGAGAGCACCGAGTAGAGGTACTGGTCAGTTTGAGGCGAGGCAGACTGCGTTGGTTTATGCTACTCGACACCGAGAAGATAGAGATGCTCCAGATGTTATCACCAGTACGTTCTTAATTCTTGATGTGTCTTACACTACTTTGATAGACATAGCTTCTACACACTTCTATGTAGCTAGTTCAGTATCTGAAAACTTAGGGATTTCTATTGAGAGCACTTTTAGTTAGGTTAATTTACTGAGTCCATTGGGATAGTCTGTTCAGGTTAGTAAACTTTATAAAGATGTTCCGTTAGAGGTGCAAGGGGCCGTATTTCTAGCAAATCTAATGGAGTTACCGTTTGGGGAGTTCGACTTGATTCTGGGTATGGACTGGTTCGTTAAGCACTGAGTCAGTTTGGATTGTGCGACTAAGAGGGTCGTTCTGAGGACTGAGGATGATGAGGAAGTGGTTGTGATCTGAGCGTCGAGAGTATCTGTCCAATGTGGTCTCCGCTCTTGTGGTTGAAAAATTGGTGCGGAAAGGGTGTGAGGCGTATTTGGCTTACGTCAGTGTTTCTGAGTTTGAGGGCTTTTTTGTCAGAGATATCAAAACTGTGAGGGATTTTCCGGATGTCTTTCTTGAAGAGTTACCGGGATTACCTTTAAATCGAGAAGTTGAGTTTGAGATTGACCTTATACCGGGAACAACTTCGGTGTCTATCGCTCTCTACCGTATGGCATCGAAGAGCTTACAGAGCTCAAGGCTCAACTTTAAGAACTTCTAGATCGTGATTTCATCTGCCCTAGTGTGTCTCCGTGAGGAGCACCGATTCTGTTTGTAAAGAAGAAGGATGGAACCAAAAGGATGTGTATAGACTATCGGCAACTAAATAAATTGACAGTGAAGAATAAGTATCCACTTCCGAGGATTGACAATCTATTTGATCAATTTCGAGGGGCTTCAGTGTTTTCGAAGATTGATCTTCGTTCTGGGTATCATCAATTGAGATTTAAGGAGGTGGACGTTCATAAGATTGCATTCAGGACTCGTTATGGGCATTACGAGTTTCTAGTTATGCCTTTTGGTCTAACGAACGCTCCGGCAGCATTCATAGATTTGATGAACCGAGTCTTTCAGCCATATTTGGATTAGTCCATTGTGGTTTTCATCGACGATATTTTGTTTTACTCTAAGACTGAGGATGAGCATGATAAACATCTTAGAGTAGTGCTTCAGATACTCAGAGAAAAGCAACTCTACACTATGTTGAGCAAGTATGAGTTCTGGTTACGTGAGGAGACTTTTCTAAGGCACATGGTTTCTGCTGAGGGGATCCGAGTTGATTCTAGAAAAATTGAGGCTGTGCTTGATTGGAAACAGCCTAAGAACGTTTCTAAAATTCGCAGTTTTCTGGGTCTTGCGGGTTATTATCGGCGATTTATCGAGGGGTTCTCTCTAATTGTAGCTCCTTTGACTAAGTTGTTCCATAAGGGTGTTCCTTTTGTCTGGACTGATGCATAGCAATTGAGCTTTGAGAAGCTCAAGTCTGTCCTAACTCAGGCTCCTGTTCTGATACAGCCTGAATCTGGAAAAGAGTTTGTGGTATACAGTGATGCGTCGCACGTCGGATTGGGATATGTATTGATGCAAGATGGAAAAGTTATAGCTTATGTATCCCGTCAGCTTAAGACACATGAAGAGAATTATCCGGGGCATGATCTCGAATTGGCTACGGTGGTTTTTGCGTTGAAAATATGGAGGCATTATCTGTATGGTGATAGGTGTATCATCTACACCGATCACAAGAGTCTCAAGTACCTCCTTACCTAGAAGGAGTTGAATCTTAGGCAGTGTCGATGGATTGAGCTACTCAAAGATTATGACTGCATGATAGAGTATCATCCTGGTAAGGCCAATGTGGTGGCCAATGCTCTAAGTCGTAGGGCGATAACGGATTTGATAGCGATGTTCACTCGACTTAGTTTGTTTAATGATGGGAGTCTGTTAGCGATTTGCAAGCTAAGCCAACTTGAATTGATCAGATTCGAGATAAATAGTTTAGGGATGAATCTTTGGGTCTACGGTTTTCTTAGGTTGAGAATGGTAGTACTTCGGATTTTGGGAGAAATAACGATGGTGTTCTGTGTTTTCGAAGTCGGATATGTGTGCCGAAATGATTCCGATTTGAGGCAGTCAATTCTGAAAGAGGCGCATAGTAGCCCTTATGCTATGTATCCTGATGGTAATAAGATGTATCACGATCTTCGTGAGTTGTATTGGTGGTCGGGTTTGAAGTGTGAGGTTACAGATTTTGTTGCTCGATGTCTGACGTGCCAGCAGGTCAAGGCTGAGCACCAGTTACCTTCGAGTTTGCTACAATCCATTAAGGTTCCTTTATGGAAATGGAAAAGTGTGACGATGGACTTCGTTAGTGGGTTCCCCCTACCACCCACTAAAAAGGATTCTGTTTGGGTTATCATGGATCAATTGACCAAGTTCGCTCATTTTATTCCGGTTCGGGTGGACTACTCTCTGCAGAAGTTAGCGAAGCTTTATATCTCCAATATAGTTAGACTGCATGGGGTTCCTGTTTCGATTATTTCAGACAGAGATCCTCGCTTCACTTCTCAGAATGTGGGCCACAAGGGCATGTAGGCCCACACGAGCGTGTAGGCCCACACGGGTACGTAGGCCCATATTTCTGAAATTCCCCCTAGTGTTGCACGATTCGTTCCAATAGATTGTGGGCCAACCGTAGGATCGGTAAGGGCTAACCAAGCCCTAAAACTGTAGATATGATAGTCTGATATTTTGTTCTGAATATGATAATGATATGCATGTTATTTAATTTAATCATGCATGGCCCACTTCATGTCTTAAAAATATAATATGCTCAATTTAATATAAAATAAGCCATTTTATGCATGAAAACTATATAATAAAGCATAAAATCACATTTTAATAATTTCTATGTCCCAATTTCATATTCTCACATATTTCATTAATTTATTAAACAATTACTTAGTTTTAACAATAAATTTAAGTAAAAAGGTGATAAATTATATAGGAAAATCCTATATATTTTTCCGTTTACACATGTCTGATTATTCTGATATCTGTATTTAAGCCTGTTGAGCATGTCTAGCATGTTATTCTGTATCTGTTTCTGTATATGATTGTAGGGTGAGATTTGTATATGAGGAGGAAGTATTCTGTAAGGTGTTCATCGCTTATATTCTGGCAGTTTGGCTGCATATTATCTGACGTGTATCGTAATGACACGATATGGTGTGTAAGGATGGGTGGGTGTTTTTAACCCCACATGGTGTTATGGGATAGTCGGAGTTGGTGTGTAGAGGATGGGGGTAGGATTCTATGTTTCTGATCTGTATATCTAGTTCTGTATACTGTATCTGAAAAGGCCATGAGCCTGACGCTGTATCTTTATGTTTGCATGCTTATTTCTGTTGGGTTACAAACTGAGTTTACAAAAACTCACATCCGTTTGTCTATTCTATTCAGGTAATCTACAGACGTAGGCGGATCAGTGCGGCGGACACTCAGCGGTGACCACTCAAGCGTAAACTATTTAACTTTATTAATTTATGGTTTTATTTATGATTTTGGTTTTATTCTGAGAGTTTGTAATTTCTGGGACTCTTTGGACTTTAAGATTTTTAACTGTTGATTTTGGTTTGTTAATAATTTGCTTGCCTTGGTAAACTATTTTATGAAATTGACGGTTTTTACGCAAAAGAAGTTTCTCTAAAAATAACAAATCAGGTTTTTAAAATTTATTACATTTATTAAACTTCCGCTATGGTAAGTGTTTGGTAAACAAATAAATTGAATAATGTTTTCAGTGTAATCATGATTGAACACGAGGTATCAAAGAATTGAATGATTTATCAAGTCAAAACCGTTTCCAAAACCCATTCCTTGTGACATCATCAGATTTGGCCATAACGTCTAGGCTGGGTTTGGGGTGTTACAATTTTGACTAAAACCTCCTTTTATAAGCTTTATTAAAACATATCCAATTTATTCTAATTGTTTTGCGTGACAAAAATATTATATTGGATTTCAAACAAAAACATGGCAGCGAAAAGTTTATTTTAAAAAATTTTCCTTTCAAAAGAAAACATAATATATTCTTAAATACACCATCTTGTTTAAAGTTCTGATTATAGAAAACATGTTTTGTAGAATATATACTAAAACCAATAATAAAGTCCCAACCACAATTTAAAAAGTTCAAAAAGTCAATAGTTAAAAATCAAAACATACTAAACCAAAAGGTGCAAACCGAGCTCTAGAGTCACCGTCTAATCCTAAGCCTGAGGATCACCTGAAATGATACAAAATAGACGAGTTAGCTAGAAGCCCAGTGTGTGACTTGGCTCACAACAGAGTTTACTTAAGGATTTTACAAACACAATTATCAGTTCGGAATTTTCATATCTTATAACATTTCAAAATCATATTGTTTAACATATTAGAATCGCATCGTATAGCATATATGAGCATATCATATAACATATCAGACATATCCTACCCCTATCTGCTACACACGATCTCCATCTAGTCAATCACACCAATTAGGACTGCAAGAGTTCATCCAACCAATCACACCGATATGTGGCAGTATGCCACTTATAAATATGAAATTGAGTTGCCCGATAGAAATTGCGGTTTAACCATCATAAGTGCAGTAAAACTACCATATTACACTTCCTCCATCATAACATAACCACCCCAAATACAAGGCATAATCATAATCATAATCTCATACATACATATAACATAAATTGTACGGCATGCATACCTAAGCATATATACATATATTTGTTTTTGAAACATAGTATAACATATAATTTATACAAAACAAAACTTACCTAACATACTTCTAAGCTTATCCATGCGTATATATATGGAAACTTACACTTTTTTGAACCTACATAATGCCCATGGACCCAATTTTATAGTCCCTTAACCGACCCCTAATCGGGCCTTAAAATTGGCCAAAAAGGCCCACACGACTCTGTGGCCCACACGGCCCAATAAGCCAGCTCGTGTGGTCTACATAACATACCTGTTCAGGCCGTGTAATCGCACACGATCATGTGCTCCATATGACTTGGCACACGGTCAACCACACGGTCGTGTGGTGCATATGGTCTGTCACACTGTCATGTGACGTTGGGCAATTTCAAAAACAACCCCTATTTCATGGTTTTTTCGTGATACAGTCGAGTTTTTCGGGTTTGTTCACACACTTGATTGTTGATTAGATCGACTACACAATTGGAACTCACGAATTCTACAATCATTCATTAAATCACACTAATTAACCAATGAAAAACCCTTCTAAAATCACATTCTTAAACCGAAATTTTAGACCTTAAGACAAAGTTGAACACTTACTTCTCCAAAACAGTGTCCAAAATCATGTCCACTTTGCTGGAGGGTTTTGATTTCCACACCTATCACCTAACCAAGAACCATAGAAACACTTAACATCATCAATGAAAGTAATCTAACACCAAGAACTCTAATCTTGTTCCGAAACAAAATAAGGCTATAATAATAGAAAATTGCCTTGAAAAAACTTACACCACACTTTACGCAAAGATCAAAAACAAATTCCACGCACGTACACCAAAGACGAATAGAACAACAACAACAGAATCAATGGGAAAAGAAGCAAGAAGAGAAAACTTACAAAAGCAAAAAGAAAGCACTGATATTATCCCAACTACTAGATTATTTAGAGTTCTAATCTAACACAACTATTAACCCATAGCTAAGAAACAAAAAGAATTCCCACTTTACACACACAGATTCGAACACAGGACTAAAGGGTAAGTTAACAAACACTTACCACCGAACCAGCACGTTCATTCTATCATAACTTGAATGGAAATAAGATGTAAGTCAAAATACTAGGGATAAGAATTGAACTAAAAATTAACTGTGAAACCCCAAACCTGACCGGGACGGACCAACCTGAATTCGAAGCGTTACATTAGCCACATAAGTGACTCTCCAGTTAACGACCAGCCAAGGCACACCCTGGCCTTATAACACCTCAATCCTATCTAAATATCAGTTATTTATTAATATGGAAGTAACTTATAAGCCAATTTTAAACTTTTCCTAGGTTTAATATTTTTTTCATTTTTCCACCTATGCTAAAACTAACTCGATTTTAGATCTAAATGTTTACCAACCTTCTTTTGGTCAAAATTATGCAAGCGTAAAAATTTCAGCTTAAATTGAGCTTGTTTGCTATGTCTAATTCAAGTTTTACTATTGTGGACTAAATTGTAACAAATACAAACTATCAGGACCTATTTCGAGTTACAAATTAAGTGTGTTTCTATCGAGTTTTACCCATTACAAGACTAATCCTAAAATTTTACCAAGTTTCCTTATCATTTAAGGAGCTAACTAGACTAATCAATTTTCAAGACTAAATAATAACTTAAACAAATTAGAATACAAATTTAAAGAGACAAAAATTCAAACCCCCAACAAACCACACGGTTGTGTCCCCTGATCGTGTGTCATCAAATTTCCGTGTTCGTGTCGTGAAAAACTTTTAGGCAGATCGTACACGCTTGTATGAAATACTGTACACCCATGTGTGATAGCTCCAGATTCCACATACCCATGTCACTTACCCATACGCTCGTGTGCAACCCCTCACACGCCCATGTGCAACCCTTCACATACCCGTGTGAAAACCACTGCACCTATTTTTTGCAAAAAAACTTATTTTAGAACCCGATTTTGCATATTTTAACGACCGATTAAACTCGATTTTACTACGATTATTTAACATAGATAAACACACAATTTCAATTGAATTTATTAAAACCAATTAAGCCTCAATTTAATAGCATTAGACAATTAATTTCATGTACGTTAAACACCGAATAAATCAAATAAGTGGCATACCTTAGTCACTAGTAAACCACTACATGAAAGCTTCATTTACATAATCATTAGTATAAATTACATGCTTCACACACCATGTTATCAATCATCGTGTTATCAAGCAACAATACACCATAAATCAATCAATAATTAAACTCAAACATGCCTAAAAATTAGTATAAAACCATCCAAAATAAATGTCTAATGTCTAAAGTAGGGTTTCAAATAGCGGTCCGATATCAGAATAGCGGCCGCTATATAGCGGTAGCGGCGCCGTCCGAAACCGCAATTGCTGAAAATAGCGGTGTGAAGCGGAGTCACACCGATAGCAATCAGTCGCGGCCTCGATTTAACGGGTAACGGCCAATTGCGGCAATAACAGGCCTCTATTCCCATATTTTCCGTTACATTAAATTTAAAAAAAAATACATATATCCTAAATAGAAATCAACAGAAGCAGAGTAAAAACAAAAGGGAATATATTCCCTACCTGCAAAATCAGAAATTTTTAATCAAAAAAAGTAAGAAGAACTGTAAATAAACAGAAAAAAGCAATCACATTCAAAAATCAAAACTTAAAAGCAATAGAAAATATGAAAATGAAAGTCTATTTCTCATTTTCGGCAAACAAGTGAAGAACACACACAACCAGCAGGTGAGCGAGATTCTCTGATTATTTTCAAGTAAGTAGTAGAGTTACCTGAAATTTTGTCTTCTTGAACTCTTGATTCTTGCTTCGCTTGCTTGCATGTCCTGAATCTGCAGCAATGTAGAATCTATAGATATTTTCTTTAAACGATGAAAGCAGGGTTGAGGACTTAGGGATGAAAACTCTGGTCTGGAGTCTTGATTTCTCCCATGAAAAGAGAACTGGAGATTGGAGAAGGCAGAGAGGCAGAACGATTTTGCTTCAGCCTTTAGGGATTTGGGAACAAAAAAACCTTTAGCCTTCAGGGACTTTTTTTAGAACAGAGAGGCAGAACGATTCTACTTCTGCTGTTTCATTTTTTTTTTCATTAACCTTATAATTTATAAAAGACTAAAACAGAAACCTAACCTCTATTGGCCACTCAATCGGTGCCTTGAAAATTGGAAAGAAAACAAACAATAAATTAACAATCCATTACTTGTTTTTAAATGTTTTATTATAATTAAATTAAACTAGATAATATATTAAATATGGATAAGTGTATAATATTAATTTTTATGTCTTTAAAATTTAAAATTATCCTTTTATTAGGAAACAATTTATTAGACATCATATAATAAACAATTTATTAGACATCATATAATTAATAAATTAATAATTTTTTGAATGTTGTGTATTTATTTGGGCTTGGGTATGGATATGGATTAGGTAATAAAGTAATAATAAAATGATTTTTTCTTAACCTATTTGTAATTAAATTGGCATGATTTTAGTTTAATCCCTTTATTATGATTAGATTTAAAAATATATTATATAATATTGAATGATAGGGTCATACAATTTCAATTTGTGTCAAATGAGTGTCTCTCAATAATTTTAATCACTTAATACAGATCAAGGCTTAAGATATGATTATTATACTTTAGTTTAACATAATTTAATCATGTTTTTTTTTTTTGCAATATTATTAGTAAGTGCAAATCGATAACATTGTAAACTGGCATTAAAGTTATAAGGTGAAATTATTTTAAGAGTTTATATTAGATATGATGATATTAAAAAATATCCTTTTAATCACTCAATAATAATATACCACATCATATTTTTTTAGAGTGCATGAATAATATAATAAATTAAAAACATTAAATTAACTCTTATTATTATTTTCAAGTCTAAAATAAATCTAATTTTTATATAAAATTCTTAGATTTTAGAATTTTATATTATCTAAAATAATTTTTTATATTGTCATTCATTTATAAAATATACTGCAATGAGAGTGTTTATATATATATATATATATATATATATATAATAAAAACTATAAGGAAACAATTTAAATCTAAAATACTTCAACTAAAATTATAAAACTTCTAAAATTAGGGGTGGATTCAATAATTTTAGTTTGCATAATATGAAAAACTTGAATTTTTAAATTTGATCCAATTTGAATTTAAATTTTATTAAGATGGAATGGAACAAAACAAACTATTTATATCAAAAACTTTGGAACCAAGTAATAATGGGTTATGGTGTATCCTTGTTTTTAAAAAAAATAAAATATGTATGGATTATGCAATAAATTTAAATTTTCCATGTTAATGATGTTTACTTTTTTTTTTGTATTATATTGTTGATAATATAAGTAATGAGTTGCTTATATTTCTAAATATAATTTTATGTTTCTTATATATAAATAAAAATAAAGCATGCCACCACGTGAAGAGTTCCCTACTAAAGGATTGGAGGGTGCACCAAGTAATGATATAGGTTGGCACTTTGGAACTCCAGTGCCAAATGCGAGAGGAAATATCGTGTGTAAACTTTGTGGTAAAGTTGTGAAAGGAGAAATAACACGATTTAAAGAGCACATTGCTCATAAAACCGACAATGTTGCACCATGCCCTAATGTTACTGGTATGTGATACTTCATTATTTTTTTTAAATGTTATTAAATTTATCAATAAAGATTATATAATATTGATAATAATATAAAGTGTGAATTTTTTTTTTATTAACAGGTGTCATTAGAGAAAGTATGATGAATATACTGAAGGAAAGCAACACAAAGAAAATAGACAAAAAGAGGAGAAAAGATGAATTCTTATCTCAATTAATAGAAGAGGAGGATGAACACGAGGAATTCATTGATGAGGTTTCTGCTATAAGGCAAGCAACTCGAGAAAGTATCCAATCACAACACGAGTGGCATAGAAGGGAAGAATTCAGACGAAGTACTGGTGGTTGTGATAACATTTATGAAGAAGGGCGATCTTTTCATGGATCAGCTAGAGAATATCATAGAGAAAGAACAAGTAAATCCATCCCTAGTGAGTCTGAGTTTACCTTAAGGGGAGCTATACCTCAATTGGTTAGAAGCAAAAGTTCAAAGCAACCAAAGGTCAATGACTCTTTTTTAAAGAGTTTTCGAAGGAAGATAGGTGAAGCGGTATCTAAATTTTTAATATATGAGAGACTTCCTTTTCAATTAGCAAGCTCTCCATGGTTGTATAACTTAATTCAAGTGTCAACAGAAGTTGGACAAGGTGTAAAGCTCCCAACACCTTATGAGGCTTCAGATGTATATTTGGAGTTAGAGTATCAACGAGTTCATGATTGGGTAAATGGACTAAAGACTCATTGGAAAGAATTGGGTGCAACTCTAACGTGTGATGGTTGGACCAACAGTTTGAATCAAATGCACATCATTAATTTCCCTGTTTATTGCAGTAAAGGAACCATTTTTTGGAAATCGGTAGATGCCTCAAGTGTTCATAGTAGAGATGTTGAATTCTACTACAGTTTGTTAGATTCAGTTGTAGAAGAAGTTGGAGAAAATTACATTGTCCAAATAGTGATTGATAATGAGGCAGCAATGAAAGCTGCTGAAAAGATTAATGTTGAAAAGAAAACACCTATATTGGACCTCATGTGCAGCTCACTATTTAGATTTATGCCTTGAAGATATTGGGAAAAAGCCCAGTGTAGCAAAAGTGTTAGATGAGGCAAAGAAAGTGACTTGTTTTATATACAATCACATTTGGACAGTTGATTTGATGAAGAAGTATACAAAAGGGAAACAAATACTTCGACCGGCTCTTACTCGATTTGCAACTCATTTCATTCAACTTGAAAAGATAACAAGACAAAAGCAAGCTCTGAGAGAAATGTTTAATTCAAAGGTTAGTATTTTATAATTAGTTAATATAATTACTTAAATATAGCAACCTTTAATGATTTTATTAGTTCCAAATAATTTAAATTATATTATTTTAAAATTTTTCTTATGAATATATAGGATTTTAAAGAATCGAAATGGGGACAGCAAAAGTCAGGGCCTGCTTATGAAGCCAAAAAAATTGTTTTGGGAAAAGATTTTTGGCAAAAAGCCAATGACCTCATAAAAGTTTACGAGCCCCTAGTAAAAGTATTGAGACTTTTGGATAGCGATGAAAAACCAACAATGGGCTTTATTTATGAGGCTGTTGATAGAGCTAAACGAGCAATTCAACAAGATTGTCGATATTTCACTGAGCACGAAAAGATTATTGACAATAGATGGAATTTTATGCATTCCAACTTGCATTCAGCTGGTAAGATAAAATGTTTCATATAATTAAGAAATATTTTTATATTTTATTATTTTAAGCTTTAAATTATTATTATTTGGTGATATTCTTATAAATTGTACTTAGGTTATTTTCTCAATCCTCAATTTCAATTTGGGGTGGAGCATTCTGAGAATGTACTAATAGAAACATTAGAAGGTACACGTTCAGTAATTGAAAGATTAGAACCTTCTCTTGATAATCAAGTCAGAATGGTTAATCAGGTTAGATTCAAGTACCATTATTTGTAACTTAGTACATAATTTGAAATAGAATTATTTTTTTTATTTCTGCTCTATTTTTTATTTATGCAGTTGTTACTATTTAGATACAAACATGAGACATTCGGTACTCCACAAGCTCAAAGAGCTTGGAAGCAAATGAATCTGGGTAAACAGTTAATTAAATTATTTAATTTAATTTATATTATTTAATTATATTGTACATTTTGAAGTTATTTTTAAATTTAAATAATATTATGCAGCTGAGTGGTGGATAATATACGGCACATGTGTTCCCGAATTATAAAAATTAGCAATTAAAGTGCTTAGTCAAACAACTTCAGCATCAAATTGCGAACGAAATTGGAGCACATTTAGTTATATTCACACTAAGGTAAGAAATAGGTTAAAGTATAAAAAACTTGAGAAACTAGTGTTTACCTATTATAATATGAGGCTTAAGATAAGGCATCAAAAAAGAATGAGCACTGATGATATAAACGCTAGTTTTAATCCTATCAGCCTTGATCATATCTTTGAAGATGTTGATCCACTATCAGAATGGCTTCATGAGAAAGAGAATCCATTATTAGATGGTGAAAATGTCGGTGTGTTGCCTGTGCATACCTCTGATAATAAACTGGATGTTAATCAATCTCAACAACAAAAGTTGTCTCATTCAAGTTCTAGTTCAACACCAAGTTAGAGTGGCGATGGACCCGATGGTGGTGGTTTAAGTCCAATTGATGAGGATGATGGATATAGTGGTGATAGAGGTGAAATTAGATCTTCTAGCCAGTATGGAGGAGAATATGGAGTTGGTACCACTAGTGGACATTTTCGTGATAGATCAGAGTTTGATGGAAATATGTTTTCTGAACCTAGGAGAGATAGAAGTGAACCTAGAGCTCCATCAAAAGGAAAAGGCAAAAAGCATACTTCTATAGGCTCTTCATTTGATAGGAGATCGAGTTCTAGTAACCTTGGGTATAGTGATTCATCTACTAGCACTCAAGGTTTTTATCCACCAGAACAACCTTCATATTTTCAACCTTCACATGGTTATCCACAACCATATGGTTATTATCCACCATTTCCTAATTATGGTGTGCCATACCAGCCTCAAATGCATCCTCCACCACCAATGTATCACCCACCTCCACCTCTCATGTATCCTCCTCCTCAAATATATCCTCCATATCAATTATATAAAAATCAAGGTGAAAATGTTCTTTTTTTGGATATATTTTTGGACAAAGGCCAAGAGAATCAAGTCAAGAACGCTCTCAAAGTGAAGGTGAAGGATCTGATCCTCCTCGTCATTCCACTAATTGGTGAAAACTAAATCGTACCACTACCATTATTTGTAAGGTATGTTTTTTTTTAAGAAAAATTTTGTTAATGTTCTTAATTTTGATGATATTAAAACATTTAAAATATATCTTTGCATAAATGAATGGAGTATATTTTATGAAAATATAATTAAGAATCGAAGCATGTTAAACTATATATGAAAGTAGAATAAGAGTGGGAATAAGTGGTAGGAAATAATTAATGAGAATCTATACATTTATCTATTTCTTTTTTCCTTTTGCAGCATAGAATGTTTATATCTTCACCATCTTCAAAGCTGTCAAGAAATATTGTAGACATATCTCAGGTATGAATTTTCAATTATTTTATCTATAAAAACTTTCAAACTTATTAAATATGATAAATGTTTAATATTTCCTTTTTTTTACTTTGTTATTAGTTAATATTAGGGGTGAGCAAAATCTGATTCGATTCGAAAAACTCGATAAAATTTTCAAATTTTGAATTAAATAGTTCGAGTTATTTCAGTTAATCAATTTTTTTTGGATCAACTTGAATAAAAAATTAAGTTTTTCGGTTTAACTCGAATGTGAATTACACAATTCGAGTTATCCGAAAATCCGAATAAGAAAAGGCAAAACTACGCCATTTTGATCAATGTTTACCCTTTCTAAAGTTAAAAGTCAAAACTACGTTGTTTTGATAAATGTTTACTCATTAAGTTAAAAGGCAAAACCATTATATTGTTTATATAGATAAATAATTTTATACTTCGTTAACTAGTTAAATAATTGGTTCATGTAAATGCAACATTAAGTATAAATAATAAGATTCGTTAACTCGACTCGACTTTACTCGAAATTTTTTGACTCGATTCGATCCGATTCGAAAAAATTCAATTTGAGTTCGGTTGCTAAAATAGGATTCTTCAACTCGACTAACTCGAAATTTTTTTACTCGATTCAACTCGACTCGATCGAATACTTACCCCTAGTTAATATAACATTCTTAGAAAATTCATATATAAATGTAAGAATATTTAATGATTATAAAAGTTGTGTTCTTATATCATATTAATAAAAGTTCATAAGTGTTAGAAAAAACTCTAAAAATCATTAAAAGTGACTTTTTATAATTATAATTATAATTATTATGTTTTATAATAAATTGTGCGAATTTTAAAAAAATTCACAACCGCGATACCTGTAGTGACCGCAATAGTATCCGTTATGTCCGCAACCGCGATAAACGCAACGCGACCGAAAACGCAACCGCGACCGCAATTTAAATCCCTAGTCTAAAGTCCATTTACAACCAAAATCAAACTAGTTGTAACACCCCAAATTTTGGGGCTAGAAGTTTTGGGTTTTGTGGTTAGGGTCAGTGAGTTGGCAGTGCTAGTGAGTTCAGTGGTGCGTTTAAGTATCAAAATGGGTCTGCTAGTCTGGTGGTTGAGTGAGTGCTAGTGAACCTTTGGGTTCTGGGTTCGAGTCACTGTGTATGCATTCTAGGAACCTTTTTATTGCTATGTATGCCTCTCTTCACACGGGCGTGTGCCACAGTCACATGGTCGTGTTCCCCTTTTTCACGAGCTTTTGACCTCCCACACGACCTAAGCATTTCCACAAAGCCAGAGCACACGGGCGTGTGGTCTTAAGGCACTTATATTGGTTCAATGTACCCTTCTGATCTGAAAATGTGTTGTGCGCTTCAACCCTTGGCTAAACTTAAACATGGGTAGTTAAGAATTCTAATCTGGGCTTCGGCCTGAGTGTATCTATGTGACTGTCATGTGAAGTGTTTGAATCTGAATCTGTTCTGTTGGGTGTGCGTGCACAGCTGTTCTGTCTGACTGTCTGATATTGTGTCTTGTTCTATAAGATTGTATGCATACATACATCTGCATAAAATATTTTGTGATGGGATTGTGAAGAGAAGGGAGACTGATTCTAATCTGATCTGGCAGTTAAGCTGCAATTTATCGATATAGCGGTTTACCACATTGCACTGTACCGCATGTACATTAGCTATGCTACGCATATATATATATATATGATCTGGCAGTTCAAACTGTAATTTGTTTGTACTGCGGATTTTCGCACTGCACTGTACAACACATATGTTAGCCTTGCTGCGTAAATCTATCTGATCTGGCAGTTCAACTGCATTCTGATAAGTCATTGTTGTCGGGCAACCCGGGATGACTTTATATAGTGTATAGAGTTGGATGGGCCTACTTGGTCCTAATTGGTGTGTTTGGTTGGATGAGCTTTAATAGCTCTTTTGGGGTGTGATCGGGGGACGGAGAGGTGTGTTGGCTAGATGGGTGGCTTTTTATTAGACTGGATTACATCCGCATCTGTTTGTGGGTTCTGACTGAAAGACTAGTTGTCTGTGATCTGTTTGTCTGATTAGCATTTGTGTTGAGACTTCTATGTGAACATAATGTGCTCTGATTGTTACACCCTGTTTGGACACCAGGTCCGGTGTGATTTCTGTTTCTATGTGTGTTTGAAATTCTGTTGCGCTTCTGATGTGAATACCCTATTTATGTCTCTTGTTTTGTTTAAATCTCACACTGAGCTCGAGTAGCTCACTCCCTCTTAGTGTTCCCTTTTCAGGTACATTTCTGAATTTTGACGCTGGACTTGGTATGCGGAGGTCTCGGACAGTCTTAGAAGAAAATATAGTACAAGTTTGCATTTTCAGTTTCTATTTTGTTATTCAGTTTTTGAACTGTAAGGTTTTATAAAATTGTGGTACAAGTTCCGTTTTAATTTTTATCCGTTCATTTAATTCCGGTTTTATAATAAACTTAACTAAAACTTTTAATTGACTGATTTTAAACAATTAAATGATACGTTTCAACATGTTAACTTGTTTTGCAAAAATTCACCTACGATCACTTCGGTGATTAATGTAACATCCGGGATTCGATCTAAACTTCTAGGCCGGGTTTAGGGTGTTACATTTAGTGGTATCAGAGCCAAGTTTGCAAAAAACTAGGCCTATGTTTTTACGTATCCGTGTGCTAACATGGTTATTTTAAAAAGGAATTTTTTAGAAGCTTTACCACAGTAAGTTGAAAGTATTTGTATTTCGGAAAATGTTTTAAGAAAATGAACTGTCTGAGACTCCGATGCTAATCCAGGTAAAAATTTGAAATCGTAAGATTAGAAATGTAGATTCTTGTACTTATTTTGTGTCTGCTTTCTGAAAGTGTAGATATATTAAGTTAGTCACATGACGGATATGGATTCTGAAGGTAAGCAAGATCGCGAGAAGTCGTCTACTTCTCCGGGGCATAAGGCTGTTCAGGAGTCGGAGGATAGTGCAATTTTGCCAACTACAGAAGGGAATATTCAAACTCAAATATTATAAGAAAAATCCTTCGCTTTTGGTGATCAAAATGAAAATACCCAAAAAACTAGGTAATTAATTAAGTAGTTTACTCGAATATTTTTACAGATTCTAAGTACATAAGTTTCATCTAAAATTGAACATTCTTAATAAATAAAAAATATGTTATAAATATTTAAATCTGTTTTCTAAAATGTTGTGATTATGACTAAACCACGTTAAAAAAAATATAAATGAAGTCGGGCAAAATACCCAAGTATACCAAAAAATTATTTTATTTACGGAAAAGGACCAGTTTTTTTAAAATTTACAGAAAAAGGTCATTTCCCCACAAAACGTGTACACGTCAGTGCGTTTTGTGGGGATGCAGCAGGAAAGCGCGCCCTTGGGGGAGCGCTTTTGCCACATCAGCCAAAAACGCGTCCTTGAGGGCGCGCTTTGCTGACATGGCAAAAACGCTCCCCAAGGATGCGTTTTAGCCCATGTTTTTCAAAAAAAAACTATTCTCGAATTTTTTAAAAATTTACGAGAATAAACCTTTATAAAGGCTCAAAATGACAACACCATTTTTTTAAAGTGTCATCAATTAATAAGGAAATATAACTTACAAAGGAAATCTTTATATAGACCCAAAGTCTCATTTCTCTTGTTTCCTTGAGCAAAGTGGGATATGAGATATGTGTATATATAGACTCATGAATAGTTTTGCAGCTTGTTCCTAAACAATGTGGGATTCCTTCCTCTTTTAACTAACAATATGAGATTAAAGGCTACACTATATTTGATATTTTTTTTACAAAACAATTTCTTTTTTTAATATATTTTGTTAACATTTTCTTATATTATAAAATTATCTTTTGAGATCTTTAATCTTGTTCCATTTTAGAATTGTTAACATATACAAAAGAATTGATTTGATTTAGAATAGATTTAATATAATCATTTGACACATTGGAAGAATTTTCTTTTTATATCTTTCGATTGAAGGCAATTTAAAAAAAAATTGTATATTATTATCAGTTATTGCTATAAAACTTAAGACGCGAACTTGTTTGGAAGATTAACATATAAACTTGATTATAGGCTAAGAATAGACTTATACTAAACTTTGAATGAGTCGGAAAACTGCATAATCAAAGTTGTGAAATGTACTTTAAGAGTATATTATTCCATTTAACGAAAATGATGCTTGTAAAATGGAATTTACAGGATTATGGTTTTAAGAAGAGATTGTAAGTAAATAGATACATAAACAAGAAAAAAAATGAAGCTGTTAATTGTATGTGATATATTTTATTAATAAAATTATATGTGATAAATGATACTTGACATCATGACATTAATTTTATTTTTTTATCTAAGTAAGATTATTTAATTTTACTTTGTTGTATTTGTTTTATGTTGTGGGCGATGTAGCAATGGACGATAATGCAAGAAACAACTTATTTCGTCCAAATTATGATGAGTATTATTGCTATTGTTATTGATGTCGTTTCTGAAAAGTTTAAAAAATGTCAATCAATTATTATGGAATCGTTGCATGATTTGGGATTCGAAAAACAATGTTATCTTAGCAGAATGCTTAATGGAAGGGAATCTAATTTTAGTGAAAAACTAAAAGTTGGAGAAGCCATGTTGCAATCTTTCTGTATATTCTTCCTCATGGTTTAAAATATAGAGTTATCCAATTTGATTTTTGTCGATTAAAAGAAATAATAAGTAGGCAGTTCAACAATGTTCTACAGAATATTTGAAGATTCACAGTTTCAATATCCAAGATACCAACAAATGGAAATAGAAATGGTTTTGTCGATTAATTGTATATGTTAAAAATTCTAAAATGCAAAAAAATTAAAGATCTCAAAAGATAATTTTATAATATAAGAAAATGTTAACAAAATATATAAAAAAAAAGAAATTGTTTTGTAAAAAAAATATCAAATATAGTGTAGCCTTTAATCTCATGTTGTTAGTTAAAAGATGAAGGAATCCCACATTGTTTAGGAACAAACTGCAAAACTATTCATGAGTCTATATATGCACATATCTCATATCTCACTTTGCTCAAGGAAATAATGGAAATGAGACTTTGGGTCTATATAAAGATATCCTTTGTAAGTTATATTTCCTTATTAATTGATGACACCTTAAAAAAATAGTGTTGTCATTTTGAGCATTTATAAAGGTTTATTCTCGTAAATTTTTAAAAAATTCGAGAATAGTTTTTTTTTTGAAAAACACGGGATAAAACGCGTCCTTGGGGGAGCGTTTTTGCCACGTTAGCAAAGCGCGCCCTTAAGGACGCGTTTTTGGCTGATGTGGCAAAAGCGCTCCCCAAAGGCGCACTTTTCTGCGGCTATTTCTCCACAAAACGCGCTAACGTGGACGCGTTTTGTGGGGAAATAGTCATTTTCCGTAAATTTTAAAAAAATTAACCCTTTTTTCGTAAATAAAATATTTTTTTGATATATTTGGGTATTTTGGCCAATGAAGTCACTTTCAAAAAAAGAAAATGAAAAAGACATTTTAAAAACATTAGTAAATAAAAATGGGGCAGAGAAATGAATGAACCCAACAACGTTAACGTGGCGTATCCAATGAGAAGACAGAAATTAAGTTCAAGTGGTACAAGTATTTTCTAACTTAACTTTTTCTAAATAATATTTCTTTCAAGTACACGTGTCTTGTTAGTAAGGGACATAAATAAAGACAAAATCCGTCACGTGGATTACATTTGTTGGTCAATTGTAATCCAACTGAAACTCAGACTTGCTCTATTTTGTTTTTTTTTTCTCCTCTCTCCAAATAGTAATCCAATAATGTAGTCAATAAATTTAATCTTTTTGAAGAAATTAACCAATTTATTTAGGCATTTGATCAGGTTTAGGGAAATTAATTAAAAAGGTTGATTAGATCGGATCAATTATTTTGAGAGAAACATTGTCGTAAATCGATTTGAATAAATTGATGATTCAATTTATCGCATAAAATTGAAAAATATAGAATTAATTAAAATTGGATTAAATCAATGAAATTGATAAATAAATAAAAAAACTAGTTGAATCCAAATAAAATTTGTTATAATTTATAAAATAATTATTTATATTTCTATTATTATTTCATATTTTTTAATTTTTTTATTTTATCATGATGAACCGGCTGAATTATGAATTAGTGGTTTGAATTCGACCATTAGTTTGATTTTTACAACATTACAACAAATATTAGTTTGGATGATATGAATATTAATTCAATTCTAAAACTTGTAAGTTTCAAAAAGATTGAAATTAATTAAGTTTTAGCTTGATTAGTATTGATATATTGTCAGTGCAACAAGATGTGAGTTTGAATGTGATAAAGTATATTTGTCCAATTAATTACTATTGCTATAAAACAAGTTCATATTTTATCTTCGTTACCCTTTCTTAATAATGAGAAACAGTTTGAAAGAAGTGAGTCGACCACTAAAACTAATGCTCTTAGAACAAAAAATAAATTGGCTTACTCCTCCAAAAGAATAGAATCCGGTTGGGAAAGAAAAAGAATCTTTTTTTTGTTGAACGTCTTCGCTCATCTTGTTTTGATGACCTTATCAGAATCTTTTATTTAAGGGTTGGTGTTAGAATTAAGTGACCCAAATTCTTATTTAAATAAAATACAATGGTAAAATAAAATAAAAGAAGAATCCTTATAGAATTACACTTCTTTTATTTTATTTTGAACAAGGTTTTTTAAACCTTATTAAACTCCATCTATTTGATATTGATTAGAATAAGGAGTTTCAATCTTACTACACTCCTATTAGAATATGGCTTTATAAGCCTATAAATAGACATGGTCTATTCCTCTTGTAATTGATTCGAATTCGACATAGTGAATTTTCTTCTCCTCTGCCCGTGGTTTTTCTCGAAAGGGTTTCCACGTAAAATCTGTGTGTTCTTTATCTTTATTTCTTTTTTTTTTGCGATATATTGTCATTACCGACGTTATATTTTTTTTTACAAATTGGTATCCGAGCTTCCGGGTTTTTTTTTTCATCTTGATCACGGTAATGGCGTCTTTAAAGTATGAAATTCCACTGTTGGATCGCAACACCAGATTTGCGTTGTGGCAGATAAAGATGCAGGCAGTTCTTGTACAGATGGATTTAGAGGAAGCCCTGCTAGGGGTAGATAAGATGCCTTCGACATTGACGGAGGAAGATAAGAAGCGCAAGGATCGAAAGGCGTTAACACAGTTACATCTGCATTTATCTAACGAAATTTTGCAGGATGTGATGAAGGAGAAGACTGCCGCAGCATTATGGAAGAGGCTAGAACAAATATGTATGTCGAAAACTCTAACCAGCAAGTTGCATATGAAGCAACGACTTTATGCTCATCGTTTGGAGGAAGGTGCGTCTGTGCACGAACACTTAACAGTGTTTAAAGAAATTCTCTCAAACTTGGAGGCCATGGAGGTTCAGTATGATAAGGAAGATCTAGGTTGATTCTACTTTGTTCGTTGCTCCCGTCTTATTCAACCTTTAGAGACACGATTTTATATAGCCGCGAGTCTCTCACAGTTGATGAGGTTTATGATTCTTTGACCTCGTATGATAAGATGAAGCATCTTGTGGTTAAACTCGACTCCCAGGGAGAGGGTCTTATTGTTCGTGGGAGACAAGATCGGAATGCTGATGATGATCGTGGAAGGACACAGAAAAGGAATCCTCGCGGTAAATCTAAGGGTAGATCAAAGTCTTCAAACAGAGGTAAAACTTGTAACTTCTGCAAGAAGAAAGGGCACATTAAATCTGAGTGTTATAAGCTACAGAACAAGATTAAAAGGGAGGCTGCGAATCAAAAGGGAAAACAACCAGAAAATTCTGGTGAAGCTGATATTGTAGAAGACTACAGTGATGGTGAACTTCTAGTCGCTTTTGTCAACAATTCTAAAGAGAGCGAGGAGTGGATACTTGATTCAGGCTGCACCTTCCAGATGAGTCCCAATCGGGATTGGTTTACAAATTACGAAACGGTGTCTGAAGGTGTTGTTTTGATGGGAAATAATGCTTCGTGTAAAATCGCAGGTGTTGGAACAATTAAAGTTAAGATGTTTGATGGAGTTGTCAGAACACTTAGTGACATACGACATGTTCCAGAATTGAAGAGAAATTTAATTTCGTTGAGTACTCTTGATTCAAAAGGGTACAAATACACAGCTGAAAGTGGGATGTTGAAGATTTCCAAAGGTTCCCTCATTGTGATGAAAGGGCAGAGAAAGACTGCCAAGTTATATGTTTTGCAGGGTTCTACTGTTATTGGTGATGCAGCTGTCGCTTCCTCTTCTTTGTCAGATGATGATATTACTAAACTTTGGCATATGCGCCTAGGGCATATGAGTGAGAATGGCATGGCAGAATTGAGCAAAAGAGGACTTCTTGATGGGCAAGGAATTTGCAAACTGAAGTTCTGTGAGCACTGTGTTTTTGGGAATCAAAAGAGAGTTCGATTCACCAGAGGAATCCATAACACGAAGGGAACATTGGAGTATATTTATTCTGATCTGTGGGGGCCATCAAGAGTGCCTTCGAGAGGTGGAGCTAATTATATGCTAACTTTTATTGATGATTTTTCCAGAAAAGTTTGGGCATTCTTCCTGAAGCAGAAAAGCGATGTGTTTTTCGCATTTAAGTCTTGGAAACCTATGATTGAAAAACATACGGGAAAACAAATAAAATACCTCTGCACAGACAATGGCTTAGAGTTTTGTTCTGATGAGTTTAATAAACTGTGTAAGTTAGAAGGAATCGTGAGACACTTGACAGTTCGTCATACTCCACAACAAAACGGCGTTGCAGAACGAATGAACAGAACGATTATGGAGAAGGTTCGATGCATGTTGTCAAATGTCAACTTACCAAAGTTGTTTTGGGCCGAAGCAGCCTCTACTGCATGTTTTTTGATCAACCGATCTCCATCCGTTGCCATTGAGAAAAAGACCCCACAAGAGTTATGGTCTGGTAATCCTGCTAATTATTCTGATTTAAAGATCTTTGGGTGTCCTGCATATGCTCATGTTAATAATGGAAAATTGGAACCAAGATCCATTAAATGTGTTTTTCTTGGTTATAAAGCTGGTGTAAAAGGGTATAAGTTATGGTGTCCTGAAAATAGAAAAGTTGTGATTAGCAGAGATGTTGTTTTTGATGAAACTGCTATGCTACCTAACTTATCTCTTAAAGACTCTTCCAATAAAGAAAATCAAAAGCAGGTGGAGCATCAGATTAATACAGAGTCAACTCCTCAAGCCAGTACAAAAATTGAGAATAGAGTTGCTTCTTCACCACAATACTCTATCGCCAAAAACAGAACTAGAAGAGAAATTAAACCTCCAAAGAAGTATGCTGAGGCTGACCTAGTTACTTATGCTTTAAATGTGGCTGAAGATATAGATGCAAACCAAGAGCCGTCAAATTATTCTGAGGCGGTTAGCTGTGAAGACTCAGAAAAGTGGATATTTGCTATGTAAGAGGAAATAGAATCACTCCACAAAAACAAAACATGGGATTTTGTGAAACTTCCTAAAGGTAAAAAGGTTGTTCGCTGTAAATGGGTGTTTAAAAAGAAAGAAGGGACTCCAGGAGTTGAAGAACCCAGATATAAAGTAAGGCTTGTTGCAAAGGGTTACAGTCAAATTCCAGGAGTGGACTTTACAGATGTGTTCTCCCCAGTTGTGAAGCATAGTTCGATTCGAGCTTTGCTTGGTATTGTGGCCATGCAAGATTTGGAGCTTGAGCAGTTAGATGTAAAAACTGCATTTTTGCATGGAGAGCTTGAGGAAGATATTTACATGCAACAACCAGAGGGTTTTACAGTCTCAGAAAAAGAGGACTAGTTTGCTTGCTGAAAAAGTCTCTTTACGGTTTGAAACAGTCACCAAGACAGTGGTACAAGAGGTTTGATTCCTTTATAACTTCTCATAATTTTAAAAGAAGTAGTTTTGACAGCTGTGTTTACTTTAAGAAAAACAGTGATGGTTCTTTTGTGTATCTACTTCTTTATGTTGATGACATGTTGATAACAGCAAAAGATAAAGGAGAGATAAGAAAGGTCAAAGCCCAACTAAGTGAAGAATTTGAGATGAAAGATTTAGGACCAGCAAAGAAGATACTTGGTATGGAGATTCTCAGAGATAGAAAAGCAAGTAAATTGTACCTAAGTCAGAAGGGGTACATTGAGAAAGTTCTTTACAAGTTCAATATGCAGAGTGCTAAGCCTGTTAGTACTCCTTTAGCAGCCCATTTCAGACTTTCATCGGCTTTGTCTCCACAATCAGATGATGAGATTTAGTACATGTCACATGTTCTATACTCTAGTGTAGTGGGATCTCTCATGTATGCTATGGTTTGTTCACGTCCAGATTTATCATATGCAGTCAGTGCAGTTAGCAGATACATGGCGAATCCCGGTAAAGAACATCGGAAAGCAGTTCAGTGGATTTTAAGATACTTACGAGGTACTACTAATGTTTGCTTACAGTTTGGAAGAACTAGAGATGGAGTCATTGGGTATGTTGATGCTGATTTTGCTGGAGACCTTGATAGAAGAAGATCTCTCACTGGTTATGTCTTTACAATCGGAGGTTGTGTAATCAGTTGGAAAGCTACTTTGCAAACTACAGTCGCTTTGTCTACCACTGAAGCTGAGTACATGGCGATTACTGAGGCTTGTAAAGAAGCTATTTGGTTGAAGGGACTCTTTAGTGAGCTCAATGAAGACCTTCAAATCAGCACAGTATTTTGTGACAGCCAGAGTGCCATCTTCCTTACAAAAGATCAAATGTTTCATGAGAGAACAAAACACATTGATGTTCGGTATCATTTTGTTCGTGATATTATTGCTCGTGGTGATATTGTTGTGAGCAAAATTAGTACTCATGAAAATCCTGCAGATATGATGACTAAGTCACTTCCTATAACCAAGTTTAAGCATTGCTTAGACTTGGTTGGTGTTCATTGTTGAAGTTAAACCCTTAAGGGGTTTTATGGAAGAGGTGGAGAACTTGTTCGTTGAGAGTTCGCGATGAAGAACTTGTTTATTGAGAATTCGTGTCAAGGTGGAGATTGTTAGAATTGAGTGACCCAAATTCTTATTTAAATAAAATACAATGGTAAAATAAAGTAAAAGAAGACTCCTTATAGAATTACACTTCTTTTATTTTATTTTGAATAAGGTTTTTTAAACCTTATTAAACTCCATCTATTTGATATTGATTAGAATAAGGAGTTTCAATCTTACTACACTCCTATTAGAATATGGCTTTATAAGCCTATAAATAGACATAGTTTATTCCTCTTGTAATTGATTCGAATTCGACATAGTGAATTTTCTTCTCCTCTGCCCGTGGTTTTTCCCGAAAGGGTTTCCAGTAAAATCTGTGTGTTCTTTATCTTTATTTCTATTTTTTTTGCGATATATTGTTATTACCGAAGTTATATTTTTTTTTTACAGTTGGTGTAACACCCCAAACTCGGCCTATGCGTTAAGACCAGACTTGGCATGCCACACAATTTGAACTTACGTCCAGTCATCAGTGCTTTTAATGAAAACAATTTTTCAAAACGATTTTGAAGACGAAGTTTATCAAAAATCGAGATTTATTTGAAAACCATGATTTTAAAACATGAGAGTTTACAATTTGATTTTCAGAGAAATAATTGGTTAAAAACTTAAATAATCGGTTAAAATAAATTTATAAAAGAGTTTTCACGGAAATTTTACGAGTAAGTGATATTTAAGAAAAACCCTTTTTATACGTAAGTTTAAGAAAACATTTATAAGAATTAAACAACCCCATTTAAGTAACTAAAACATATTAAAATCCATCCACGAATAAAAATCCATAATAATAATACCAGAGGCCTTATTACATCGCAATTGAAATAGTACTTAGATAAAAATACTTAAAAGAAGTTCAAAGTTTTTATAACTCATCATTCGTAGTATGGCCTTCACACGAAGTCATCCCCGGCCCGAGCCTCCATCAATTACCTGAGAAGGTTAAGAAAAACAGGGTGAGTTACTAAGAACTCAGTGTGTAACCCACTTACCGTGATCATTGGGCCAAAACCATTTAAGCATTTAATTAGGCTTGAGCCCATTTACAAATGTACAATATATATAAATCAAATATAAAAATAATGCATATGATATGCAATTCCCAACCAAGCCTAATTTCCATCCGCTACACACCACCTGTACCAACCAACACACCTGTGGGGATCAAGTCAACCCACCCCGCCAACACACCAATAGCAGGCATTAAGCCAATTATAATATTTGTGGCAGAGCCACCGAACTAGATTGTGACAGAGTCACCGAACTAGATTTTGGCAACAGGCCTTTCTTCTCTTAATCAATTAACCCAACCCATGCAGTCATGTATATATATATATAATGCTTAACAATATATTCATAAGGTAAATTTCAACAAAAAGTCCATATTACAAGTTATCAATTTGGCCCATTAGTCAAAATAGCAATTTGGCCCATTTAACGATCTAGCAAATTTTGGCCCATATAACAAATACCAAGCGGCCCATATAGCAACATATCACATTTGGCCCATAAAGGGTATTTTCGTAATTCGTCCCTAGGGACATTTCATAATTCAGCCCATTAGGGGCATTTTCGTAATTCGGCCCGTAAGGGCATTTTCATAATTCGGTAATCGTACTCATTAAGGGTAATTAGTTTGGGCACAAAAATTGAAACTGTCCATCTGCGTTATGCTGACTAAATTGACTATAACTCGAGTTAGAAAACTCGAAATTTAGATCCGTAAATTTTCCCTGAAACTAGACTCGTATAACTTTTTACTGTAATTTTTCCAGAATTTTTGGCTTAGCCAATTAGTACAGTTTATTCTTCAAAGTATCCCTTGTTTCACTGTTTGACAGTTCTGCCCTCTCTTCACAAAATCTCAGATATCTTATTGTACAGAACTCAAATACTGGTTTTGTTTGATCCGAATAAAAATAGACTCACTAAGGATTCTAATAAAATAAACCATGCCCCTAATTATTTTTCTACAATTTATAATGATTTTTCCAAGTCAGAATAGGGGATCACGTATTCATTCTGAACTAGTCTTACTAAAATTTAAAAATCTCAAAATATACAAATCCTTTGCTTTCTCTGTTTCTTTTATAAGAAAATAGACTCAGTAAGCTTTAATTTGATATCTTATTCACTTTGTAATTCCTTCTATCCTATTTTTCATGATTTTTCAAATACACATCACTGTTTCTGACCGAAACTATTTTATTACAAAACATGATTATCACTACCATCATACGTACGTCCGAGTGATCACGGATGCCGGTTATCGGTTTTCTTCGATATTTCTACCGAATCATAGAATATTTCATGTGAACTTTCAGAGAGATGTGAGATTTACTCACCATTTCAAACATATATTCGGAAGGGTACGGGATTACACACCTGATTTCGATTTCCTAATGAACCACTCGTCGTTGACCACTATGTTCGAAGGTTGAATATATCGAGTGATTTGTCCCTAAAACATATAGTTGATTATTTCAAATTATTACTCCGTTAGCAACCAATCGAATATTGAATAATATCAATAATCCATAAGAACTCCTTACCTTATTAATATTGGATCCGATTTTCTCCGTTCGACTTAAGGCTAGAATGATGTTCGGCCTCCCACTATATCACTGCAAAGAAGAAAAAGATCTTGTTGAGAGAGAATAAGGTGATGATCTCGGTCAAATGACCATCCCAAACCAAAACATAGATTCGGCATTAAGAGAGAGAAAATAAAATATTGAGAAGAATACTTACCGATTGATCAAGAGGTGGATGTTAATGTGGATGAGAAGAAGAAATAGAGAAAAGATAAAAGTTCAGTTATAGAGGAAAATATATGTTGCTATTCGGCTATGGGGAATAATCAAACAAGAATATGTGATTTAATGATGGTGTTGGTTTAGAGAAGAGAAAAGATTAGAGGAATGATTAAAAGAAAGGATGGGAGGTTGGATGGATGATAGGTTGTTCGGCTATCCAAGAAAGATGAATAAGGGATGAAGGTTTTGACCAAACAAAAGAGAAGAAAGATTGAAAAAATGCACAATTGTGCTAGGAGGTTTCGGCAATGGAAATAGCAAAATGGGAGAAAAAGACACAAGATTTGCAAATAGGAAATTTGGCCAAAACCATCCACATCCATTCCCCTAAAAGTCAAAATTTGCCATAATTATGTTTTTCCTCATTTTCTTCTCCATCATTCATTTGCCATAATTGTGTTTTCTTATCACAACACCTAAATTTTTTTTTTTGGATGTTACAGTTGGGAAGAAGTTATGGATAATTCTAAGTATTATATATAAAAAAAATTGAAACTTAATTTTATTTTTTTTTTCAAAGGGGAAGGACATTGGTGTAAAACTATTCGAGTTTTACACACTTCCATAACTTTTTGTATAATTAATATTTTAACAATTCGACAATCATATTTTACGTTTCATTCATATAAATCATGCATGTTAAGTTTTGAATAAATTAAAGGCATAATGTCAAATTTAGCCTTTGACGTTTACATTTTTTTGTTATTTTGGCCCTTATTTTGTTTAACTAAATTTGACCCTCGACCTTTTAGAAAGAGTTAAATCTGACCATCAATCTTTGGAAATAAAAAAGGTCATAATGATTTGTTTTTTAACAAGAATACTAACTAAAATGTTAAATTTTTAAATATGACAATCCACATATACTCCATGCTAAGTTTTTTTAACTTTTATGAACTTTTTATATTTTATATTTTTTATTTTTATAATTTTGAATTATTTGTTAACGTAACATAGAAGACAAATGGTGTTATGTAAGCATTATATGCACTAGATTGCCATGTGAGCTGTCACACCAACAAGATTAAAAATTAATGTTCTAGTTAGCATTTCCGCTAAAAAAAATTATTTGATTCTTTTTTGAAAGGTTAAAGGCCAGATTTAATTCAAAAAAGAATAAGGATCAAATTGATAGAAATGTAAACATTAATAGTTAATTTTATCATTATGCCTAAATAAAAAATATCTAACTATTTAATTTTGATACATTAGGAAAAAAATAGACTATTTAATTTTTAACAAATCCATATAATTGGTATTCACATATTAAAAATTTTATGTAGGTATTTTAAATACATTATTATAAAATCAATTTAAGTTGAGATTTAATGTTAAAACAAGGATAGGCTGATGTAAAAACTCAATTAATATAATATTAATATTTTAATGACTCAATTAAAATATTTTAAAATTTAGAGATACAATATTATTTTTCTATCAAAATGTAGGGCTATATTTATGTAAAGAAGCACTGATTTTGGCTTACAAATAGCTATGCTGGCAATGCAATCTCAAAAGAGAAGAAAAACACAAACAAACTTGGATTCATCTTTTATATTTGTTGATAAGGACTCTCTTTCCATCATTCATTTTTTTATTGAAAAAGAGGACTTCTCCTTTATAACATATAAAAATATCAAAAGGTTTATTACTTTTTGGAAATAATTAGGTTCGCCATTAATTTATTTTCTCAACAATTTCTTTCAAATCTTATTTCTAATTTTTTTAAAAATTATTTTTTATCACCATTTACTATTTAATTTAATTTATTATCTATATTATTAATAACTTCTTGAGTGAGTTAGTGCCACAGGTTAACCAGATACCAACCCGGTTAGGAAAACACAGAAATGTCTTTATTTTTCGAGGGTATTTTAGTCTTTTTGTTTTAACAAAAACCAAGAAAAATATGCATATGGTGGGATTCGAACTCATGTCAATTAGATTAGTAAAATTTTAAATTTACCACTTAACCAAAGTATTAATAATATTGTTAATTAAGTTGGTGTCACAAATCAACTCAACAGTAGCTTCCAATTGATGACAAAATCATAATAAATAATTATAGTGTATTTAGTATCGTTTATCTGATGTATTTATGTGTTTAAATTTCATTTTACTTATAATTTAATAATCTTTTTTAATATAGTACATATTTAATGTGTTATTATGATTAATTAGTTTTAAACTATACGTTTCATTGTTTATTTATATTATTTTTAAACACACATTTATATTTTAAATCTAAAACTTTCACACATATATACCTAGGGGTGAGCAAAACTCGATTCGACTCGAAAAAATCGAAAAAAAAATTCGAATTTCGAGTTAAACGAATCGAGTTATTCGAGTCAACTAGATTTTTTTTTTCAAATTTCGAGTTCGAATCGAGTTAAGTTTTCGAATTTGAATAACTTGAATAATTCGAATAATTTGAATATCAAACTATAATATTTTACATTTTTACCCTAAACTCCCAAACCTTTTTACTTTTCCCCCAAAACTTTTACTCCCCTCCCATCCCAACCCCCCAATCTACCCAAAATCATTTCCCACCAAAATTTTACTCTCTCATTTACTTTTTCTCAAAATTTTACTCTCAAAAACCCTCAAAACTTTTTATTTTCCCCCAAAATTTTTACTCCCTCCCACTTTTTCCCTAAAACTTTTACTCCATTCCCATCTCACCTCCCATCTACCCCAAACCCATCCCCCTCCAATTTTTTTTAATATTTCCCTTCAAAATTTACTCCCCCTATTTATTTTCCCTCAAACTTTTATTCTCCAAAACTTTTATTTTCCTCCAAAACTTTTACTTCTCACCCTTTACTCTCAAATTAAAAATCAAAATTATCCAAAAAAATCACTAAACATAAATAATAATAATTTTATTTATATCTACTATTTATTATTAAATTAAATTTCACATTTTATATTATTTATATTATTGAATTGTTTAGTCACATTAAAATTGAATTATTAATTATGCCATAAAATATTCCTGTTAAAATTTTATATTGGTATCAATTTCACATTTATCTTTAAAATAACTTTTATTAAAAAATCACATTTTTACATTTAATATATTTTTTTAATTCCAAAATACATAGTGACAAGAATCTGAAGATAATTGAAAGAACTAAACAAGCAAATAAGCTAACCCGTATATAAAAAATTAATAAATAAATTATTTGGTGATGAAAGTTAATAAAAAATTTGGTTAAGGTGGATAAATTTTATTACGATGGGTGACAATGGTTACAAGGACTCAAAATTATTTTTTAAAATTTAACTCGAACAAATATATTCGATTCGATCTGTAACACCCCAAACCCGACCTAGACGCTACGACCGGACCTGGCATGTCACATGAAAGGAATGTCTAAAAACTGTGCGTTCGTTAAAAAGTTCGTATTCTTTATATTTGTTGTGAAAAATCGAGTTTAAGTAATTTTAAATAAGAAACGGTTTATTAACATTTTAGGAAAATCCCGAATTAAACATTCCACAATAATAAGCAGTAACCAAATTAAAAGCTAAAATCAAATCAAATACCATAGGCCTTATTACATAACAGAATCTCAATATAATAAGTTCAAAATAAGGTAATGTAGTTCACAGAAGAAATAGTAACGCATGGCCACCTCGAGTCCGCCTCGGCTCCAAGTCCTCAAACTAGGGATTACCTGAAACATTTAAAAAGAGGGGGTGAGTTTACGAAAACTCTGTGTACACCCTCATCAGTAAGAACATGCATCAAAACAATCTGGGCCGAAGCCCATTACAATAACGGTGGCAATTGGCCTTAGCCCAAAATAGCCTCGATTGGGCCTTAACCCATATCATATGTCACATATCATATATAAATCTGGGCCTAAGCCCATCTCAGTAATATAATCCTTATATGCAATGCATTAATGCCCATACCAGCCGAACACTCTGTCTCCTGTCCAACCGTGCACTCATGTGGGGATTTAATCAACCCACCCATCTGAACACTCCTTATGTAACACCAGTTGCGGCATTACCTTAACGGTGCAGCATAGCTGCTCGGTGGCTAAAAAGCCTTCGGTGGATCCACAGTCGTCAAGCGACCATGCGATCTTATTTGCACTTCCTCTTTCAATATCATATCCCAAGCCCATGCAACATGTCATGACATATTAATTCGTGTATGCAGTATGACATGTATGCAAATCATATATCAGATAACGTATGAAACGAATTACCATCATAATCAGAATAATAATATACAACACAATCAAGCTAATCAACCTCTAAGGGTATAACAGTAATTTTACCTATTAGGGGTATTTTCGTAATTTACCCACCAAGGGTATTTCGGTAATCTCGCACCTGTAATGGCCTTTCCATAGGCCCAATGTCGCCACGAGCGACTCAACTACCATTCCCAGTCGTACCGAACTATTGGGCCTAAAACCCAATTTTGGCCCATTCAGGCCCATACGCTCGTGTGGCCCACCTAATACAAATCTAGCCACGTATATGAGATTCACCTAGTCTAGTTCACTATATACTAACATTTTATTCAATTGGGCCCACGGGCCCATTAGGCCCACTTCGGCCCATCGCGGCCCTAAGCAGCCTCAACCCACAAAAATACTACTGATGGCCTCAACTATCGCGTCGAAGCCCCACACGTGCACTCGCAAGCTCGTGTGGCTACTATTGCCGTGACCGGCACTTCGGCAATTTGCCGCTCTACAACTAGAGTAGAGAAGTACACACCTGATAGGAATCTGGTGTTAAACCGCGCTGCGACCACTCCTGTGCCCAAACGCCCACCAAGGTATGTTAACTCTCCTTCTAGGATGGCTCTTTATATAGCTAGCTTTTCACCTTCCTTCTTTGTATCTTTCCGATGTGGGATCCCTTCGTCAGTAGAGTTTAAATTCAATTGAAACTCTTGCCGTCCAATCCGCAAAATAAATACTCCCTTGCTTCTCATGAGATTCGAACTCAGGCTCCCTTGCAACATAATCCACGCCGTTAACCACTTGGCCATAAGCTCCTCTTGTGTCTTAAACCATGCGCAACTGAATTTGAATCTATAGCCCAATTCTAAGGTCCAAGTAAAAAGAAAACCAAAATGCAAGAGCCAAAACTTGAACCTTGGACCTCCTTCCTTCCTTGTGGCATCACCCCCTTATCTCCTATGTGGCGTCACTTTGCCACTACACCACACACTCCACTTATGTCATTTTCCTCCACATTTTATTCTTAATGCCTACCTGCCAACTTCTAGGGTTTTTTCCACTTAAAACCAATATTTTCCCAAAGCCAAAGTTCGATCCCGGGACTTCATAAAAGCCCTCAAACCTTCCAAAATCACTTATCTAATAAGTCCAACTTGTACTAAAGCCAATCTCTTGTTCTCCAAAAATTTAAACGCTACTACGCTCAAGGCCCATTGGGCCCATTCCTACTAGGCCCAATTTCGGGATGTTACACGATCGAACGCTCACCCCTATATATACCTATGATAGGATTTATAAGTTTTAATAAAAAAAAGTAGGCAAGATTGATAGAATATAATTAATTTAGGTATTGCTAACTTACGAGGAAATCCTAAATTTAAAATATTAATGTGAGTTACACAAAAAATTAATTATTAAATTCTTGAATGAAGAAATAGGTATTGCGCCTAACTTTGATATCAGCCCAAGCTAAAAATATGCCTACTTTCTCTATGTTACACAAAAAGCAGATTAAATTTTTAAATTTTATATAATATATATATATATATATATATATAAAATAATTCAAACATTATACAAATATGTAGTATAACCTAATACCATAATTATCCTTTAAAACACGAATTTATTTATTTATTCTCTTTCTTTTCTTTTCTTTTCTTTTCTTGTTTTAGTTACTATAATATATATATATATATATATGTGTAGTCTCTTTCCATTTCGTTATATAAAATGTAATGCCCAAATTAACCTTTCAAATCTATGTAATAACAATATTAAGCATAGCATTCAAATCCCTACTTTATTCAGCAAAAGATGAGATGAATTGATGGTAAAGGCTCAACGCAGAGGTGGGGTCTGAACTTGGTAGGAAATTGAGTAGTGTTGAAGAAGATGAGGATAGAGTCAGGGCGAGGAGTTTTCGGGGGAGGTTAGGACTTGGGCGATGGTTTGATTGTTTTATTGGATGATTTTGATTTGGACTTGGAATGAGAGGTGAGGAGACCCATTACCGATTCACTTGTTGTTTTCGTTTGCCCATGTTTGAGAAAACCTACCCACTAATCAATTGAAGACAAACCAAAACTCTCGAGCCACTTGAGTTATTTCATTGAATAGGGGTAAGGCTTCATGCTCGCAACATCATTATTAATACACGGTACACGGTATCAACGAAAGTAGAGAAGAAAAAAGGAGGTGGTGTTGAAGGCGATCAATTCACCCATTTAAGGCCAAAAGCCGGACAAGTAGAGAGATTCAACATATTAGGGTTTTTAATGGAAATGAGTCCCCACCTTTGAATATTTATAGAAGAATAAAAGTTTCTCTAAGTGAGGCTTTCAATGACCCAACGATGAGCTCAATAACCCTTTAAAGCAAGAGTATTTTAGTAATTTCACAATTGAATTGGTGTTGAGTTAATTTATGACACCAACTCAATCAAATGTCACTTTATATATGGTATAAATATACAATTCATAGAGATAATAAATCGTACATATTAAAATAAAATTGTATAAAATACATTAAAATAATACTTTCGTCAAGTGGTAAATTTAACATTTTATTAGTTTAATTGGTGTGGATTTAAATTCCATTATAGACGTATATTTTTATTACTATTTATTAAAGTGGAAAAATTAAATATTTTTAAATAATATAAAATAACTTCGAATAATATAAATTATTTTAATTAAAAAAGATTTGAGAGTAACTATTTAATGAGAAAGAATTTAATAAAATTGTAATTTTATATTATCCACAAATCAGATTTTTCATTTTATTATTATAAAGATATATAAATCACATCTAATCATAATTTCATAATCTCTTTTATAATTTTTTTAGTAGTATATATAATTACTTTTTGTTTCATGCAAAGGACAATAGGAGTTTTAACGTGTGGTGAAGGACCTAACGATTCTTCTATTACCTCTCTTCATCTCTAAACATCGTGTCTCTCCCTCTCTCCCTTTATGTGTCTCCATCTCTCTGACTTTCTGCAATTCCCTTAGTTCCATTGAAGAACCCAAAACAAAGTGTTCTTTATTCTTTATTTTTTTTTTAAAAAAAGAGAGGGTATTTTAAAGATTTGAAAAACAATGGAGAATGGAAGTGTGAACCATGAAATGGAAACAACTTCAACAATCACAATCAAAGGCATCCTTAGTTTATTAATGCAAAATCTTGATGAAAATAATTGCAAGAGGTTGATTCCTTTGGGTATGGGTGACCCTACCCTTTATTCTTGTTTTCATACTACTCATGTTGCTGGACAAGCTGTTGTTGAAGCTCTTCAATCTGATAAGTTCAATGGCTATTCACCCACTGTTGGTCTTCCCCAAACCAGAAGGTTCAAAAATTTCCCATCTTTTGTTAATTATTTTCTTTGCTTAATGCCTGAATTTCTTTAATTTTAGTATGAATATCTTCAGCTCCATCAAAATCTGCTTCTGTTTCTTTTTTTTAATGTTTCATTCAGTTCTGGAAGTTATCTGCAATCCTGTTGATGCTTCATATTTCAGTTGACAAAGCTTTTACGGTCAAAGAAGGTTTTTCTTTTAATAATCTAATAATTTATTTTAAATTTTCATGGTTAGTCAAAATAATTTATTTCTTTTAGTTCGTCAAATCCTGCAATTGATGAAGTTGAGGACTTGGAAATTATCGATTTGTTTTCTTAAGTTTTGGCTTTGTCTTGTCTTCTTTTGCTCTCATGGTTTTAAGGTAACATGGTGGTTCATTAAATCTAGATTTAATTTCTACATTTAAAAATCTAAGTGACCCAAAGTAGAAATCTGGGGTTTCTGCAATCCTAAGTTCTTTGTTTTAAACTTTTACAGTAAAAAAGAAATTACGGTAGATGGATAATTTCAACTTTCAAGTACTTACCTGGATATAGGCATAATGAAGTCTAGCTTTAGTTCGTATTGTCCTGGATTTAATGCAATATAGAGCATTTATTTATGTCAAATTCAGTATTTCCTTTTTCCTCCCCTAAGTTGGAGTTTCCTAAACAAATCAAAAAGTTTATATTTGATATGTGCTCGGACTTGGGTGTGATTGTTCATACGGTTATGCATCGGATACCAGTACTTCCAACAAAATAAAAGTGGGGTCAACAGAGATTTTCTCTACTCATATTTGCATTTTTTTTTTTTCAACTTTTTAACAGGGCAATTGCAGAATATCTATCATGTGATCTTCCCTACAAACTATCATGTGATGATGTTTTCATCACATCTGGCTGCACACAAGCTATTGATGTTGCATTGGCAATGCTAGCTCAACCCGGAGCAAACGTCTTGATTCCAAGGCCAGGGTTCCCAATTTATGAACTCTGTGCTACCTTTAGACGTCTAGAAATTCGATATTACGATCTTCTCCCTGAGAATGGCTGGGAAGTTGATCTTGATTCTGTTGAAGCACTAGCAGATCAGAACACTGTCGGTTTCGTAATCATAAACCCTGGTAATCCTTGTGGCAATGTGTACTCCTATCAGCATTTGAAAAAGGTTGGTATGCATCAATAAAATGGAACTTTTTATATGACTATGTCAGTGAGCCGAGACTCGAGCACACAGACTGTGCCATGCAGTAGTCTAGTGGGGAACCGGGAGTAATTTAATTGTTTGTTTATTGTAATTAGATCGTAGAAACTGCTGAGAAGCTTAAAATTCCTGTTATTGCTGATGAAGTCTATGGGCACCTTGTTTTCGGGGACAATCCATTTGTACCAATGGGAGTTTTCGGATCAATGGTTCCGGTTCTAACTCTTGGCTCTCTATCAAAGAGATGGATCGTGCCTGGATGGCGACTCGGTTGGTTTGTAATAAATGACCCCTCTTGCATGTTTAAGAATCCTAAGGTCATTTTCTTTCTCTTGGACATTAGCATTCATGATGGACATTTTCTTTCTCTTGGACATTGTCTCTGGTACTAGTCTATTTCGAAAATAATGATGCACATGAAGTCTGCAAGCATTGTCTATTTCAACAATAATGATGCTATACAAAAGGTGTGCTATGCATGTTTATATTCACCTTCAACATTTGCCGACTACTTAATCCCGAATTCAAGTTGTGCGGACTTTTGTTCTATGGATAATAGCTTTCTTGAGCTCTATTTTGCTTGTTCTACGGATTTGCTCTTCTTACTTCTTATACGCTTATATTGTCATGTATTTTCGTTTCTATCAGATTATCGAGCGTATCAATAAGTATTTTGATATTTTAGGAGGACCTGCAACTTTTATCCAGGTATGTATTTATGGTACCGGCTTGTTTACTAACTAATGAAATGGTGAGCATCCTATTGTTGTTCATAAGTATAGGTACCAACTGGTCCTAGAAAAAGACTTGGATTTGAAAGTTTCCATTTCTGATTCAAGTCTTAATGCCATTACCAAAGGTATTGAGTGCATTGTTTTCATGGCTTTCCGGTGGGTGTCATAGGCAGCAGTTCCTCGTATAATCGAGCAAACTGACAACGTTTTCTTCAAGAAAACCATCAACACGCTGAAGCAGACATCGGATATTTGTTGGGATATGATAAAGGAAATCCCTTGCCTTACTTGTCCCCAAAAGCCTCAGGGGTCAATGGCTGTCATGGTAATGGACCAATATAATTCGCAATCTCTGTTTGAAACTCCGATGGATTCATAAACATGTTCAAGTTAATTTTGTTCATGTATTTCACAGATTAAACTAAATATTTCCAGTCTGGAAGACATCAGCGACGACATCGACTTCTGTTTCAGGCTAGTCAAAGAAGAATCCGTTATTATTCTTCCTGGTAACTAACAAATCAAATCAAACATTTATGAACATTATATGTTATCATAAGCATGATTCCTCTTGTTAGATTAGGGAACAATGACAAGCAAAGTCGAATACCGTCTTATCCTAGTTGACTAAGCAATCACGCTTAAGAAGTAGCACCGAGTAGGTTTAGGGTTCTAATCATGGCATCTATGGCCCCTTCTATCCACTGAGAAGCAAATTTCTGATGCAGGTACTGCGGTGGGGTTAAAAAATTGGCTCCGAATCACTTTTGCTGCAGATCCACAGTCTCTGAAAGAAGCATTAGGGAGGTTAAAATCATTCTGCAAAAGGCATACCAAGCTAATGCAGCAGCAGCAGCAGTAGCAATATTGGAAAAGTTGAAGCTATACAAACATGGCGTCAAGCCTCATACAGTATACCAGCAACCGTTACTGCTGCTTCACATCTTCGATGCTTTTTAATATATTGTAACACTTAAAAGATGTTAGATATGGTTTGTTTAATGGAAAATACAATGTTCTTAGATCCATCTGCAAAGTAGTCTTCCGTATGTAATAAAATTTCCCCAAGAATCAAAGTATATGTCCGACATAGGTATTTATGTTTCGTTTTTTTTTTAAATGTTTTTCATGGTGGTACGAGCATTTTTCTCTTAAAGACAACTATATAATTTCGACAAGTGGACCTGCTTGTAGAAAGGTGAAACTTCAGAACATAGTCTTAAAACATGTTTCTGTAGCTAAAATCCAGTCTGAGGATGAAGGTTATTTTGAATAGCATCAATTTGTTGTTAAGATTCTTTTTGTCTTTTTTCTCACAGCAGTCTTCTTGGAGCTACCTTTGTCCCATATAGATTCCAAACCAAATATAATATATACTATAAAATTTCCCTTTCAAGTAAGTAAAAGAGACAAGAGATAGGATAATAGAGTGGGAAGTATGTATTATTTATTCATCAATAACATATTTATAAACATAAGATTAATGAATAATATAAAATTCTAAACCCATGTCTTTGTGACGGTTGAATAAAAAACTTTTTCTTTCCCTTTTCAGCCGTCTGATATGTGATTGACGACCAAAGGCCAATTAGTCTACAATCATTTATAGCAATACTTTTGCCGTTAAGCTTGACCTTTAAAGATGAGTTCTCAAGGATTGTCCAATGTGGGAGTTAGTGCTGATACGGGGGATCTGGGGGAGGAGAATCGGGTCACGTTTAAGGATATGCTTCTTGGTGATGGTAGCACCAGGAAGGAGGCCTAGGAAGACGACGAGATGGTGATGTAATAACGGTGGTCATAGATGGTATTCCGTCTAAATGCTTTTAGGAGAGGGTGCATTCATTGATTGAAAAAATTATGTGCCTCACCCTGATCATTAAGTTGATAGGAAGAAGTGTAGGTTGAATGCTTTATTGAGTAAGGTGTATGCCTTTTGGAAACCAAAATCCAAAATTTTTCTCAAAAATTTGCTCGCGTGGTGGATCTTGGGAAACCACTAATTCGAAGATTCCAGTTGATAGTGTCTTGCAACATGTAAAGTATGAAGCCCTTCCCAGTGTTTGTTTTGGATGCGGGAGGTATGGACAACATCCAAGACTAGTGTCCATCGCGGGAAGAAAACGGTAATGCTCTTGAACCAAGCGATAAAGAAAAAGTCCGACGTCAGACATAGATCGGAGAGTGGAGTCAGAGCCTTTTGGTGGCTTAAGATTTATTGTTTTATTGGACAGCCATGAATTAATAGAGAATCGTACGGGTGATTCGATAGATCAAAATCCATCCATTCCATTGAATTCTGGTTCTATTTTTGGCGCTGGGAATAATGGTCAACATAAGGAACCCACTAGCAATTTAAAAGGGAAAGAAAAAGCAATGGCCAAATGGGCCAAGGTTTCGGTCAAGGCTTTAAGGAATGTGGCTGCCCTGCCAATGATGCGGCTAATTTGGTGGGCGGGGTTTGACCTGGGTTGATGATGGGTCTAAGATGGGGTCCAGTTGGCACCCAGGAAAATGAATTGGATAGGTATCGGTCGGTTCTCTTGGATACTACTATAGACAAGGGTAATAATCGGGTTGTTGGATTTGATGAAAACTTGGAGCCGTTGGGGACAGCAATACATTCTGGATAAGCTGTAACGCAGCATCGTCATCCAATGAGCGTATTCGTGCAACAAAACCAAAGAAGTCGGGAGCTCAAGTATGGAGGAAGGTGGTGCCTGTGTCAGTTGCTATGGATGTAATGATCTCAGGTATTGAACCATATTCCGATGATGGAGGCTCGAACCCATTGTCATGGGAGGTGAGCAGGCACATTCAATGGAGGACTTTGCATGATGCGGGTATGCAATTCTGTCTCCCTTCTCCATTTTCTCTTAATGGTAAGGCTTCTTATATGGAATTTCCGAAGGTGTGGGTTTAATAAGATATTGAAAGAGTTGCGCTTCAGGATTAAGTGGGGATAAAGTTATTAGGAAGCGTAATTGAGGCTAATGGGTTTGCTTCTTTGGAACACTAACGCCCTAGTGGACATTCTTTTTAATCAGACACACTTTGTTCACTTGCAGCTGAAGTGGGAGATTGGTTCCAGGGAGGTACTTTGTACAATTGTTTATGCTCGTAAAATTCTGTGGGATTATCTGATTGCTGCCGTGGATCATCATGGGGGATTTTAACTCAATTATTGCTATTAATGAAAGAAGGGGTGTTGTACTAGTTAGGCCGTCATGTTTTTGATAACAAATGATAGAATTTTTTTTTTTCAATGAAAAGCGTGAAAAATGTCAAGAATTACTTATCACTTAATACAATTATTTTATTTTATTTTTTTAACATCATCTTTAATTTTTTAAAAAAAAATATTTCTGAAACAATTTAATTATATTGTTCAATACTTAATTTTTCAGTTTATCAAACAACACTTTACATATATTCATACATGAAAGTGGATATTGACGCATTGGAGTTAGAAGGGATAAATGAAGTGAAGTATGATTTAAACAAATATTCATATTATATTAACATATTCATATTTTATACTATAAAAAATTTATTATTAGATATTTATAAAGTGCAGTGTGTTTTCATTATTGAAATTTTAATATAAATATTTTTCAATGAAATATTAAGAATATTGTTTAAATTTTAAAATTATTATTAATATTGAAATTTATTATTAAAATAAAATTTTATATTAGATAATTTTTTAAATTAATGAAGTATATTAATAATTCATTATATTATTAAATATAAATATATATGTTTAATAATATTGAAGTTATAATATTTTATATCAATATTTTAATATTTTAATATTTTTATTTAAAATTTATTATTATTATTATTATATTAGATTTGATTCAAGTTAAATTTTTATATAAAAATCAAAAGGAGAATTTAATGTTCATTGACTTGTAAATCATTTTTCGTTAATCAAGTTATTTTTTACGAAATAAATATAAAAAAGTATTCTTCATTTTTTTTTTAAACAAACACATCCTCAATAATAATAAAATATTACACTTAAATGTTGAAGCTCTAAGTTTAAGCCACAATGAACTCTCATGATTGACTTGGTAGTTAAGAGATGTTCACCAAAAGATCCCACTCGGATCCGAACATTTGGAGGAGCAAGTAGTAGGCATTTATTTAAGTACTCCCTTTGAATGTGGTGTGTGTATGGTGGGAGTATGTCCCTACCATTAACAAAAACAAAATCATAATAATAAATCAAATTACACAACGTGTAAATATTGAGGGTTAAATATTTTAGAATCAAGGCTGAATTAACACAATATTGTATAAATGTTTAGGTTTAAAGTTACAATTATATTAATTTTAAAAGTTGTCACGTCTTCTTCCCATTACCCATTTAACCGCGGGTGGCTAAAAAAGAAAAAAAATTCAAATAATTAAGTTACTATTTTATAATGTTTTATAGTTAAGGTAACCAAAAAAAATAAATTTACCAATAATTTGGTGACTATAAATATATAAAATGATGATTAGTAAATTATTGTAAATTCTGGTGTAATTATAATGGGAAAAAGGTTTGGACATTGGTTTATTGGAATTTACATAAAAGATGCAAAGAGCCAATGCTAAAGAAGAAAAATAGAGGCAGTGATTGGTTTGGATTTCAAAGAAGATTAGAGGAGGAGCCGTAAACGCCAATACCTGAAGCTACCTACGTCCTACGCCTCACGTTTTCCTCCTCCCAATGGCTATTTGTACTTCATTCCATTAATTTTTTTATTAGTAAAAATAATTGACCATTGCAATACCATATTCAAAACATAATAACACATTTATTACTAGAAAATTAAGTATTTTCTGGGTTCTTTTTTTTATAAGGGAAGAAAATAGAGAATGTATATACAGAAACAGTAGTGAAAAGCTTGTGAGGATGGCCGAAAATGGGAGGAGATCAAACGGGATTCTCTTAAAATTTGGTGACTGTTTTTTGGGTAAAGTAGTGTTGAAGAAGCCTTGACAACTACAACCAAGAAAGCTTACAATTGGATATCATAAATGAAAACATGAATAACAATCTTTCTGAAGAAACGAAAACAAAAACAAAAGAAAGACCTAAGCATGCAGCATGCAGACTGCAGATAGAAGATTGAAGAGATGATTTGATGTAAAGGCTGTTAACAATCTCAAAATCCGATAATGACGCGTCAAAATCTCATTACATCGGCGCCTTCTTTCCCATTGGTGATGGATGGATGGGATTGCTTGAATTGATGCATGCATGTTCTTTATCTAATCATCCATCATATACATTTTTGCTTTTCTAATTAAAAAGTTTTTTTTCTTTTTACTTAAAGTAAAACGTTTTAATTCTTTTTCAAGTTTCCTTTAGTTTAAATCACATCAAAATTCATTATACTCACATTATTTTTTAAATATGTAAACATGTTTTTTAAATAAAGTAGTATTTTTTTGGGGAGATTATAACTATAAATATAATTATAAATAAATAATTATAACAAGAATTAAATTAATATCAAATACAGTTATAATGGCTTATTTCACGTTCTAATTTTACAAAAAAAAAAGTTATTTTAGTTATTCTTTTAAACTTTTATCTCCTTTCAACACTTAAACTTATATTGTTTATCAAATCATTCAAAAATAATGAAAAAGTTAACTTTAAAATCTTTACAGATATGACATCCACGTGGTAGTCCACATATATGTCACATTAGTCATTAATTAATTTTTAAAGATTAAAAAATCTTTTTAATTTTAATTTTTAATTTTTAAAAAATTAATTAATTGTTTATGTGGTATCCACGTCACCAACAAAGTTAACAAGCATTAACTTTTTTCATTATTTCAGAGTGATTAACAAATAATTCAAGTTTAAAAGCTAAAAGAGGTGAAAAGAATAGATAACTAAAATAAATTTTTTTATAAAATTGAAGAGCCAAATAAATCATTATGTCAAAAATATAATTAAACTGAAAATTGAAATATATTCAACCTTATACTTGAATAAATTTGTTCATAAACAACTCACATGGTGAGTGCAATCCTTGATATCCTCTACACCTATACTTTATAAATTAGTATTTTTTTAGGATAGTTATTTGTTAAAATCTATAAAAAAAATAAAAAAATTAAATGTCTTTAGATTCATGTACACTCAAATGAAAAATGTATATTTTGAAGGAAAAAGTTATAAATGAGTAACAATGGGTGGGAAGTTATAGAGAAAACCAGAAAATGTTTCAAAGGTTTCAAAGGGTTATAAAATATTATATTTAGAAGAAAATTAATGAAAAAAAAAAGAAATAAAGTCTCAAAATAAACTCATTGGTATTAGGAATTGACTTGAAAAATGGCTTGTTAGTTGAGAGAATTATTTTTTCTTTTTGGGTTTTATAAATTTATAGATGTGAAATGTCTCTATTTTAAAAGGTAAAAATTTTTATTAGAAAGTTTGAGGATCAAATTAATAAAATTTATAAATGTAGTGGGTTAAATTTATTTAATTGTTTAGAATTATGATCAAATTGATAAAATGAGTAAGTGTTGAGGACTGAATGTATCATTATAGCAGTTAGAAAAAGATTTTCTATTATGAATTTAATTGCGGGTGACAAAAAAAACGACTTCAAATGTTAGTGCCTAAATTAAAAAATTTTAAAATTGGGTGATCAAAATACAAAAACGAAGATAATTGAGTGATATTTATATAATTAATTTTTTTTTGAATAAGAGCATAGTTAATTTTTTTTTATTAATATCAATATCAATATGAGATGAGGTTGAGTCTGGATACCTGTTGTAGAATAAATTATTAAATCAAGAAATTATAGTTGATGATTTTTAAGTGGAAAGCGAAAATAATAAATAATAAAGAAAAAGGGGGAAAAAGGGACTGTCTGAATATGAAAGGTCTTCTGGCTGTAATATCAACAAGTCTAATTCACCAACGACTCTCAGCTTTATTTAGTTTCTCTTTATTATTAATTTTTTAAATTATTAACTTTCAACCAACTTTTTTTTTTTGTTTGTTTGTTTGATTATGGGATTTGGCGGAAAAGCTAAGAATTTGGAGGGGGAGTTGGCACGTTTTTCTTATTATTTTTATTGAAAATTATTATAAAAGTTTAAATTCTAATTTTCATGAATTCAATTTGATAATTTTTTATTTGTGCAAGAAGTAGGGTGTAAAGGTGTTGAGGAGGATTGTTCACCTTAGGAGGCTGATAGTTGAGAAATGCAAGAGGATAATGAGAAGGGTGGGGAGTAGGTTCTGGAGGATAAATGTTTAATGGCTCAAAATATCTTTTTCTTGTTGTTTGGAAGGGTATTTATTAAAGAGGTTCTCTTACTTCCTAATGTGACGTGGCAGACCCCTATAAAAAGCATGCCATGAGGTTGTTATGTTTAGATGGGACCCAATAGTCTTCAGGATTTATGGATATGTTCAAAGCTTGTGGCTAGCAAGGATGTTTGCCAAGCAGGTGGATTGTCTCTAGAAGCGGGAGGTTTAGGTGTTTCAAAAAGACGCATGCAGTCCAAGTCTCTTGCTGAAATAGAAGGTCAAGCGGAGAGTAAGAATCTGGGAGAGACAATCACCAAGGCGTTCAAGTAGAGCCGAATAATTGGTCACGATTATTTCTCAGATGGCTTGTTACGTTGGCACGTGTCCACCTGTAGTGGAAGTATAATAATTTACGGTTTATTTTTTTGTCTGATTATCTAACCTTTTAATAAATACATATTGATCAAATCGAGTATTATTAATGCTATTCAATGGTTATTATTGTAGAAGTAAATAACTTGCGTTACTTAAAATCTTATTGGTGTTGGATTTCGAGTTTAAGAATTTGGTTCGAATCTAAATTTAATTGATGTTTAATGTAATTATTTTTTTGTTGGTAGCTTTCATGTTTATTTCACGGTTCATATTCAATGCACAAACGATGCCTTTTTCTATCACCGAAACTTTGAGCCTATTTTTTCGTGTCGAGGCTAAAATATCCGCAAGCCCATTTTAGGCATGACCAATTCGAACATTCCGAACATTTCGCGTCGCTTGCATCGTGCTGGTGCGCTACAACCCCGATTGGTATGGACTTGCACCCCTTGCGTGCGAGGCAAGGTTCCAAATTTAGTCATTCAATCATCTTTCAAAAGGGTTCCCATATATAAACACATCTCACACTTGGTATTTGACCAATGTGGGATCTAAGCTTTTCTTTTCCTCAACAAATATTTTCAAGTAGCTTACTTTGAGCATGAATTTCTCATTCATCACTCAACCATTTTTAGCATATGATATACCGTTGTAAAGGTCTCATGGAGTATAATATGAAACCATAATTTTATGATTCAACTCCCCACCTTTACCTATTGAGAATATGCCTCAAAGTTCCCATAAAATGCAATTTTTCCAACAACGGGTATGTTCAAAGCTTATGGCTAGCAAGGATGTTTGCCAAGCAGGTGGATTGTCTCTAGAAACGGGAGGCTTAGGCGTTTCAAGAAGACGCATGCAATCCAAGTCCCTTGCAGAGATAAAGGGCCAAACAGAGAGTAAGGATCTGGGAGAGACAATCACCAAGGTGTTCGAGTAAAGCCGAATCGAGCACAAATTTCTCATTCATCACTCAACCATTCTTAGCATATGATATACCGTTGTAAAAGTCTTATGGAGTAGAATACGAAACCATAATTTTATGATTCAACTCTCCACCTTTACCTATTGAGAATATGCCTCAAATTTCTCATAAAATGTAATTTTTCCAATAACGGGTATGTTCAAAGCTTGTGGCTAGCAAGGATGTTTGCCAAGCAAGTGGATTGTCTCTAGAAGCGGGAGGTTTAGGTGTTTTAAGAAGACGCATGCAGTCCAAGTCCCTTGCAGAGATAAAGGGCCAAATGGAGAGTAAGAATCTAGGAGAGACAGTCACCAAGGTGGTCGAGTAGAGCCGAATGATTGGTCACGATTATTTCTCAGATGGCTTGTCACGCTGGCACGTGTCCACCTGTAGTGGAAGTATAATAATTTACGGTTTATTTTTTGTTTGATTATCTAATCTTTTAATAAATACATATTGATCAAATCGAGTATTATTAATGCTATTTAATGCTTATTATTGCAGAAGTAAATAACTTGCGTTACTTAAAATCTGATTAGTGTTGGATTTCGGGTTTAAGAATTTGATTCGATTCTAAATTTAATTAATGTTTAATGTAATTATTTTTTTGTTGGTAGCTTTCATGTTTATTTCACAGTTCATATTCAATACACAAATGATGCCATTTTCTATCACCGAAACTTTGAAAAAAATAAAGAGACTATTTTTTCATGTTTGGCTAAAAAATTCACAAGTCCAGGTGCACCCCAATCCCTACAGGTGTGGACTTGCACCCCCTGCGCATGATGCAAGTTTCCAAACTTAGTCATTCAATCATCTTTTAAAAAGGTTCACATGTATAAACACATCTCACACTTGGTATTTAATCAATGTGGGATCTAAGCTTTTTTTTTCCGCAACAAATATTTTCAAGTAGCTTACTTTGAGCATCAATTTCTCATTCATCACTCAATCATTTTTAGCATATGATATACCGTTGTAAAGGTCTTATAGAGTAGAATATGAAACCATAATTTATGATTCAACTCTTCACTTTTACTTATTGAGAATATAGTTCAAAGTTCCCATAAAATGCAATTTTTCCTACAACGGGTATGTTCAAAGCTTGTGGCTAGCAATGATGTTTGCCAAGCAGGTGGATTGTCTCTAGAAGCGGGAGGTTTAGGTATTTCAAGAAGACGCATGCAGTCCAAGTCACTTGCTGAGATAGTGGGTCAAACGGAGAGTAAGAATCTGGGAGAGACAATCACCAAGGCGTTCGAGTAGAGCCAAATGATTGGTCATGATTATTTCTCAGATGGCTTGTCACGCTGGCACGTGTCCACCTGTAATGGAAGTATAATAATTTACGGTTTATTTTTTTGTCTGGTTATCTAACCTTTTAATAAATACATATTGATCAAATCGAGTATTATTAATGCTATTCAATGGTTATTATTGTAGAAGTAAATAACTTGCGTTACTTAAAATCTTATTGGTGTTGGATTTCGGGTTTAAGAATTTGATTCGAATCTAAATTTAATTGATGTTTAATGCAATTATTTTTTCGTTGGTAGCTTTCATGTTTATTTCACAATTCATATTCAATGCACAAGCGATGCCTTTTTCTATCACCGAAACTTTGAAAAAAGTAAAGAGCCTAATTTTTCGTGTTGGGCTAAAAAATTGGTAGGCCCATTTTAGGCATGACTAGGTCAAACATTCCGAACATTTCGTGTCGCCCACGTCGTACGTGTGCCCCCCAACCCCGACAGGTATGGACTTGCACCCCCTTGCGCGCGAGGCAAGGTTCCAAACTTGGCCATTCAATCATCTTTCAAAAGGGTTCCCATATATAAACATATCTCACACTTGGTATTTAATTAATGTGAGATCTAAGCTTTTCTTTTCCTCAACAAATATTTTCAAGTAGCTTACTTTGAGCATCAATTTCTTATTCATCACTCATCCATTTTGAGCATATGATATACCGTTGTAAAGGTCTCATGGAGTAGAATATGATACCATAATTTTATGATTCAACTCTCCACCTTTACCTATTGAAAATATGCCTAAAAGTTCTCATAGAATGCAATTTTTCCAACAAAGAGTATGTTCAAAACTTGTGGCTAGCAAGGATGTTTGCCAAGCAGGTGGATTGTCTCTAGAAGTGGGAGGTTTAGGTGTTTCAAGAAGACGCATGCAGTCCAAGTCTCTTGTTGAGATAGAGGGTCAAATGGAGAGTAAGAATCTAGGAGAGACAGTCACCAAGGTGTTTGAGTAGAGCCGAAGGATTGGTCACGATTATTTCTCAGATGGCTTATCATGCTGGCACGTGTCCACCTTTAATGGAAGTATAATAATTTACGGTTTATTTTTTGTCTGATTATCTAACCTTTTAATAAATACACATTGATCAAATTGAGTATTATTAATGCTATTTAATGGTTATTATTGCAAAAGTAAATAACTTGCGTTACTTAAAATTTTATTGGTGTTGGATTTCGGGTTTAAGAATTTGATTTGAGTCTAAATTTTAGTTGATGTTTAATGTAATTACTTTTTTGTTGGTAGCTTTCATGTTTATTTCACGGTTCATATTCAATGAATAAACGATGCCTTTTTATATCACCGAAACATTGAAAAAAATGGGGAGCCTATTTTTTTGTGTTGGGCTAAAATATTTGCAAGCCCATTTTGGGCATGACTAGTTCGAACATTTTGGACATTCACATCACCCACATCATGCAAGTGCACCCAACCTCGACAAGTTTGGATTTGCACCCCTTGCGCGCGAGGCAAGGTTCCAAACTTAGTCATTCAATTGTCTTTGTAAAGGGTTCCCATATATAAACACATCTCACACTTGGTATTTAACCAATGTGGGATGTAGGCTTTTCTTTTCCTCAACAAATATTTTCAAGTAGCTTACTTTGAGCATGAATTTCTCATTCATCACTCAACCATTTTTAGCATATGATATACCGTTGTAAAGGTCTCATGGAGTATAATATGAAACCATAATTTTATGATTCAACTCCCCACCTTTACCTATTGAGAATATGCCTCAAAGTTCCCATAAAATGCAATTTTTCCAACAACGGGTATGTTCAAAGCTTGTGGCTAGCAAGGATGTTTGCCAAGCAAGTGGATTGTCTCTAGAAGCGGGAGGGTTAGGTGTTTCAAGAATACGCATGCAGTCCAAGTCCCTTGTAGAGATAGAGGGCCAAACAAAGATTAAGAATCTGGGAGAGACAGTCACCAAGGCGTTCGAGTAGAGCTGAAGGATTGGTCATGATTATTTCTCAGATGGCTTGTCACGTTGGCACGTGTCCACTTGTAGTGGAAGTATAATAATTTACGGTTTATTTTTTGTCTTATTATCTAATCTTTTAATAAATACATATTGACCAAATCGAGTATTATTAATGCTATTCAATAGTTATTATTGCAGAAGTAAATAACTGGCGTTACTTAAAATCTGATTGGTATTGGATTTCGAGTTTGAGAAATTGATTCGAGTCTAAATTTAATTGATGTTTAATGTAATTGTTTTTTTGTTGGTAGCTTTCATGTCTATTTAACGATTCATATTTAAGTTTCATTGTCGCTCATTCCAATAATATCATGTATAAGGTTTAAACTTGCAATCTTATTTTAAAAGTATGAAGTGTTTTATAATTGCATCCAACCTTCACTAGAATTACAATTAATTTTTGTACGATACAATCTCAAACTCACACCTACTTAAACTACCACATAATTAATCTTACAACCTTAAAAATATATTAAACATCCTTAATGAATGAATACATGTAATATTGAAAAATCTGGTATAAAAAAACGAAACTTAGCAAGACTGGTTGTATAATTTGCGTTACTTAAAATTTGTTCTTTTTTTTGGTTAAAAAGAAAAAGGAATGGAGGAGAAGAAGGCTTAGGTAATTACAACGTCACTGTCAAGTGCTGACAATGGAGATATGAAACAGCTTTATCGATTCATGGTGAAAAATCTTTTCTTTCTTTCCCCTTTTCCTCCCTCCTCTTTAAAATCCCCCCCCCCCCCAAAGACTTTACTCTCATAAAAGTTTCTTTCTGTTTCCTACCCTTTCATTTTCTCCCTTCACTGACAGTGAGAAACCTGCACTGCACTGCACCCTTTTCTCACGCACGCACGCATACTCAAAAACTCAACCCTTTTTCCCTTCACACACAAGGGAAAGGCAATTTGAGAGATTTCAGAACGCTTCTGAGCCTCTGATAAAAACAAACACACATCTCATCACCTTCAGATCATGCCCTTCCTTATTATATAATTATTTGCCCTTTTGCCCCCTCTCTCCATTCATCAAATCCACCCCAATATAACACCCTCTCTTCATTCCTTTCCTCTTCAGTTTCAAACCCTTTTTTTCTTCACTTCTTGCTGATCAACTTTGTCTTTTGAAGTTCAGGGTTTTCGGCTATGGATAGTTACCATCATTTTGACAATGGTGAAACCCATTTACCTCCAGGTTTTCGTTTCCATCCAACTGATGAAGAGCTCATTACATACTATCTGTTGAAGAAAGTTCTTGATAGTAGCTTTACTACTAGAGCCATAGCTGAAGTTGACCTCAACAAGTGTGAGCCTTGGGAACTTCCTGGTCAGTAATCATTAACATTTTCTGCAACTGCCCTTTTCTTTGTTGCACATAAACCGATGTAATGATGATGTTGTTATTTAAACTCTTTACGTTTTTTGTATTGTCCATGGGATTGTTGTTGCAGACAGGGCAAAGATGGGAGAGAAAGAGTGGTACTTTTTTAGCCTAAGAGATAGGAAGTACCCAACTGGGTTGAGAACTAACCGAGCTACTGAAGCTGGTTACTGGAAAGCTACTGGGAAAGATAGGGAGATTTATAGTTCAAAGACTTGTGCACTTGTTGGAATGAAGAAAACTCTGGTTTTCTATAGAGGAAGAGCTCCTAAAGGAGAGAAAAGCAACTGGGTCATGCATGAATATCGCCTTGAAGGAAAATTTGCTTACCATTATCTCTCTAAAAGCTCCAAGGTCTCTCTCTATCCTTCCCTTCTTCTCTCACTTGATTGCTTCTTTTTGCATGATAAACTTGTTGATCGTCTAATGTTTTGAAGTTTTTCATAACTGATCAATCTTTGGACAGTACTCTAACCTAAATGAGGAATGATAAGATGAGGTTATGGATTGTAAGTTAATGGTAGTCATGGTTTTGCTTACAAAGGCAAACTATTAATGTGGCATATGAAATTGTAAACTTCAAGTCTTTTTGCACTCATTCCAATCGCGAAAACCTTTGCCATTTCCCATTTTGCTGCTGAAAATCTAAGTTTTTACAGTAACATTGCCTGTTAAAGCAATGGTTGTTCTTTGAACAATGAACTGAAACTCATTAATCTGTGTCATAGCCAACCCTTGTTACGGTTCTTTTCTTTCTTTTTCTTTTCTTTTTTCCGATAAAAGCTTTCTAGCCTTGCTTTTCAGATTAACACTGAAAATGTAAGATTAACAGTAATATGGTCTCTTAAAAAGGTGTTTTTAGTCTTTGGACTTCTAGCAGTGAACTGAATCTCTCTAATCTGTAAGTTAAAAAGCAAATGTTATCTTTCTATTTTTCACGTTTTTACAATTGAATGGCTTTCCCTGCATCCATGTTAAGATTACCATTTAACACGCAAGAACTCAGTCATACCATACAGTTCACCATTTTCACTCTTCTTTTAACACGAAATCCAATGAAAAGCACCCCCTCAAATCTCGTTTATGAAGTATTTGGCCTTTTGTACCATTATCTGCCATTTTCATGGTAATTTGGAACCTCTAGATGTTGTTTCACTGTTGCATTAACTTCTAGTTGCTTGGATGAAAGGAGAACTATTAACTATTTGCTGCAACGCTAAGGGTTTTTTTTAGTTATTCCAGGATGAGTGGGTAATATCCAGGGTCTTTCAGAAGAGCAGCGGAGGAGCCAAGAAGACCACCATGAGCGCCGCTTCCATGGTGCTCTACCAAGAACCAAGCTCACCTTCCTCGGTCTCTCTTCCACCTCTCCTGGATACCACCAATGCTACTGGCAGTGCTACGGCTACCGGTGCTTCCCTCACTGACCGTGACAGCTGCTCTTACGACAGCCATAACCAATCCGAGCACGTGTCCTGTTTCTCCACCATTGCTGCCTCCTCTTCAGCCACCCTTCCTGCCTACCACAGCGGATTCGACCTTGCATTGCCAACCCCACCCCAGATGAACAACAGTTTTGATTCAATTGCAAGGTACACAAGAAATGTGGGTGTTCCAGTGTTTCCAAGCTTGAGGTCTCTCGAGGAGAATTTGCAGCTCCCTTTCTATTTCTCGGAGCCAACATTGGCGGGGCCGGCACCACCACTTGACGGTGGTTCATCAGCGAACTGGGGAGCTGTTTCTGAGGAAGGAAACAGTGGTTCTGTTGCTGATGGCAAGATGTCCAATATAGGTCCTACTGACCTTGATTGCATGTGGACTTACTAAGTAGAAGTTGGGGAAGGAATTTCCATTTATGTGTTTGAAAAAGACTGCTGTGTAATGCTATTATGTAGTTAGATTTGAATTTCATGACTCCTAATATTATGCATTATCACTTTTAATGAATCCTAGTATTTGCTGCCTAATGTTTTACATTTAACTACTTTTTCAATACAATGATGTCTGTACTTTTGGGATGAAACAACCTAATCCCATTTCCATATCCAAAGATTTTCATCTACCTTTTTCTTGCTTTAAATCTTACTTCCACAACTCTACCTAACATCATTAAATGGGCAGTTTGAATCAAGTGTTTTGTGTGAACATTATGCCATTATACATAAAATATCACTACAACATGATATTCTTTTAAATTTAATATTAACATGATATAAATATAAAATTTATCAAATTTCAGTTTTTTTTATTTTAAGTTTTAACATAAATTAATTTTTATTTTTTTATAATATTCAAATTATTAATATCCTCAATTTTTTGTTAGATTATTATGTGATTATATATAATTTGAATACACTAAAAGAGGTTTTCTATTCTTTTTTTAGTTTGCCTTACTCTTTTTTTACATTATAAGACAATATTATGCTGAAATTTGATATTTAATTTATATGCTTTAATTTTTTATTTTATATTTTGGTTCCTTTATTTTTATAACACCATAAATTAGTCTAAGTAGTGATTGTTAACTATTTCAATCAAAATGTTAATATAAACACTACTTCAATGAAAAAAATATTTTATCATGAGGAGTTTGAATGAGTGCTTTTAAGAAAAAAAATCTTATTTAGTATTTTCATCATTATTTTTATTGTTACATAACTATTAAATGAATTTTATTTAAAAAAAAATTTCTAAATGCAAACCAATGAATTTAATAAAAGAATCTTAACAATAGTAACAATTGAACCTAAATTTTTAAATTCGGAAAGTTGAGGAACTATATTCTTGAAAATAGAAGTAGGAGACTAAATTTCAAATGTACAAAGCTTACATTTTAACCTTCAAATTTTTACTTTATAATTTAATACAAATAAATAATCTATTAAAATGTTGAGTAAAATCGTATTAGTAATTTATAAATTTAAATATTTAAATAAAAATAAAATTAGATATAAACATTTAAATAAAGAAAATTCATGATTTGGTAAAATTTTAAACATTTAAACACTAACGAGATTTGATAACAGAATTTTATTGAAATTATTTTCACAGATTGAATATAATTTTACCATCTCCACCTGATTGTATTGCGAGAATTATTATTAATTCACTATTCCAAAAAACTTTTCCCAATTTTTTTGACGCTATCTATTCTGTATCTTTCTTTCTGCTCTCACAATCTAAATTTTCTTTTCGTCACAAGTGATACTTAAATTTTTTTTCAAGTTGGTACTTTTATTACTTAAACCGTTAAGTCTAATTTTTTTTTAAAAAAAGCTTAACATACAAATTGATTTTGTTTTCCATTTTGATACCTAAAATATTTTTTTATTATAAGTGGTACCTAAACTACCTTTTTTTATCCAAGTTGGTACATATGTTAGTTTAACCGTTAGTTAAACAATTAAGTCTATTAAAAATATATAAATAATTAAAATTGCCAAGTGGCCAAATAAAAGATACAATATTATTTTTCACTTATATATATTCTTTTTATTTTTTATTTTTTCATAATCAAATCAATAGTTGAACCAATTAGGCCACTAGTTCTTAGTTTGATTAGTTCGTTCGATCAAATAAATTATTAAAAAAGTTCATAAATATAAAAAAAAAATAGAGAAAACTGGTCCAACGATCTGTATTGGATCGATTCAACCCCTATCTTCGAACCAGTACCCCGATTGATTCTCAATCCGATCGGCTGATTCGGTTTGGTTCTGAAAACATTAGTTTTAATTGATGGAATAACTTATAAATCTTGTTAGGTCGAGCAAGCAGGTAGTGAAGTTCGAAAACAAAACGAACCACCAGTGACTCGACCTTGGGAGGATGAATTTGTAGCATTGTTGGTATTACTAGACATTATAAAGGAAGAAAAAAAGGAAACATTATAAGCAATCATTATGATAAGTAAACATTTTCGAGACTTATACAAGCTTACTAAAGCTATAATACTAACTCGAGGTCGAATTAGGACTAAATTGAATTTTTTCAAAATATAGCAAGTGGGAATTGCAATATCTAGGAATTGCAATATCTTAAGATTGTAAGAAAATATAATATCGTATGTAGTATTAATATGTCAGTAATAATAATAATGCAATGCAATGCAGTAGCAGTAACACAACAGAATACCTGTAATCGGACAATGTTGAAAATTAGAAGAAGAATTTTGTTGAGGCTTGTATAAACAGTTTCCTTAAGACAAATTCAACATTTCCTCGGTGTTTTGAGTAATGTTGGACGTCTGTCTCCCAGGATACAACAACAAATGATCACAGTAGTAGCACAACAACAGTGATCAATCAAACACAATCTTGCCTTTCTCTATCACCAGGAGGAATGAATTTAGAAGGAATTTTTTATATTGATGATTTTTTATGATTTGTTTTAGAAGTCTCCTCACTTGACTTTATATAGAGGAGAGGAAATGAATGAATAGATTTAGACCGAGTCATGAAGAGTTTTGTTGAAAAGTTAATAGATATAAGTGAATAGACACAATGATTGAAAAGATGCAATATTAAACCAAAAGTAATGAATCTATTCACCAAGAGATACAATTGTTCAAAAGATACAACTGTTTATTAAGAGACAGAACTATTGTTTAATTTGAGCATCAATTTATCATTCATCACTTAACAATTTTGAGCATATTATATAAAATATAAATCCATAATTTATTATTCAAACCTTCAATTTTATCAATAATATTATGCCTCAAAGTTCTAAAATATCCATTATTTTCCAACAAAGATGCCATCCAATTTCTTTGGAGGCCCTTCCTAGCTAATAGCAATAATAATGTATGTCATAATGTAACAAGATGCCAACACGAAGGAGAAAGGATTATATGAAACTGTGATTCCACATCATCCCTATCCCAATATGATAAATTAGATTTTTCATCTTATTTTTAGCTTTTTTCTCTTGCAAAAATTCAAATTCAACTAAAAAGGGATAAAAATCAAGAGAAAAAAATCTGATTTGTCATTCTCCTGTTGGAAATGAATAGAAATGAGTGGAATCACAGTTTCATAATGATTACCGTCCACCAGGTTCAAACCATTTATTACTCTTTACATTGTTTCTAATTATGAGAAGCTTCTTCTTGTCGGAGGATCTCCATTTGTACTTGTGAGTTACCGCAATGAATAAGAGGGTGAGCAACACCAAGAGATCAACAGCAGAGAAGACACCCCCTTGAGAACGTGCAGTGTGGACAATGAATCTCAGCCATTGGAAGATAACAGGACTAGATGTTGTCTCCTATGAGGACTCAATCATGGAATCTGAATATGAAAAACAAGTTAACCAAGACATATTCACTCACACTTAACGTCAAATGATACACATATACGTATATATGCTATTTAATCAATAAAATAAGGAGTTTAAATAAGATAATGAAAGGAAATAGCAAGGAGGATTCGGTGCAAATACCGTGCAAGGTTTGAATTGAACCCAAAAGCGAAATGGTGATATTCCAAAAGGAACGGTAAAATAAATAGTGAGCAAATACCATCAAAGACACTAAATTAATCACACACAAAAAATAACTTTGAGCTTGAATACTAAATCTCAGGAACCAAAAAGAAATACGTAAAAATAAAGAATTCGACTAAATAACAGACCATTATACTAAAAAATGCCAATTTTCTACTTTATTTATAGAAATGGGCAACTTTAAATTTTATTTACCATTTTTTACTTTATTTACAGAAATGGACTGCACGTTGACGGATGTAGTAACCAATTTTGGCCCGGGTTATTAACCCAGGGCCCAAAACCAAAATTAACAGATAAAATAAACCCACAAAGCCCAATACCCTAAATCTAACAGCCCAATACAAAAACCTAAACTAAAAAAGAAAAAACCCTAGCCCCCCTAACCCTAGCAGCGCCGCAAGCCCCCACTATCGCCCCACCAACTGCTGTCGGCCACCACCGCTTCACGCGTCGTTGGTCTCAACACCCATAGCCCCCTGTCGGCCGCTATCACACCTGCAAGAACAAGACAAGAATAACAACGAACGAACCACAAACAGCGAATAAACTAGGGATTATTGTATGTTTAGTTTGTTTATTTTATTCCTCAAGAATCGGTTATAAAAACCGATGTCAGACTCTGTAAATGGGGATTTTTTTTTTGAAAAAAAAGAACAAAAAACGAACAATCAGAAATCAGAAAACCAAAGATTTTAAGGTAGATTCTAGTTCGGTTCTTGTTATTTCTATTACTGATTTCGATTATTTCATTCTTATTTTATCTTTTAAAATCTTTCACGAATAATAACAAAAAAAAAACAAAAAAGGAAAGGGTTCACGGAGGTTACCTCGCGACGGCGTCATCGCCTCGCGGTCCACCGTCGGACGCTCCTCTCTGTGGTTGGGGTTGGATGCGAGGAAGGCGTTCTCGTTTCCGATTTGCGGTCTTTAAGAGTTCAGCCTTCGGGATCATTCGGAAAGGGGTTGCTAAACCTTTCGATCCTTGAGGCCGACCACCGTCTGTGGTGAGTGGACGGGCTGAAGTTCGACCGCCGGGTTGAGGAAGGAGAAGGGACGAAGTTTTTTTTAAGTTTTGAAGAAAAGGGGGTCTGTAAATGAATAGAAAAGGGGAAATTTTGGGTTTTTAAGAATAACAGGAAACGGCGTCGTTTCGCCTTAGGGTCACCAGCGCCAAAACGGCGCCGTTTAGGTGACCCGACCCGATCCGACCCGCTTTACCCTTTAGATCCGCGTGTTCTTGGCTGGAGGGGCTAATTGCACTTTTAGCCCCTCCATTTCTTAATGTCTGCGCAATCAAATGTTTTTCTTTTCCCGATTTTGACCCAATGATTTTTCCTGGTTACGAATTAAGTCCTTCTCCCCACGCACCGTCTAATTGAAAGGACTTATTGCTGTTTTGGACCCTACAGGTGGCGCGCGTATGCTAATCAGTCTTCCCCTCTTTATTTTATTTCAAATCGAAACCCAAAATCACGTTTTCTGCCCAATTTGATCCTTTTTTAATATTTTATAATTACTATTATTACTTACCTTATCTTTGTATTATTATTACTATATTATTATTATTCTCATATCGTTAGTATTTTATTAGTATTGTGTTTTATTAAATATTATTGTTATTATATGTATTATCATATTATCATCATTTTATTATCATTTCTATTACTACAATTACCGCATCATTACTTGCATATACTCACATTATTATTATTATTATTACTATAGTCATATTATTATTGTGTATATATTTTGTATTATTATTATTATTATTAGTATTATTATTATTATCATTGTTATATTTTCTATGTTATCATCATTTTACTATTACTATCATTATTGTATTATCACTTGTCTATACTAATTTTATTATTATTATTAAGATATTATATTAGTACATCGTACATATTTTGTCGTTACTATTATTATTACTAACTCTATTATTATTATTATACTATTATTTGTACGTATATATTTACTATTATTGTTATATTTATTATATTTATATTATTCCATTGTGCATATTTCATATCATTACTATTATCATTAAATATTATTAGTACAATAATTATCATTATTACTACTATACTTATATTATTATTTTACATATATATGTACCGCGTATTATTTTTATTGTTATTATTACCATTATTATTATTATTATTATTATTATTATTATTATTATTATTATTATTATTAGTAGTAGTAGTAGTAGTAGTAATAGCATTATTTTATGTTATACATACTTCATATTATTATTATTACTACTATATTATTTACTATTACTACTATTATTATATTATTATTACTGCCACGTTTACATTAACATATTGTATATAGCATATCGTTGTTACCATTATTATACTTATACTATCATTTTGTATTATCATCATTATTCATCGCATGACCCTATTCCTATTTTCAAATAACGGTTTTTTTTTACATAGTTTTTCATCAATTTCACCCTAAAAACCAAAAAATTTTCAACATAAGGCAACATTCTGTGTTTGGAAATTCGAGAGATTGTGCCCTATGTGTTGGGTTTCAGTTCTCTTGGTTGACCAAATAATTGAATAACCTTTTGTTATTTTAATAAATGAGTCTTAGGGATTAAGAGACGACCTTGGATTTGAGGATTGAAATTATCGTGTCCTATGTATTGGATGTGATATTTGGTCCCTTCGAAACAAGGAAATCTTAATATTCTAAGAAGACTCAAACGTTTCCAAAAGACCCAAATTTCTAAATTCATTCCTAACTTTGTTAAATTTTCGGCATTGGGACATCAATTAATCGATTTGGTACCGATTTTTGGGCGTTGCGAGGGTGCTAATCCTTCCTCGCACGTAACCGACTCCCGAACCTATTTTCTCGAATATTCGTAGACCTAAAAACACTGTTTTAGTAAATCAAATGTTTTATTAAAACAAAGGTGATCCGATCACACCTAGTTAAAGGTCGGTGGCGACTCCCTTTTTACTCGTTTTTTAAAATCCAAGTTCGATTCCCGTTTTTGTCAAAAAATGGTTACGACAGCTTGGCGACTCCACTGGGGACTCCGAGAGTCAAGCCGTAAATTGATTGATTTTTGTCCCTTTGATTGAAAATTTGGAAAGTTGTTTTGAAATCTTGTTTCTCTTTGATGCATTTGTTTGTGCTATAATGTCGAGTCTCGTGAAATACTTTGGCATTGCATTGCATGACTGCGGTCACACCCTTAAGTGGGAGTGAGAAGCTACTCTTTCGTGAGGTTTTTACCTCCGTGCAAGATAGTGGATCACTTTCGGGATACATCCGTACCTATGTCTTCGTGAGGTTTTTATCTCCGTGCAGCCATAGGGAAATGTATTCCCCTGAACTGAACTCGGTCCGTATGAGCCTATAATGGGTGAGGATTGAGGAATCTGCTGGTTCGGGTACCTCACTTTAGAACTGAACCACATGTAGAGAAACCTAGGAACCTATCTTGGACCGAACCACGCTAAACCCCTAGTAGTCACCCCATAGGTGTTTTATGTTTGCTTATTTCTCTTGCACTAATGTTTTTGTGTTTGCTTATCCCCTCTTGCATTAACATGTTTTCTCTTGTTTTGATTGCATTGCATATTCACAAAAGGTGTCGATCTCCGTTCGGTTACTAAGATAGAAGCTTGTTATGGGGGACGGATTCCTTGATAAAGTAGAGGATAACGCGGCCGTGCGTATATGGTCAGAGAAGATACAACTCGAGAAAGGGGATAGTCTAGCCGAGGGATGTACATCGGAGTTAGGGGACTTTACTCGCATCAGCATAACGCAGAATGAGTTACAAGAATTAAGAGATATGTGGGTTCATTGGGATGAGAGGACTAAGCAGCTTTTCTACCTTAATTATGGCGATCTACCCTATTTGCTTGACATCAGAGTGGACAAACACTTGTTTCGGGCCATAACCCAATATTGGAATCCAACATATAGCTGCTTCACATTCGGGAAAGTGGATCTGGTACCTACCATAGAAGAATACACGGCTTTACTGCGTAACCAAAGGGCTCAGGTCGATAAAGTCTACTTTAGGGCCGGTAATGCACCAACCTTGGTAAAGAAACTGATGAACATCACTGGAATGAGTGAACAATGGGTCGTGGCACGTATTCTGCAAAAAGGTGAAGGGAAATGCATTCCATGGGTAAACTTAAGGGACTTGATATTGACACATCCCGATGCCAAGAGGAAGGACGACATCTTCGCCTTAAGTATCTATGGCCTAGTAATTTTCCCGAGAGCTTTGAGGCATGTGGACGAAGCAGTTGTTGACTTATTCGATCGTCTTGACAAAGGAGTTACACCAGTACCAGCCATTCTTGCCGAAACGTTTAGATCTTTAAATGCGTGCCGGAGAGCGGGCGAGGGTAGATTCATGGGATGTGCGCAATTATTGCTAGTTTGGTTCCATAGCCATTTCTGGAAAGTAGATAGAGCTTTTTGTCGAGTTCACTATGAAAATTATTCCCCATTAAAGGAGTTGGTGGATAAGCCCAAGAGAGATGACATATCAGAAGAAAATTGGATCGCACTCCTTCAAAATCTCCAAGAAAAAGACATTGAATGGAGAGCCCCTTGGTTTGTTCCCGATGAAATTATCTACCGTTGTGGGAATCATGATTGGGTCCCTCTGTTAGGAATTTGGGGAGCCATTGGGTATGCTCCTTTTCTTGTACTAAGGCAATACTACTCAAGACAGTTTATACCAACGACTTACGGCCTAGCTCAGTTTGAGTTTTCGTATAAAGGGAATAATTCCAAGAAGAAGGTTCGGGAGATCGTCGATGCTTGGAAACAAGTTTGCCGGATGAAAAGAATTGTTGTAGGTCCAATGGTAACCCTCGAGTATAATGCCTGGCGGAATAAGAGAATAAACGATAACGTCCCTGAACCGACATACGATGATACTCAACCGATAGAGAAATACTTACAAGTAGTCCCTTCCGAGACGGAGATTATGAAGCAAGATTTTGAAAATAAAAATTTCGAGTTGAAAAAGAGGATAGAGCAACTAGAAGAAGAAAAGATGTATTTGATGTTGGATAGGGATGTCCAAAATTCGGAGGTTGAGAGATTGAAGAAAGGAAAGAGAAAGGCCGAAGAAGATCTGGAGGGCTTGAAGACGAATTATAGAAAGCTGCGTCTGTCAATGAGGACTGCCGGATTGGGTAAAACTTCAGAACAATGGCGTCAAGAAATTCGAGAAGAGAAAGCCAAGGTTGATCAGTGGAGGGAAAAAGTTCCAAGAGGCTCAAGCACAAAGAGATGTTCTAAAGAAGACTGCAAGTGAAAACCGAAGGGAGAATGAGACACTGAAAGCTCGATTAATAGAACAAGAAAAGACGTGTGACCAAAAACACGACTCTACGGTGAAGCTAAAATCAAGCCTAAACCAGATTGAAGAGTTAAAAGGGAAATTAGTAGAGCTCGAAATGGCACTGGAGAATAGTGAGTTCCGGTTCCAACAATCTCAGAATCAAGTCAAAGAAAGGGATTACGTCATGGGTGAAGCCGTAATGTAGATACGAGAAGTGGTTGAACATCTACAATCCTTAGCGGTCCAAACTGATCTATTAAGTGTAATGTATGAATCAAAGTCAGACCGGGGTCGAGAGTTAGCCTCGCTCCTCGAGAAATTTAAAATCCTGGGCATAAGGGCTAGGTCGCATATGTGACTCTATTTTATGTAAAGGATTTTGTTTCTTAAATAAGCTTTCTATAAGAAATTAAATGGGAATCGACGCCTTTTGCATTCATTTCATGCATTGCATCACATTGCATCATCAAAGAGAGAAGGTGTTGATTAATATTTGATTGCTAAATAGAGGAGTTTTTCATAAGGAAATGAATTTCTTGATAAAGTGGATTGTAATACGGTTGCCTAAGTATAGTCCAAGTAAACAACAAGATAAGGTTGATAGTCCATATACAAGATTTTGCTCGATGATTCTAGCCAACACGGATTATTCAAGAGTCGTCACGTCTTGACCCTTTTTTTTTTTTAAAAAAAAAAAAGGAAATTATGGACACCACGGAGGATAAGCGAGTACAGCCCGAACCAAGCTACAAGGAACTAGAAGAGGCGTCTACGAAGAAGGTTCACAAGACATGGCCATGGTATCCGGCCACGAAAGAAAAGATTGGTATTTTGCTTGGATTATGAGGACAAAACCGTATATGCAGTCCGTTTCATGTAAAGAGCTTTATCTTCTAGAAAAGTTCTTCTAATGGAATCGAATTTATAATCAGCATCTCTCTTTCTTTTTGCATTCATTCCATTTGCATAGCATTACATCATCTTAGAAAGAGGGTGTTGATTCGCGTTTGATTGCTAATGGAAGAATTTGTCATAGGAAAATGTGCTACTTAATAAAGTGGAATACGATACGGTCATCTGAACATAGCCTAGGTAAACAACGAGACAAGGCATTACTTGAAGATTCAAGTCGGCGAGGATTGTTTGGGAGCCATCCAAAGATCATAAGCATCACCGAAGGTAAGTGAGTGATGATGTCGAGTAGCAAAGAGCCAAAAGATTCATCTAGTAGGAAAGATTCACGGGACACGACCATGATATTGCGATACAGAGAAGAGGATTGGTGTTTTCACCTAGACTATGAGGAAGAGACCGTATATGTGGTCTGAAGCGCGTTTTCTAGACCAGTTCTTCTAATAGGAATTGAATTCATAATCAGCGCCCCTCTTTATTTTTGCATTCATTCATTTGCATTGCATTTCATGCATGCATTGCATCATATCATGTGCATTAAGATCTGTAGAGAGACTCTGATTAGGCGAAATTATTGCAGTGACCTAGAAAACATGGAGCAAAGATTGGAGAGATTAGAGGCAAGACAGATATTGATCCAAGAGCAATTGACCAGAATTCAACAACAGATGCAAGAGCAATCAACCAGAATGCAACGAGAGATGCGGAAGCAAATGCGAGAGTTCCAAGAGAATATGATATGCCATCTAAACCAGTTACTAACGGGAGGATTTGAAACAAGAAAGGGCCAAGTGGTTGACAATATGGAGGAATACGAAGAAATTGTTTATTCCCCGATAAACATCTCAACTCAACCAGACGCGCGATCGCATGAGGGACCCATTACTATCAAACCCCAATATCAGGCCAATACCTCGACCCCATTGAACTTCTTGGCTGGATCATGTTTTAACCCTGAGGAGAGTCGGACTAAACCAATGGTCCGGGCGGGGACAAGAGAAAAGGGGGAATGCACATTGAAGGCCCCGAAGAAAAAGGGAAAGGAAATAGGTAGTGCAAGTAGGGACGACCGAAGACCATTCACCGTGTTCCCACCTAATAACACGCCTGCTCCAAACCAACTCAAAGACGAACAAGGATCGGCGAGACCCAAACCCGAAAAACCTCGACTCACTCCTATTCCTGTGTCATACGGAGAACTGTGCCTGAAATTATTGGAAAAACAATTAATATCACCATATTATATGGCACCGTTGAAGCCTCCATACCCAAAGTGGTACGATCCTAATGCTAGTTGCATGTATCATGCGGGAAATCGGGGGCATTCTATAGACAATTGCTTAGCTTTTAAAAGGAAGGTTCAAGGTCTTATCAATGTGGGGATTTTACAATTTGACAGTACTGGTGATATGGTTGGAGATCTGCTCCCGAACTACCTTGAAGGGAACATGAGCACAGTGACAAAAGGGATGGTGCAATTAAAGAGGTTTCACTGATACACCCTTATCCTCTCGGGCTTATTTTGTACAATGGGACTGCGTAGGGATCCATGTATTTTAGCTAATCTAGAGTGATATTCAAAACATGCTTGTTGCTTTAAGCCTAGAGGCAACAAGAGTTCTTTCGTGAAATAGGCTTGTTTCCAGAATTGTTATTGCAATAATATGCATCTTTATTTTCACTCCTCGCATTTCATACTCTACATCATTTCATTCTCATACCATGCTTTTAATTTTCTACCTCCAAGCCTACAACGGGTCCCCAGATATCAATGACATGAGCGACACTGTTACTGACTCCCTTTTAGAAGAGATATGTGTCTAGAGGATCTAAGAACTTGGAAGATGACAGAGATTGCAACCTATCTCCGAACTGGTTAAGAAGGATGGATCTTACCCTACGAAGTGTCAGCGAACACTACAAGGGAGATGAGGATAGAAGCTTAGCTTCCTGCAGGAACAAGGCAGGGAATCATTGAGTTATCCCCAAGAATTCAAAGATATTTTCGTGTGATCACGTTAAGACACACCAGGACTACTAGGGCACGAGTATGTTGTCAAGGCTAAGGAAGTCACAGAAAGAGTCCATAAGGATCTTTGAAGACCACATACTGATGATTCTACCCTGATGAAGTCAATCAAGAGATTCGAGCCATTTGGAAAACTGTGCCAACGGCAAATCGAGGAGGACAGAACACGTGGGGCATGGACGTTATCAAGCCGATCTTCTCAAAAGCTTCGGGACCGCATCAATTCATTATTGTGGATGTCGATCTCTTCACTAAGAGGGCAAGGGTCACTTCATATGGCCAAAAAAAAAAAAAAAAAAAAAAGACTGTTAGGAAGATAACCTAAACTTGTGAATGTCGACATATAGAAGTTACGTACCCTTTCCCAGGACCTCTGCTGGGGCAACGCATTTCTGGGGCATGGGCCAAACCCAGATTGGGTGAGGCGAAATGGATCCCGATATGATTAAGAGAATGTGTAGAGAAGATGTTGAGAGATGTCTGTCACGATCAGATGAAGCGAGTTTTCAACAAAAAGGACCGCCTTAGAAAATTTCATGATAGGGCTTTGAAGAAGATCCTTTCCCATGTAACAAGAACTTCAGAAGAAAGAAGATGCCAAGCCAGGAAAGACTTTAGGTAGTAAAGAAGGTCTGTTCTTGGGAAACAAAGATATTGTCTGAGGTAGGTGACAAGGACCTGTCCAATCTGGAGAATTCAAAAAAAAAAAAACAACAAAAAACACACACAAAAAAGACAAAAAAAAAAGAAAAACAAAAAAAAAGAAAACAAAAAGAGAGAAGAAGGAAAAAGAAGAAAAAGAAGAAAAGGGAGAGGCCAAAGTGAAAACCCGCAAAGGGCACTTTGAGACCAAAGGGGGGTTTGAGTCGGAAACCCAAAAAAAAAAAAAAAAAAAAAAAAAAGGGGCAGCTCAAATTTTGGTGGGGCATACAGTAGTCTTGCTACGCTCGAAATAACAATGAAGAGGAACGTTGCACCTTGGGGCATCGACAAAGTACTCTAAATCCCCTAAACACATATTGAGTTTAGAAAGGTCCTCCAGAAGTTAGAACAGAGAAGCTCAAGCTGCGATATCCGGGGCACCTAGTTTCCATTTCATCCATTTTTGAGTCTACTGTCTTCGTCTTTTCAAAATACACTTTAAATAAACTTGCTGTTTCATTTGCTAGCTTTGATTAACCTGTTTGATTCGAGCTATACTCCTAATAAATTCCCATTCCATCCATCATCATGGTCCTTTTCAAGCATTTTACATTGAAATAACGATTATTGGATTAATAATACTTTCATGAAAGGAGTTTCGCGTATTACTCTGGAAACCTCTAAACAATACAGGAATCTGAAACAGGATTGTTGCATAAAACTCACCGAGTTTAAGGGTCGGAAATATCTGAGTCCCAATTACGTTGATTGAACAAGATACCGTGTCAGTAACACAATCCTGACGGAAAATGGGCATTGTTAACCCAAGTGCAAAACCAGGATCATTCTTGAAAAGAAATGACATTCTGCATTCTGCATTCATGCGAGCATCACGTATATACATCTGGTTGGGTCGCCTAGAGAGTGATCGTTAGAAGAAAGCTGATACAGATCCTGTACCGTTGAATAACAAGAGGGTAGAACGAAGAAGAGACAAATCCCATGATTTAGAGTCACAGTGGGACAAATGGAGGATATTCAAATCCTACACCCCCAGGTCACAATGAGATGAACCCCGAAGCCACAGTGGGGCAAAAGGGTGATATATGAAAAACGCAGATTACTCCTGAGGTTTGAAGGACGGGTACAAAACCTGAGAGGAAAGTCAAGAGTCGAAACAATGAACGTAGCTTACCATGAAAGTCGCAATGAAAGAGATACATGACGAACAAGCCCAAGACACATGGCATAATCATGTAGGCATTTAGGACAAACACATGCATATCATGACATCATCACGCATGACACATACAGGTACGTCAGCGAAGCATGAAATTTTGACGATAACTATACCAAACCATGGGTAAAGGAGGCATCCGAGTTCCACCAGATGATACGTTTTCAAGTACAGTTTTTCAAAAATATCAACTCATGACAGAGAGAAGTGTAGTTGAGCCTCGGGTCACACCCTGAGGTGTCTTTTAATTTCTTTTCAAAATATCAACTCATGACAGAGAGAAGTGTAGTTGAGCCTCGGGTCACACCCTGAGGTGTCTTTTAATTTCTTTTCAAAATATCAACTCATGACAGAGAGAAGTGTAGTTGAGCCTCGGGTCACACCCTGAGGTGTCTTTTAATTTCCTTTCAAAATATCAACTCATGACAGAGAGAAGTGTAGTTGAGCCTCGGGTCACTCCCTGAGGTGTCTTTTAATTTCTTTTCAAAATATCAACTCATGACAGAGAGAAGTGTAGTTGAGCCTCGGGTCACACCCTGAGGTGTCTTTTAATATCAACTCATGACAGAGAGAAGTGTAGTTGAGCCTCGGGTCACACCCTGAGGTGTCTTTTAATTTCTTTTCAAAATATCAAATCATGACAGAGAGAAGTGTAGTTGAGCCTCGGGTCACACTCTGAGGTGTCTTTTAATTTCTTTTCAAAATATCAACTCATGACAGAGAGAAGTGTAGTTGAGCCTCGGGTCACACCCTGAGGTGTCTTTTAATTCCTTTTCAAAATATCAACTCATGACAGAGAGAAGTGTAGTTGAGCCTCGGGTCACACCCTGAGGTGTCTTTTAATTCCCTTTCAAAATATCAACTCATATCAGAGAGAATTCTTCAAATTTCTGTTGAGCCTCGGGGCACACGCAGAAGTACTTACAGATGGAAGATTAAAGTCGCATTGAGCAAAGTGAATGAAGAAGTTCCAGTGGATAAGGAAGATTGAGCAAGAGCAAAATGAAGCCACAGACTATATCTTTCTGAAGTAGCAGTGGAATAGAATGAAGATTGAAGTCCCCGAAGATGGTAAGGAAGCAGTTTGAAAAATTCAGATTTATTTCCTCAAAGTACCGATGGAGGAGTTCAAAGCCCTGAAATCACATCGGAACGCTAGTTACTGCGCTCTTGAAGAAGCAATGGAATAGGAAATGTTATCTCCCTGAAGGTATAACGAAACAGTGAAGCGGATCAAAGCGACAAGTTACAGTCGAATTTGAAGCGGTTTAAAGAAGACGAGAACCAACAAGTCGAGGCTTGGCCAAAGCCGGGCAAAATTGGTTCTTCTATCGTCTTTTCTCTATTATCGTTTCACGACAATGAGCAAAGAGGGGCAGCTGTAGTAACCAATTTTGGCCCGGGTTATTAACCCAGGGCCCAAAACCAAAATTAACAGATAAAATAAACCCACAAAGCCCAATACCCTAAATCTAACAGCCCAATACAAAAACCTAAACTAAAAAAGAAAAAACCCTAGCCCCCCTAACCCTAGCAGCGCCGCAAGCCCCCACTATCGCCCCACCAACTGCTGTCGGCCACCACCGCTTCACGCGTCGTTGGTCTCAACACCAATAGCCCCCTGTCGGCCGCTATCACACCTGCAAGAACAAGACAAGAATAACAACGAACGAACCACAAACAGCGAATAAACTAGGGATTATTGTATGTTTAGTTTGTTTATTTTATTCCTCAAGAATCGGTTATAAAAACCGATGTCAGACTCTGTAAATGGGGATTTTTTTTTTGAAAAAAAAGAACAAAAAACGAACAATCAGAAATCAGAAAACCAAAGATTTTAAGGTAGATTCTAGTTCGGTTCTTGTTATTTCTATTACTGATTTCGATTATTTCATTCTTATTTTATCTTTTAAAATCTTTCACGAATAATAACAAAAAAAAAACAAAAAAGGAAAGGGTTCACGGAGGTTACCTCGCGACGGCGTCATCGCCTCGCGGTCCACCGTCGGACGCTCCTCTCTGTGGTTGGGGTTGGATGCGAGGAAGGCGTTCTCGTTTCCGATTTGCGGTCTTTAAGAGTTCAGCCTTCGGGATCATTCGGAAAGGGGTTGCTAAACCTTTCGATCCTTGAGGCCGACCACCGTCTGTGGTGAGTGGACGGGCTGAAGTTCGACCGCCGGGTTGAGGAAGGAGAAGGGACGAAGTTTTTTTTAAGTTTTGAAGAAAAGGGGGTCTGTAAATGAATAGAAAAGGGGAAATTTTGGGTTTTTAAGAATAACAGGAAACGGCGTCGTTTCGCCTTAGGGTCACCAGCGCCAAAACGGCGCCGTTTAGGTGACCCGACCCGATCCGACCCGCTTTACCCTTTAGATCCGCGTGTTCTTGGCTGGAGGGGCTAATTGCACTTTTAGCCCCTCCATTTCTTAATGTCTGCGCAATCAAATGTTTTTCTTTTCCCGATTTTGACCCAATGATTTTTCCTGGTTACGAATTAAGTCCTTCTCCCCACGCACCGTCTAATTGAAAGGACTTATTGCTGTTTTGGACCCTACAGGTGGCGCGCGTATGCTAATCAGTCTTCCCCTCTTTATTTTATTTCAAATCGAAACCCAAAATCACGTTTCTGCCCAATTTGATCCTTTTTTAATATTTTATAATTACTATTATTACTTACCTTATCTTTGTATTATTATTACTATATTATTATTATTCTCATATCGTTAGTATTTTATTAGTATTGTGTTTTATTAAATATTATTGTTATTATGTATTATCATATTATCATCATTTTATTATCATTTCTATTACTACAATTACCGCATCATTACTTGCATATACTCACATTATTATTATTATTATTACTATAGTCATATTATTATTGTGTATATATTTTGTATTATTATTATTATTATTAGTATTATTATTATCATTGTTATATTTTCTATGTTATCATCATTTTACTATTACTATCATTATTGTATTATCACTTGTCTATACTAATTTTATTATTATTAAGATATTATATTAGTACATCGTACATATTTTGTCGTTACTATTATTATTACTAACTCTATTATTATTATACTATTATTTGTACGTATATATTTACTATTATTGTTATATTTATTATATTTATTATTCCATTGTGCATATTTCATATCATTACTATTATCATTAAATATTATTAGTACAATAATTATCATTATTACTACTATACTTATATTATTATTTTACATATATATGTACCGCGTATTATTTTATTGTTATTATTACCATTATTATTATTATTATTATTATTATTATTATTATTATTATTATTATTATTATTATTATTAGTAGTAGTAGTAATAGCATTATTTTATGTTATACATACTTCATATTATTATTATTACTACTATATTATTTACTATTACTACTATTATTATATTATTACTGCCACGTTTACATTAACATATTGTATATAGCATATCGTTGTTACCATTATTATACTTATACTATCATTTTGTATTATCATCATTATTCATCGCATGACCCTATTCCTATTTTCAAATAACGGTTTTTTTTTACATAGTTTTTCATCAATTTCACCCTAAAAACCAAAAAATTTTCAAAATAAGGCAACATTCTGTGTTTGGAAATTCGAGAGATTGTGCCCTATGTGTTGGGTTTCAGTTCTCTTGGTTGACCAAATAATTGAATAACCTTTTGTTATTTTAATAAATGAGTCTTAGGGATTAAGAGACGACCTTGGATTTGAGGATTGAAATTATCGTGTCCTATGTATTGGATGTGATATTTGGTCCCTTCGAAACAAGGAAATCTTAATATTCTAAGAAGACTCAAACGTTTCCAAAAGACCCAAATTTCTAAATTCATTCCTAACTTTGTTAAATTTTCGGCATTGGGACATCAATTAATCGATTTGGTACCGATTTTTGGGCGTTGCGAGGGTGCTAATCCTTCCTCGCACGTAACCGACTCCCGAACCTATTTTCTCGAATATTCGTAGACCTAAAAACACTGTTTTAGTAAATCAAATGTTTTATTAAAACAAAGGTGATCCGATCACACCTAGTTAAAGGTCGGTGGCGACTCCCTTTTTACTCGTTTTTTAAAATCCAAGTTCGATTCCCGTTTTTGTCAAAAAATGGTTACGACAACGGAGATGCGCTTTCTTATTTTAAGGTGTCACCAATTAATATGAAAATAAAACTTACAAAGTAGATATTTATATAGACCCAAAGTCTTATTTTCCTTATTTTCTTAAGCAATATGGGATGTGAGATATTTGTATATATAGAGCCATGAATAGGTTTGCAACTTGTTCCTAGACAATGTGGGATTCCTTCCTCTTTTAACTAACAACATAAGATTAAAGGCTACACTATATTTTATATTTTTTTTACAAAAAAATTTCTATTTTTTTAATATTTTGTTAACATTTTCTCATATTATAAAATTATCTTTTGATTTCTTTAATCTTGTTGCATTTTAGAATTGTTAGCATATACAAAAGGACTATTAAAAAAAGAAGAATAAATTGAACATATGAAATTTGTACATGCAATAATCTTCTGTTCAATTTTAAATCTTTGAAGTTAATATCCATACAATTCTAATTTTTAAAATATTTTTCCATTATTTAAATTTAGAAGTTATACTTTTAATTTTTTTATTTATTTTATTTTATATTATGCATGTTTGATTAATAAATAAATGGTGAGTATTGGGTACTCAAATAGTATATTTTTTTGTAATTTTAAAAATTGATATATTTTTTAAATATTTATTTATTTTTAATATTTTACTATATTTATTAATTTTTTTAATCTTAATTTTAACTTAATTTTCATCACTTAATGAATGCTGATAAATTTATTTCAGATGTATTTTGACTAGATAGATAATCTATTTAAACATAATATATAATTATGTTAAATAAGTTTTTTTATAGAAATATATAATATACATAAAATATAATAATTATTTCATATTTTTATATCTAGATTAAATTATTAGTATTCACTTAATTATGATTTTTTGGCTATCGAATTATAAAAACTTATAAAATGATCACTCAACTATTAGTAATTTTTTAAATATTTATTTTTTAATATTTTACCATACTCATTTTATATTTTATAATTTTTTTTACTTATAGAATTTAAAAGTTTTATTTATAATGTAATAAATATTAACTTTTTGTAAAAAAATTTAAACTCTATAAATAAAAAAATATAAAATATAGTGTAGCATTTAATCTTATGTTGTTAGTTAAAAGAGAAAGAAATCCCACATTGTTTAGAAACAAGCTGCAAACCTATTCATGAGTCTAAATATACACATATCTCATATCTCACATTGTTTAAAAAAATAAGAAAAATAAAACTTTAAGTTTATATAAAGATTAATCTGTAAGTTTTATTTTCATATTAATTGGTGGCACCTTAAAATAAAATAAAAAAAATTGGTGTTGCCACTAGGTATTTATAAAGGCTTATTCTTGTAAATTTTTTTTAAAAATTAGTCTATTTTTATAATATTTTAAAAAAATAACCTTTTTTTGAAAATTTAATGTTAGAATGGGCAAAAGTGCTCCCACGTCAACGTATTTTTGCTGACATGAGGTAAAGCGCATCCCTGTCAGCACGCTTTTATGAAATTTCTCCTTAAAATGTTTCTACTTAAGTGTGTTTTAAGTTTTTTTACCCATTTTAGTAAATAAAATTTAAAATAGCCTATTTCCGTAAATAAAATAGGAAATCAACATTTCTGAGTAAAATTGTCAAAATAACATCAACCCAGGATAAAAATAACCCAAAAGAAAATGGTTTGAGAAATAAGTACGAGAAGGGAACATGAGGGTTAGTTGTTGAGGCTTAGGGATACAACTATCATGGACTTCTATGGTGATACTGGTCTGTTCCTGATACCCATACAAGGTTATAGAACTATCGGCAAAGCTCTGATATCAAACACATTATCTCCTTCACTGCTTTGCTCTCTAAATAAGCTTGTGAAACACTTCCCATCTTCCACAATTCCCCGTTTACTGCCACTGCTGTTGGTACAGCCATTGCAAAAAACAAAGACTCTCCCTTTATATATTGCTAGAGCCACCCTTTCTTGCTTTCTTTATTATCTTCAATCTCTGTTCAATGTGGACAAGACAAATTGCTGTTGTACATTTTTTGATTTCTTTATTATCTCCCAAAATGTTGCTTTCCATTTTCATTGATTTTTTTCAAACCTTTTTAACCATAATTATTAATTAACGAAAGGATATTAAATTAGTCTCTCTATTGTTGTGATATCCATCAATGACTTCATGTTGGCTTCGCAGGACTCAGTCATTCAAAACCGTAGAAGCATCGCTTCGTGTTGATGCTCTTGCTAGTGCACGATTTAAGATTTCTAGATCTAAACTAGTTAATTTGACAAGGTATATTCTCGGGTAGATGCTCTAGCTTAATCTCTTCTTGACTTTGGGTCTATGTTACTCTGACTCTAGATTTCTTGAGTGCCTGTGCATGACACCCATGTCTGAAGAATATTCTGATATGAGCATGATGATATGACTCGCAAAGAACACTTTCAATAAAGGAAAAAACTTGGAAAAGAGAACTGAACATACCCGTGTTCAGTATATACCCACATCTCAGAATCACATTTGAGTCCGAATAACATAGCTTTTAGTTGCAAAATGCATGAAAGATTGAGCTGATGGACGTTTGTTTTTCTATTTTGTTTTGGGCTTATAGCAACGGAGATGTACGCGTAAATTGGACAACTGTAACAAAAAATGGAACAACTCTCAAGACCGGTGACATTGTCTCTGTTAGTGGGAAAGGAAGACTAAAGGTGAGTGAGTGTTCGGTTTGAGAAATCTTTACCGTCTAGTAATATGTTTAGCATATGTTACTTTGACTTTTCATTTCCCTCGAGTGCTTGAATCCGACTCCAATGCATAGATGTAGGGTACAATCCTCCAAATACATGAAAAAAACATAATAATAAAAAAAAGCATCTCATATTACTTGGGAGTCCGAGTAAGGTAGGTTTAGCATACTGATACATTGCAGTTTGGTTTTGTACAGATTGGAGAAATTAACAGTACAAAGAAGGGAAAGTTTTCTGTGGAACTCATTCGATATTTGTAGGGTTTTAGAAGACAAGCAATTGAGTAAAAGGATGTTTTGGAGTTTAGGCAATTGAGGATACACATTGCGATGTTTCTAGCTAAAGAAGGGATTCTCAAATATCAGAAGCCATAGAAAAGAAAAAAAGGAATCACATTACAAGGAGTCTGGCTAATGTATCAAAGCTGTGAATTCCAAGGCAAATGCCAGCTTCTTGCATGGCATCTGAGGGCCATAGGAAAACTCAACACTTGAGTGCATAAGAGGCATCCAGAATATTCATATAAAGGGTCAAGTAAAAAAAGACTTTGTATCCAACATTCACAGGTGACAATCAATAAAGGGTTGCTACAAGATCATGATTTATTGCATCCAAAAGTTACTTATTACAAATGCATGGAAGGCCGTTATTATTACAGAAATACCAAACTTCTATCAGATCTCCAGGAAAGAGTTGATAGTCTTGAATCCATGGTTCTCCGGAAGAGGACCGTTTCCTGGCCGGATGGATATTACAACCTCCAAACCTACCAAATGGATAAACATGAAAAACAGTAATTGATAAACAAATGGTATGCAAGGATGTGCAGAGTAAAATTTAGAATTGTTCTGATACTAATTCGTAACGATTTAAGGTGTTGGGTTGTGATTCTGAAAGCAAAATAAGTCTAAAACACGAGCCAGGAATCAACAGGGTTAGAATACGGACACCGGCAAAGAAAAAAAGATCAGTACACTACCTGCAGCTTTTGCAGCCGTGGCTTATCAACTCCCAATGACTCAGTGATTTCGGCGTAACTTCGTGTTTCTCTTTTATATCTGCAAGCAAGGCAAGGTGAATTGGAGTGTCACTTTGAGTTAAGATTTAGTGATAAGCATAAAGCAAACAAAGTAAAAAGACTTACCCTACTGCGGTGTCGAAAAATCAGGATAAATACTTCCTCAAATCACCGTAGTTTGTATTTCCGAATATAAGCCTCTGAGCCAATCTGCTACCACTAGAATATATGTATACCTGTGATAAAAGAGGAAGCAAAGATGAGCATTGAAAATTGAACTTTCTATAAGTAACCGAGAACTTGGCTGAGTAAGATCCTTTCCATAAACCAATCCCAATGATAATATTTCGGTTATGACTGCTAGTAAAAAGAAAAAAGAAAATCGGAGCTGTATGCTAGGGGATGATACAGCTTCATGACAACACGATAGGACATGAACATACGTTAACTTGAGCTTAGATCTAGACTAGGTCTGAGCGGACACCTATCCGGGAGCAAATGCACAGAAACAAATTCAAAACATAGACAAAATATACCGTATCCAGAACTACATTCAGAAAATGAAATTGTAAAGGAGTAAAGGAAATTCATAACAATACCTTTATACCCAGTGCATTGCACTTTTCGAGAGCTTCTGGTACATCATCAAAAACTAATCCTTCAAGCTCGTTACTCTCAAATCCAGTACGCCATTAGTGCTTTCCCAAAGGTAAGCTCCAAAAATGTATTATCTTTCTATTCGTATTTGCTTACTTGCAGTTGCTTTAAGGCAGTAATTTTTCGATCAGCTTTTATAATTGCTTCGACATTAGCCACCAATGAAGCAATCACCTCCTCTTTTCCTGCATCTTCCGAGGGGATAGGTACAGCGCCAAGAACACCTTGCTTCAAGTCATTTTCAACCTATGGAAAACATCTTATAGGCAGATAAATTAGGAGTCAATCAGGACTTCCTTGATTGCTAATTTGTAAGATACACAATCTCACTGCCTTAAACACAGAAAACGAGCTGAAGAAGTATCCTTAGATTCCTTTGGGTTTTCTAATTCTATACACATGCCTCAAACGCATGTCAAGTAAACAGATACTCCAGCAAAAAGCCCGGCTTTCACATATATAATATTGATAACAGTAAACTAACATATGATTAATGATGATAATAGACAGTAATTTCATATATACTACAAAGGTTCCAAGTATTGTTGAAATTAAAAAGGTTCTAAATTCACAGATAATGATGGTTCAAGAGTAATGCATTGTATCACACAAACAACTAGTCCATTCTATGTTCGTATTTCAGGTATATCACACGAGTTCAAAGCATATAATTTTGGGGAAAGAAAATGAGTGTTGATTGAATTTTATTTAGGCATCAAGACAAAAGGTTGGCCAATCCTCATATATCCGACTATCAATTTGAATGGCTACTCAATTTTCTTCTTTCGGACAATACTCGGTATGCAGATAGCATCACTAGTAAGAAGCAATGAATTGTAGTTCACTGCTAGAGCTTAGCCAAGGAAGCAGGCACATAATTTCCGGTCAGAAGCATTCTGCGATCCTAGTGAATGGGCCATACAATCTCAATTCTCCTAGAAGTAAAGTTCATACGGTCATTTGTGCCTAACTCTTAAAATTAATTCTTTAATATATTAAAAGGTAATTGCCTTGAGGAAGCAAAGCAAACAATTTGTATCTGGATTTGCAACAGAATGATAAAAGGTCAAAAGATCCAAAGAAAAATCTTACTTGAGAACGTAACAACTTAATATCATCTTGAGTTTCAGCACTATTGTAAGTTGCGGACAAATGCCTCCCAACATTGTCTCGGGCATAGGGAAAGAGAACATCTGTTACAAATGAAATAGGAGTTTTAATTCCTTTGATGTCAAGCACAACGCAGCACTGCAACGGTAAAAAAGACAATGTACAGTGAGATAGTATTTGATAAATGAAAGTAACAATTTTCTTGTTAAGCAATAAAACAGTCAAGAGTCTATGTTGGGGCATTGACAGCAACGTAGCAAACACAAGCTTAGATTTTGCTATGAGATCAAAAGAAAACAGAAGCAAAGCGAGAGAGTAGAGTTTGAACAATAAGATAACTGAAAACTTTTTTTTTTTTAATTTCATTGAAAATTTGAAAATATATGTAAGTTACATAACAATTGGACAGTTACCTAATGACATAACTGCTCCCACTAATGCATGACTAATACAAACTTGAATTACACACAAAAGTAAGCTGACATATCAGCTATTACATCAAATTCACATCAAAATCTAATCCTACTAACTTTGTGGACAAATTACAAGGAAACTAAATAAAGTTACATGGGAACAAAATGAACAGCTGCACTTGGTTCAACACCAACACTGGTCTACATGTTGAGCTGCTGCTGGTCTCCATGCTGAATTGTTGCTGGTCTCTTGTTGCATTGCATGCCAATGCTCAACAGTCTACAACAATGTTATCCCAAAATTAGAGATTTTTGTTAGAAGGGAAACACACATGTCTAGAAAACCAAGAATTTGTCCGGTTTTACAGAAAATATGTGCTTAGTGGATATGGCTGGAGTTTAAAATTCGAATCCACTGCCCCAGCCTTCGTGGCCCCTTTTTATCATGCTATTGATGCTTGAAAATCCTTTAACATTCTGAATGGGGCCATGATCTGGAGTAGACCAGTCTAAGCCTAGATGATGGAGTTTGATAGCGGCATCAAAGAGGTAATGATAACATTCAGCCTGAAATAGTATGTCACCGCTGAAGTAAGAAACACATACGACCAAAGCAACATGTAAGAATCTTACTGGGAAAGAGATTCGGAAAAGCCAAAAGAGAGAGAAACCAAGATGCATATTCTGAAATTTCAAGTTTCACATACCTGAGTTTTAGCACTAATCCATGAGTCACCCCATAAGTGTATGCCATGATGGCGAACAAGCACAGCAGTTGTCTTAGGATACACTTCATTCTGAAAATCAATAAAGTGAACTTCAATATAGTGAAGACAAAATTGTCATTGGATAAAGTCAAGCATAACGAATGATTTAGCATATACAAGATGAATTTCTAGTAAGCTTCAATTCAGAGACTCAAGAAAGGTTGTTGATAACTATGTTGCTCTGACTTGAGGCAAAGTATTTCGGTCGGGGAAAAACTTACGCGGAACTCTTTTGAAAGTGAATTTATCATTGTTACAAGACATGATTCCATTCCATGACTGTGGATAACCGATCCACCATCATGCATATCATATGCCTGAGATACGAACACCATAAGCACTTGTTTTCTCGTAAAAACTTATCAAAGATCATGCTGAAAAGGAATATTATGTTTAAAAGTAAAGCAAATCACAAGAGCATACTATCCTAACAAATGCTATAACATCAAAAATAGGATCATTATCACCTCAGTAAATTCTAGATTACAATTTCAAAAAAAAAAAAAAACTTGGTAAAATAAACTACTGGTTTGATTAAACAATGCCAAATAATAGTTTTCAAAAAAGCAGATATAATAGTTGCCTTCATGAAAAGAGGAGCACAATCGGAGCACTTGGGAGGCTTATGAGGGTATGGCTTTGGCGAAGGCAAAGATATGATAGACCCATCTCCTGATAATACATAGATGTCAACTGGTTGCATTCTCTCCTTTTGAACACCTATCAAAGTATCAAATCACAAGCCCGTAATTAACTTATGCTTGAAACGATCTTCTAGTAATTGGCAAAGGAATAAACAAACATGCAGTTGAAGAAGAACGACAATATATGTAATAAAAGACGAGTTCTATACGCAGCAACTGTCAACTGAACCGAGCATTATAATCCATAACCCTTTTAAAAGAGGACGTAAGAAAACACAACCAGACTCGTATATGGCAGAGTAAAACCAACAATAAAAATAGCAAGGGCATCTCATACCAATGAAAAAGCAAATTTGGCTTGAAAGGCACATAACATCTAACCAAAAGCCATAAAAAATTTCTCTTTTAAGTATATTTACCATTGCCTTGCATTCCAAACATACAAATATATGATCATAAAGCAGCAACACCTAAGATATCAAACACTTAGATAAATATTAGAAAAGACGGCTTAGAGCTTCAAAAAAATGCACCATAAGCAAAATGAACAATCAAAAATAAAAATTCCAACTAGATTAACAATAAATCATGTAGATGACATTCTGGATTATGGATTGAGAGTTTACTTTTAGCAGTTTATCAGCTCCTTTGGATATATAAAATAATTAGTTATCTAAAACAAGTTTCAGATTAATACACAAACATTGAATTGAGCCCAAGCAAAATGGTGATATGCAAAAAAGGAACTGTGAAATAAATAGTGAGCAAATACCATCAAAGACACCAAATTAATCACAATATATATATATATATATAACTTTGAGCTTGCATAATAAAACCCAGGAACCAAAAAAAAATAAGTAAAAATAAAGAATTCGGCTAAAATAACATCAACCCAAGATCGAAAATAGCCTAAAAGAAAAATGGCTTGAGAAATGTACCAGAAGAGGACATGGGGATGAGTGGCTGAGCCTTAGGGATACAACTACCATGGACTTTCATGGTGATACTGCCACCTGTTTCTGATACCCATCCAAGGTTATAGAACTGTCGGCAAAGCTCTGATATCAAACATCTTGTCTCCTTCACTGCTTTGCTCTCGAAATAAGCTTGTGAAACACTTCCCATCTTCCACAATCCCCTATTTACTGCCACTGCTGTTGGTACAGCCATTGCAAAAAAAACAAAGGGTCCCCTTTATATATCGCTAAAGCCAGCCTTTCTTGCTTTCTTTATTATCTTCAATCTCTGTTCAATGTGGGACAAGGCAAATTGCTATTGTGCATTTTTTGTTTTGATTTGGTTGATATAAGAATGAATGTACCTGGACCTCACCTTGGACTTAGGATTGAAGTTATACTTATTCACAATCTTGTGTTATATCTCTAGTTGTTGCCTTTGAAGCTTTGACCATCACAAATGTCAAAGTTAAGATGTTGCTTTCCATTTTCATTCAATTTTTTTTACCAAACCCTTTTAACCATACTTATTAACATATTAACGAAAAAATATTAAATTGGTCTTCTTCTTTATTTGGAATTGAAAATAAATTTCAAGATATTTTTTATATAATAAATATTTTTTTGTGAAATTAAAAAAATAGCTATCTAATTACATAGAAATATTCTGAAAAGTAAAAAATACCATTTGCATTGACAAATTCTAGAAAAACTAGAATTGAAAAATTGCAAGTCTTCTTTCTTGACCAAAACTAGTTTGGCTAAGCAATCCATAGCTTAATTTTGCTCTTTAGGTATCTAATATAAGAGCCACTATTTTTCTTGTGCCAAAATATATTGGATTAGTCTGATCAAGGCTGAATTTGATGTGGTGGAAACACTTCCTTGAATGGCTTTAATAACCTCCAAGCTGTCAGATTGAATTATTACATTGTCATGTCTTCTATATTGAATAAGCTAGGGGCCCTCCAAAATGTCCCAAAGTTCGGCATCAAAGATCGAACACTTCCCATCAGTTATACCTAAAGATCCAACCTCTGTTTTCATCGTGAATTATTCCCCTAGAAGCTGCATTTCCTGAATCCAATTACACGACACTGCCGGTGATAATGAATATCTACTTTCTAGAATGCCGTTCTTCGATGGTCATGATGTTGCAACCAATTATTTCATGGCTGAAAAAAACTGTTTGGCCCAACTATATAAAGCTTTTACTATCTCACTTGGGCTTCAAGTTTTTCCTTAAAAAATAAAAAGATTATAATAAATGTTAACTTTATTACAAATTTAGGAGTTTTTAATATATAGTGATTAAATTAATCTATTTAATAATAGAAGGACTAATTTAGTCTCTATAATATAGGGACCTCTTAGGTACTCTAACTAAAAATATTAATGAAAAAGAAGAAGGAAACTGGTCTTGGGTTAAACCAATGTAAACCTGAAATTGGTCCATTACAACAGCCATAACCAATGGTGGGTTCTAAGCTACAATAACAACCCAAAACTAAGAAACATTTGTCTTTCTCAAATAAAATAAAACCCTAAATCTTGGCCCCAAATAAAATAAAAAAAAAAACGCTGAAAAACAAAGAACGGGAAAACACTTGGATACTAAAACCATTTTTTTTTGGAAGCCATGAATTTTGTTCAGAGGCATTTCACTCACCACACGCAATTTTCTTCACTCTTATTCCAAAACCTAGTTCACTCGTTCACCCCACTAGCGGCTTCAACTCGGTCTCGACTCAGGTTCTACTCATCCGAATCGGATTCTCCCGTTGAAAAGAAGCCTGACCCTGTTATAGAATCTGCTTCAGTAGCTGAAGCCCATGTCAAGGATGTAGCTTTGCCTGTTGAGGATGTGAGTAATAAAGGTAAAAAATGGGTTTAAAAAATATTGGATTTGGGTTTCTTTTTGACAATTTGTTTCTTGTGTTTTTGTTTAGATGATGAGAAAGGAAAGTCAAGATGAATGAACAAGTTTGATTTTTATTTGATTGGTTTGTTATGTTCAGGTTAGTCGGGTAAACAGTCTTAAATGGGGTCTGAGGATTTAATATTTGCTTCTTCTTTGCTGGAATTTACTTTTTTTTTTATTTGGAAATTATTTGATTGGTTGTTGAGAAAGGAAGGGAAACTAAATCATGATATATGTATATATATATGTTTTTGTTTGGATAATGAGCAAAGCAAGTGATAGTTTGTTTCTTAGTTATGTTGTTTAACTTTGTTAGTTCTTTGGTGCTAGAGCTGAAAACCCGAATCAAGAAAGTTGGCTGGGAAAGGGGATGAAGAGGCACTCCCTTCAGTTCTTGAGGCCATTTTGCGGAGAAAGTTGGCTGGGAAGCATGAGGAGACGGATGATGAATTGATGGATGAACTGAGTGTCCCTAAACCTCCTTTCTGTATTTTTTTTTAATCTTTCCTGTAAAGCCAACTGCACTCTCTCATTTCATCTCTCAACGATGCGTCTCATAACACAATCCCAAATCTTAAAATGCTTATGCCAGGAAGCCGTCATCCATCGGATATTCCCATTTGATTTCCCGAAACCCCATTTTCTCTCCACCTCTAATCCCGCTGCCCCTCAATACCATCCTAGCATTCACATATTTCATTTTCTGGGTGCCACTAAAAACCCTGTTTTTCTTCATTCACGTGCTAATTCTGATGAAAGCACTGGCTTTCACCAAAAATCATACGATGCATATTCGTTGAAACTCCAGAACGTTTTAAAAAACCATAGAAATAGCAAAACAGAAGAGATTGAGCTAGCTCTTGATCAATGCAAGGTTACAATATCTGATGGTTTGGTCTTGGAGTTGGTTAGGCGAAACCGTTTTGATTGGAAACTAGCTTATGTTTTCTTCCAATGGGTGTCTAAAAAAAGTGGAAATTCACTTGGTTTTGATGTTTGCAATGAAATTCTTGACATTCTTGGAAGAATGCATCGGTTTGAAGAGTTAACTAAGGTGTTTGATAAAATGTCTGAAATAGGACTTATTGATGAAAGGACTTTTAGGATTTTGGTTAATAGGTATGCTGCTGCACATATGGTGGAGGATGCGATTGGGGTTTTTCATAGGAGGAAAGAATTCGAATTCAAGGATGATTTGGTTGCATTTCAAGTTCTTTTAATGTGTTTATGTCGGTATAAGCACGTGGAAACTGCGGAAACTTTATATCAATTGAAGAAGAGAGAGTTTGGCTATGATTTAAAGACAATGAATATTGTTCTCAATGGATGGTGCGTGTTGGGGAATGTACATGAGGCTAAAAGGTTTTGGAAGGACATAATTGAGTCAAAATACAAACCAGATCTGTTTACTTACGGAACGTTTATAAATGCATTGACGAAGAAGGGAAAGTTAGGTACTGCGATGAAGTTGTTTCGAGGAATGTGGGAGAAGGGCTGTAATCCTGATGTGGTAATTTGTAATTGTGTCATCGATGCGCTGTGCTTCAAGAAGAGGATTCCCGAGGCTTTGAAAGTGTTTAGGGAGATGAAGGAACGTGGTTGTGCCCCAAATGTTGCAACATACAACTCGCTTATCAAGCACCTAGGAAAGATTGGGAGGATGGAGAAGGTTTATGAGATCTTGGATGAGATGGAGAAGGAAGGGTGCTCACCGAATAATGTAACTTTCAACTACTTGCTCAAGTTTTCCAAGAAACCGGAGGAAGTTCCTGGTGTTTTGGAAAGGATGGAGAGAAATGGTTGCAATATGTGTTGTGATACATACAATTTGATCTTGAGGTTGTATATGAAGTGGGATCATGAAGAGAAAGTTAGACAAATGTGGGATGAGATCGGAAAGGGCGGATTGGGACCAGACCGGCGATCTTACACAGTAATGATTCACTGGCTGTATGATAAGGGAAGGGTTGAAGATGCTTTGAGCTATTTTAATGAGATGACATCTAAAGGAATAGTGCCAGAACCTAGGACCGAGATTTTGGTGAATTCCATGAGGAACAAGTTGAAAGAGCAAGAAGGTGAAAAACAAAAGAAAGATCTAGGGATAAATGGCAAATCACCGAGGCTTAGGCCTAAAGGGTTTAAAAAGACCAAAGCTAGGTAATGCTTCCTCTAAAATTATACCATAGTTTTAGTTCTGTGCCAATCACCGAGTCTGGTTATCATTCATTAATTTTGGTTGTAGTTAGTCGGATGTGTTCCTTGTAATTCTAATTTTGATTTCACTTTGTAACTTCAAAAAAAAAAAAAGCTTACATATATTGATTGAAAAATAAATCATGTTTAACATATGACAATATTAGATTACATATATTAATTGAAAAATAAATTATGTTTAACATATGACAATATTTGACTACAATGTAATTTATAATTTAATTTAATAGTAATTAAATTATTTTTATAATTAATTATATTTTTATTATTTATAGATAAACTACAAAAATATTCACTTTTATTTGTTTCAGATGATATTTTAGTCACTTATATTTGAAATGTTACATTTTACTCAGTTATCATTTTGTCACGAAGTTCTTATTCTATTGCTAAATTTTGTTACCTTCCAAATAGCAGTCTTATGTGATAGTCCAAATGAGTTTCAAATGTCAACTTAGATATCTAGTTGTTGGGATGAAAATAAGTTTTTTAATTAAATAAATTTAATTTGCACTGCCACGTAGGACATCCAAGTTGGCATTTAAAATTTATTTGAATTGTCACGTAAGACCGCTGTTAAGGAAGTAATGGAACTTAATGGTAGAGTGATCATTTTATAACAAAACGATAGCGTAAGTGGCTAAAACAAAACATTTCAAACATAAGTGATTAAAATGTCATCTGAGGCAAATAAAAGTGACTAATTTTATAGTTTTTTTATAGTTTATGGGAAGAGTATTGGTACATGTGAATGGCCTGCAATGGAACTGATTTTATGAGGCAGTGTTGGGTTAAAGCAAAGTGGTGCAATTGCTATAATTCCATCCAAAATAGACTTCCTAAAATGTTACAGTTTTGATTGGAAAGCCAATTGTTTCAGCAATCACGTATTCAATTCCAACCTTAATATGTTGGACTGTCTTTCATCATAACCATAATATTTTATTATTCTCAAACAAACTGCTTTAATCTACTGTTTGCATAGACATGTACTTTTACCAGGTTGAAGATTTTGAGGCAATGCTCCTCTTTGAGCATTAGAGGTAACTTGGGAATAAGCAATGTAATATTGCCTTTTTCTTTTATGAATCTCATGATGATATAGACATGAAACTGGTCAAGAAATCAGATAAATTAAATTTTGTATTTTTCTCCTTTTTCATTTGTTAAATTTTCATATTAGATTTGGCTACACTTCATGTGTTAAATGATCAATTAATTCAAATAATTTGAAGATCAAACTCTCATGCATGGGATGTCGTAGATTCTTGCAATTTCATTGTCTTTGCACGCAGTCTCTCCATGAATGCTGGATTGGCTCGAAGCCTGTTCTTGACATATTTAGTACGGGCCTCCTCCACCATTTTGTTAGCTTTTCCGGCTTCCTCAATGAGAGAAAAGAGTGTTCTGAGGCAATCTTTTCTGTTCTCTTCACGGTGTTCAAACCTTTAAAATTGAAGAATAAACAAATAAATTTACCCACAAGTTCATGAACCCGGAGCTTAGCACGAGTCATATGGAAAGCAAAAAAGAAATATCTTTACCTCTCACTAGTAATTGTAAGTTCATCTTTGCCTGGATGGTATCTCTTTCCAACAAGCTCTCGTAACCGGCGGAATTGATGCTTTGAAAGCCCGAGCTCCTTCACTGTAACAGACATCTTTACTTTTCTGTTTTTGGGATGCCACGCATCACCACCAGGAGCAAACACCACCCGAGTTTGCCACCTAAGGATTGGTCCCTCACCAGGTGGATCATCCAAGTTCTTTTTTAAGTCCGGTACAGCTGTCTCATCAAATTTTGGTGGGCCCTCAGCTTCCATCATCTTTCCATATTCCATCACCATCTGATCCTCGAATTCCTTGAATTGCTCATAAGCTTCTTCAACTTCAAGCTCGCCTCGTTCACACATATCGCCTAGCTCATTAAACCTTTCTTCCACCTTTTTCTTCATCTCATCTGATCATGCCAGCATAATGCTATACGATTATCATTCACAAAAAAATTATGAATTATAACAAGCCTAAGTTTAATGAGTTGGAATAGCATGAAGCTGCAACACCACCCTAGTAATCCCTTGGTCCAAGCCACTTCAAATGGTCACCCAATTATTCCCCCCCCCCCCCTTAACACAGTCCATGTTGAGTGAAACTGCACCTATTGTCATATTGTACAAGCTCCATGCAGTTCTTAGTTAAGAGAATACGTAAAGTTCAAATGAAGGTCTAGAGTCTAGAGGCCGAAAAGATAAATGGAATATTATCAGAAGTGTCAAATATTATACTAGAGCTATGAATTTGCTTCCCTTTAATCATACAAGCTGTGTTTTCGAAAGCAAATCATATAGGCATAAAGCAACCATGGTAAACTGTAAAAAAAAAAGATCTACCTGTTATCGAGCAGCAAATCTGTGTTTGTAACTACTAATATGTAAGTTCTGCATGCATATTCAAGAGAAACAACTAGCATACAAATCACTTACCATACAAAAGTTAAACTAGAAAGCAGGAAACAGAGTGACATTAAAGTGAACTTGAAACAACCAACACTGACTCATAAAACAGATTCTTAAGCCTTAGCAACAGCCTTCTAGTGACATTTACATGCAATCGCAAGCAATTGGCTTTGAGAAATGAAGTAGACTAGGGTCATTTCTCATTTACAAACATTATGGACAAACATTGCAAGTATTGACAGGTTTTCTATCCACACTTTGTTTCATCAAAAACTAAATGGGGGCTAATAGCTATATTACTCAGACTAGTGTGTGAGTGCAGGATACGGGTGTGTTGAATCTTCTCTAACTTCTTTCATATATTTCAAGGATCATTGTCAGGTCATATCCCCAAAGCGATGTCTATATGTACGTTGGACACAGGTACTTCAAGAAAAATGAAAAGTTGGAGCATCATAGGCTAATAGTTCAGATTCTTCAGAAAGTGCATATATAAAGCCAAATAGATTAGGAAACTACTTTGAAGGAAGATTCGGAGTAGGTTGCTCAAGTCAAGACTGGGAAGCGGATCTCTAGATTCAATTTTGTAACACATACAAGTTTACCAAGTCAACCATTCATTTCACTACAAAAAAGAAGCCCTGAAAATAATGCAATCGATCATTTCACAAGAAAATGGATTGATAATCTAAACATCTATCAGTATTGCAGACGATAAGCTAGAATTGGCAGAGATTTACAGGTCCACAATAGAAAGTAAAGCGATCCAGTACAATAGAACCAGAGAGCCTCACATAGAAAAGAACATATGTGATATTAAAATCAAGAAAAACCTGGGAGGAGCTTGTCCCAGCTAAGCATGTCCTCTAGAATTTCCTCGCACTCCTTTGTGTCTTTAAGATATCCATGCTGAACAGCTTCCTTAATCATTTCATCCCACTTCTGATCATCCATGTTAAAGTACTCATCCTTGACCATTCTCTTCACGACTATATCCCTGGCACTATACAAATTTTCAATCTCTTCATCAGTCGAGTACAAATTATCAAAATCTGACTCGAACTCTTCATCATCCACATCGTCTTGTGGTTGCACCTCCAATTCATCCATCAATTCATCATCCGTCTCCTCATGCTTCCCAGCCAACTTTCTCCGCAAAATGGCCTCAAGAACTGAAGGGAGTGCCTCTTCATCCCCTTCAAAGTACTTCTTGATTCGGGTTTTCAGCTCTGGCACCAAAGAACTAACAAAGTTAAACAACATAACTAAGAAACAAACTATCACTTGCTTTGCTCATTATCCAAACAAAAACATAAATATATATATATATATATATATATATCATGATTTCGTTTCCCTCCCTTTCTCAACAACCAATCAAATAATTTCCAAATAAAGAAAAAGTAAATTCCAGCAAAGAAGAAGCACAGATTAAATCCTCAGACCCAGTTTAAGACTTTTTACCAGACTAACATGAACATAACAAGCCAACCAAGTAAAAATTAAACTTGTTCATTCAGCTTGACTTTCCTTTCTCATCATCTAAACAAAAACACAAGAAACAAATTGCCAAAAAGAAACCCAAATCCAATATTTTTTTTAACCCATTTTTTACCTTTATTACTCACATCCTCAACAGGCAAAGCTACATCCTTGACATGGGCTTCAGCTACTGAAGCAGATTCTAAAACAGGGTCGGGCTTCTTTTCAACGGGAGAATCCGATTCGGATGAGAAGAACCTGAGTCGAGACCGAGTTGATGCGGCGAGTGGGGTGAACGAGGGAACTGGGTTTTGGTTGGTTTTGGTATAAGAGTGAAGAAAATTGCGAGTAGTGAGTGAAATGCCTCTGAACAAAACCCTTTTCATGGCTTCCAAAAAGAAAAAAAAAGGTTTTAGTATCCAAGTGTTTTCCCGTTCTTTGGTTTTCAGTGTTTCTTTGATTTCATTTGGGGGCAAGGATTCAGGGGTTTTAGATTTGAGAAGGACAAATGTTACTTGGTTTTGGGTTGTTATTGTGGGCTTAGAACCCACCATTGGTTATGGCTGTTATAATAGACCAATTTCAGGCTTACATTGGTTTAGCCCCACACCAGTTTTCTTCTTCTTTTTCATTAATATGTTTTTTTTTTTTTTTTGTGAAGTACATGATAGGTCTCTGAATTATAAGGACTAATTAATTAGTCCCATTATTATCAAATGAATCAATTTAATCTTGAATTTATAAAAAATATCTTAAAATTTATTATCTTAAATTTATTTTTCAATTCCAAACAAAAAATTTCAAAACAAATTATAAACTACGAACTACAATCGGCAATTTTAATATGATTTATTTACTTTTTCACAGCAGAATAACTATAAATTACCATTTACAATTTTATTTTCTAGAAACATAAGATCATATCAATTAAACATTAATTTTAAATATTCTATATTTACTTTTTATATAAACATTAACATCCTTAAATTTTAATGTTAACATTAATTTTTGTTTAGTTCTAAATAATTTTTTTCTAAAAATCTAGACTATTTACGTTACTAATGGAAAGGTAAACGGTAGTGATACAATATTATGGATAATCAATAATTGATTTCACATCAATTAAAGGAAACATGAAATTCATAATTTAAGATCTTAATTATATGGAAATTATTTTTCCATTTAGATAAAAAGAATGTAAATTTTATAATGATAAATAATCCCCGAGCTTACTTTAATGAAATTTTTTAGGAAATGAAAAAAAAAAAAAAGAAGAAAATTTGATGATAAGAAAAATGGAAGTGGAGACATTTAAGCAATTAAATAATGAAGCCCCGTTATGTGTTTAGTCCTTAAAAAATTTCAATGAAATATCATGAAACCATATAATAACTTCATTTAAAATGCAATTAAATAAATAAACAATTTAAAACAACATCCTTAAATAGCTGTTCATGAGAGTTACTCTCACAATCAAAGACTAGAATAAGGAAAGTTAGGTAGTATTTGGTGGTTTATGTGATTTTTTGAAATGTAAATGGTTGGGAATGTGATTGTCGAGAAAATTACTTTACAACGTTTAGTATACATTGGAAGGTATTGATTAAAATCTTAAGAAACTCACATTATCTCATAAGAATGTAATGATAATTCATGAATTTACCCTTATTAAATAAAAGATAATATTTATGCATTTAATTTTTATAATAAACTTTACCCTTAATCAAGGGCGAAGCTAGGGGGCTGGCATGGGCCCCGCCCCCTAAAATGTAAAATTACTATTTTGACCCTTAGAATTTTTTAAAAATTTTAAATTAGTAAAGGTAAAATTGCACTTTGGCCCCCCTAAAATTATAAAAATTCGATTTAATCCTTTACAAATTATAAAGATATAAACTATAAAAAATTAAAATTTTATCCGGCCCCCTAAAAAATTGTTCTGGCTTCGCCCCTGCCCTTAATAAATATTTGGATTAAATATTTAATGATAAATTTTAATTGATGTTTTAAAATTTTTTAATTTATAATGTTAATTGAAGTGATCTTGTTTCAAATTTATCTTACATATATTTTTTAAATATAATAATAATGCACACATAAAATCATGTATATATAAAACTTGCACATAATCCATTGAAATGAAAGAGAAAATTTAGTAGGATAGGAAGAAGGCAATAGCTTCTTTTTTTATGTTTTATTAGTAGCTTAATATCTTAAACTAATATAAAATAAGGTTAATCTTGTCTTAATATTATTTTTAATTTCCCCCAACATTTTATTAAAGAAATCACATTAGCATGTACACAAGAAAATAACTCTAATTAGATTCCAAAAATTTAACATACCAAATATTGCTAAATTCTCAGGAAAGTTAAGCTTCCAATCATACCAAACGCTGCGTTCGCTTATTTACCACTGATCAAGTATTGCTTTATAGATATTGGATTTTGTGATATTTAAGCTACAAAAAAAAACACATTTTCTGGATTTTGTGATTCTTATGTTGACCAAGTATGTCAGCTTGTTAGACTTTAAGTAAACAAACAGCTGCCATAGTATGATTTTCAGTTCACCTGCCATTCAGATTCAGAGACTTCATTGAAACAAAATGGGAATGCTTAATGAGAAAGATCCTGGGAGTGCTAGACGGGGACTTGTTTGGTAATATCCAAAAAAATTACAAACTCAACGGAACAAGATCCTCAGATGTGTTGAAAGAGAGACCATTTAGACGATTGGACTGAAAATGGGTAACAAATAACAGTTTGGGTTCACTGCCTAGGAAAAATACAAGTTTTCGCAACATGCTTCCTCTTCTAGGTTGCATTTGCAGCTGGATCAAGGGTATACCAACCGTGATGGATTTCAACAGCCTTCTTTCTCCTTGCAAGACAGACTTTCTGCGCGCGTGCTCCAGTGTTCCCACTTTTACTGCTTTATCCATCACCGAATGGGCCTCGGCAATCAGTTTCTCAATTGGTAAATCTCATCGAGCTTTTATCTTCTTAATAAATCTACAGAATAGGATTGGGGTCGTTTCCGTAAATAAATTGAGAAAGTGTTTCATCTCTTAATGCTAAATGTTTGGACGTTTATTTTAATGATCTTCATTGTGAGTAATACTTTTTCCAAATTAATAGCAGTGGATCTTCAAAAGCAGTTTAATGTTAAAGTTGATTGAATAACGATGAGGTTGTATAATTTTATTATATTTATTCCGTGCATGTGATTTATAATATAGAACACATGCAAGTATTTTAAAATAAGCTTATAATTTTCACCAAAGAAAAAAAAGAAGAAGCTTATAATAAAGTTAATATTCACAAAGCATAAGTTTAGTTAGTAAAGTAAATGTTTAAGATATAGAATGATTTTTAAATTTTGTTGTTGGCAACGAAATATTAAAATAATCATAATTGAATAACCCGTGAATATTAAAACTAATATCATTTTTTATTTCATACCAAATTTGTATCAAATTTACAACTTAAAATTATTAAATGAAAATATCATAAAAAAATTTATTTGTACCATGTGTGCATTCTCAAATAAATCTGAAAATTCATAAAAGAATTTATTAAATATTAAATAAAAATTAAATGAAAAAAATTAGAGAGTGTCACTTGTAGGATTATAGCTTATGTGACTTGTTATATTATATATATATTAGATAAATACATTGTCATTGTTTTTAAAATAAGAAATAAATACAAATAAAAAAAATTAATCCAATCGATTTAAATTTAAGAGTAAACTACACCTAATGTCACTAAACTATTAGTAAATTTACGTTTTGATTACATAATTTTAAAAAAGTTACAAAATATTTATTGAATTATTTGAAAGTTTCCATTTAAGTCACTAAACTATTTGAAAGTTTTTATTTAAGTCTCCGGGTTGTTAAGTGTTTTTTTTTAAGTCTAGCTAGCAAGCTCCAAGCAACAATTCAATGATTGATATGGTGAATTAGTACCAACGACGAGTAGAACATACCTTAAATCCAAGTTAATTTGATGGTCAATGTCGAAGATTAAAGAAGAAAGCTATTGGATTTTGGTTCGAATATTTGTGATGTTCAAAGTTATTTTATGGGAAAAAAAACTAAACTGTAGAAGATAAGGGGTGTAACGCCCCGAATTTTGGGCCTAGATGAATTGGGCTTTGGGTTTTGGGTCTCATAATTTTTTTTAAGCAAGAAAATGACAAATGACATGTTGGCTTTAAGGGTTTAATAAACTTGGAGCATCTAGGGGTGTTGGAGAAGTTCTGGGTTCGAACTTTGAGGAGAAATAATTTTTAATTAATTATTAAAGGAACCAAGGCGGTGAGTAGTTGGGCTTTTAAATAAAAATAAGGAAAACTGGCATCAAAGAGCCTTGTGGTGGAGTGGCTAAGTGACGCCACTTAGGGTATAGGAAGGTGGCGTTATGGGCTAACAAGGAGATCCTGGGTCCGAATCCTAGCTTAGTATTTTTTTAGGAGTTTAATTTTGGCCTTATATAAGGTTGGAAGTGGTGTGATGATGGACTCTAAGGAGAGTGATTAGAAGAGAAAATTTAGGAAAATGATTGGGGAGTTACCAGGGAGAAAAACGAGGAGATGAGATGGGGAAGAGTTGGAACCGATTGGGACTTTGGGGGGTAGAAAAAGTTTCAGTTTTGTGTATAAATAGGGGGTGTCGAATTCCCCTGTGCTATTTCGGCAACTATAGTGCTCTGCCGAATTCTTCTTCACTTTTTCTATTCTAAACCTCGCATCTTCCTTATGTGTTTTCTTTTCTTCTCTCCTAAAGCCTTTAATCGAATATCATTCTCTTCTTTCTCCATTGCTTGTGTCGTCCCACCCTCATCTCAATTGTTGGGGACCAAATATTCGTGACTTCAAAAGCCGAAAACCTTTGCTCTTGGAGCCGATTTCTTCATCGCCCCAAACCTTGTGCCGAATACTCTAGTGACCAAATCTCTGTCGTGCTGTCATCATTCCTTTGATTTTTGGTGGATCGAATCTTGGAAAAATCGAAATCAAGCTTGGATCTACAAGTCTCTACCGAAAATCTATCCATACGTTTCGGTTTTTGGGTAAGTGTTCTTGATTTTGGGATAAGTTGGTCAAATAGTCTATAGTAAGGGAAAGGGTGACTTAAGTGGATACAAGTCACCTATTATTTTGTCTTTAACAATTAAGATTGATGTAGATCTAGGGGATATTCATGAATAGTAGCTAAGGAAGGGCTATTAGGACTGGTTGCACACGGTAAGGTTATCGTAAGGCTTCGGTTTTTGGTAAATATTGTGGTTAAGTGTGTGATTGATTGGAGTTTGGTATTGGTTGTAGGTTCAAGGCTGAGGATAGTGTAACACATCTCATTTACCAGGTGTGTACATACACTTCACACACTACAAATCGGCAAAAGCTGAAATACCGAAAAACCGGAATGCCAAAAAGTCGAAAAGCTGAAAGGTTGGTGCCGGCAACCACACGAGCGTGCGAACATTCGTGTGGGAACACCGATATGACTACCGGGACCAAGAGAGCGATCTCATAGTCTCCGGCCACTGTTTGCCCAACCGGGCTAGAAGGGGCTAAATGGGCCTGCCGAGCTCGTGGGTCCAAATCGGCAAGAGTTAATATGCGAAATTGAATGATGGATTGATATGGGTGGTCGTATAATTTGATTATGATCAGGCCTAATGGGCTACATATACATGATTGGGCTTAATGGGCTATATGGACGTGATTGGGCTTAGTGGGCCTTATGGGATTTTAGAAATGCATGCTAAGGTTTTAATGGGCTCTAGACTTAGTTCTGATGAATTCTTGAACAGCAAGAAACTTAATTTAATAATCAAACATGTCTGTAGACAAGTCGCTAGGGTAGAGTGTGGCAATGGACATATGCATGTCTAGGATTGGATCTAGGGAGAGCTTGGTACTTAAGCGGTCCTAGTAACCCACCTCCTCTTATCTGAAATCCTACCTGGTGCGTAGTGTCTGTTCACTTAGCCGCGAGGACTTGCTGACGGGCCAAGGTTAGTAATTAAGACCCATACTGTTAAGAATTACTGAAATACCCCTGTAGGGTAGAATTACTGAAATACCCCTGTAGGGTAGGATTACAGAAATACCCCTAAATTACAAAATTATCGAAATACCCTTAATTTGTGAAATGACTAAAATACCCCTATGTGTTGAATGTAAGATTTATGGATGTTACATGTACGTTTGCTGCATTCATATGATATTCTGTTTAGGATGAATATGGGTGGGAATTATGGAACGAAGCAAGTATATGAGGATCGCATGGTTTTTTGACAACTGTGGATCCACCGATGGCTTTTTAAGCCTATTATATGATAAGCAGCTTTGCTACAACGTTAGGTAGTACCGCAACCGGGCTACCCTTGAAGTGTATCCGATGGGTGGGTCGATTTAGAAATCCCCACAGAAGTGTTTCGGTTGGATGGAGACGAAGTGTACCAGATGGATTATTTTGGGGAGGGTTTTGCATTGCATTGCATGTATGATATTATTATGTTATTATTATGATATGTATGTCGTCTGTTTGACGAGGGTCGTACACACTGAGTTTTCGAAAACTCATTTCCTCTTTTATTTTTCTCAGATGATCCTCAGTATGCGGTTCGACGGATGAAGGGACTCAGAGGTGGCCAACTAGCAAGACAATTAGACTTGTTTTCTTAACATCTAAATTCTAGATTTTAAGTTGTTTTATTTCGGATTGTAATAAGGTTTCCCTCTAGTTATTATTCCATTACTTCCGCTATGCATTGTAATTTTGAAACGGAACCTGGATTTATTTCTTTTAAGCATATTTCAAGTTTTTTTTGAAAATAATTGTGTTTTAAGAACGAGCTTCCGCTGTCAAAGGAAATTTTTACATAGAACAAGGAAATGGTTTTTGGCTACACCTTGTTTTGAAAGCAAACTGGATTTTACTTAACTTTTCTCTAGTAGGGTTTTCAATGAAAATAAGGTTTTCGCAAAAACACTTCAATGTGACACGCCGGATTCGGGCCTAACTTCTAGGCCGGGTTTAGGGGTGTTACAAGGGGGATGAGACCTTTCGATTGTACAGGCAGAGTAGACAGAGAAGGCCATACAACAATAATTTTAATAGCCATGAAAACTTTCAAACTCATTTAACTTGGACTCAAAATCGGGGTGAAGTTAGAAAATTTTGTTGGGGGGCTGAAATTAAATTGTATTTTTTTTTACAATAGTAAAAATGAAATTTCACCATGTCGAAACCATTTTTTTTGTTTGGAAAAACGGGCCGACTTTAAAAATGAAAATGGAGTCGCCACCAACCTTTTTTGAAGTGTGATTGGGTCACCTTATAAAACATTTGGTCTGCAAATTTTAAGAAAACGGGTCCGGGAGTCGGTTATGCACGAGGAAGGATTAGCACCCTCATAACGCCCAAAATTGGTACCTTATTGATTGATTAATGTCCTAATATTGAAAATTGGAATAGATTTTAAAATACGAATCCTTTAGAAAACATTTGGATAATTCAAATTGGATATCAAAATTCTCTTGTTCCGAAAAGATGAAATACCACATCCAGCACGATAGGACACGATATTTCAAACCCTCGATATCAAGATCATCTCATGATTTCCACAATTCATGCATTGCCCTTTTAAAAGGGTATTCCACTATTTGGCCAAACTAAAACCGAAACCCAGCATGATTGGGCACGATTCCTCGAATTCCCCAAATATGAAATATTGCCTTTATTTAAGATAACCCGGTCAAAATCTCTGAAGGATATTTAGTTATTTGGACGAATGGAAAATCGAAACCCAGCACGATTGGGCACGATCTCTCGAACTTCCAAACACGAAACATTGCCTTATTTAAGAAAACACGATCAAAATCTTTAAAGGATATTTAGTCATCCAGACGAACGAAAAATCGAAACCCAGCACGATTGGGCACGATTTCTCGAACTTCCAATCACAAAATATTACCTTTACGAAACCCCTTTTTTTATGAATTTTGGGAAAAAAGCAAAAATAAAAATGTGGAAATGTAAACACGATAATAATAAGGAATAATAATAAATACAAAAGGGGAAAAAATAAACAATAATATTATAATAACAAAAATAATATGTGATAAATAAAACAAATAGTAATAATAATAATAATAATAATAATAATGAAAAAAATATTAACAATAATAAAAGTAGTAATAATAGTACCAGTAAAATAAAAAAGTATTAATAATAAAAAAGGGTGGCCGTAAGAAAAATAAAAAATAATATTGGCAATAAAAATAATGGAAATAATAAAAGACAGTAATAATAGTGTAAGTAATAAAATAATGATAGCACTAATAATAATGATAAATATAATACTAATAATAAATATAATTGTAGATAGTGATATATATATATATAACAGGGGTACTAATAATAACAAATGTAATACCGATAATGAATATAATTATAATAATGATAAAAATAATGGTAATAATAAAAAATTTAATAATGAATATAAAAATCATAGTAATAATATTAACATAAATAAAAAAAGTAGTAGTAAAAGAAATAAAGGTATACTGGTAAAAAAATATAGACATAATAATAATAATATAAATAAAAAAATAAAGTAAACAATATAATATATGTAATAATAGTAAGTATAATAGAAAGAATATGATTACAATAATAATAATATACATATGAAAAATAGTGGTAAAAAATAATAATATTAATAGTAGATGAAAATAATAATAAAAGTAATAGTAAAAAAAATATTAATAATAAAATAAAATAATAATAATAATAATATTGAAATTAATACATATAATAAAGATAATATATAAAAAATGATAGTATTAATAATAAAAACAATAGTAATAGTAATAGTAATAGTAAGTAGTAATAATAATAAAGGGAAAAGGGCAAAAAAATAAACAATAAAGAAACACTAAATATGTGGCTAAATTGAAAGAGGGACTGAATTAAGAGGAAAATGAAATTAAAAAGCCAAATTAAAAAAAGAAACAATCCAATTAGGACCCCGATGTGGCGCGCCTAAAAAGTGAAGGACTAACTAGGCAATATTCCTTTCCTCCTAAGCGCACAGCATCTTGGGGGACTTAAATGAAATTCAAATAAAACTCAAGGGAAAAATTAAAATAAAAGGAAAACTTAATTTAAATAAAATAAAAACGTGGAAGGACCTGATGCGCAATTACCCCATCAAAGGGAAAAAGCGCGAATCCTCAGGTAGGCGGGTCGGCGCCTTTAAACGACGCCGTTTTGAGCTGGTCCCAAAACGACGTCGTTTTGGGACCCTATAAAAATCAAGGTTTTAACAAAAAAAAATTCATTTTCCTTCCTTTTGAAAAAAAAAACTGAGAATGCTCTCAAAATCCCTCTGCCCAGGCAATTTTCGGCAGAGACCCCGGCGAGATTCCAGCGCCGGTGTCACCGTCGACCGCCCTTCACCGCAACCGTATACGGCGGCCGGAGACCCAAAAAAATGGTATTTTCTCCCTTTTCTTTGTATTTCCTTTTAAAACTCCTATATATTTTTTAAAAAAAAAAGAGAAAAACCCCTTGAAAAAGAAAAAAGAAACAAGAAACAGATTCGAATAAAAAAATAAATAAATAAACAAAAACCTTTCTCTTTGTTGCCAATATCTCTTTAATATTGCCTTTTCTGTCTCTAAAAATTGTGTGTATCTTTGTACAAAAATGTCCGTATTGCTCCCGTATAAAACAACAAATCCCCTCCTTTTTACACCCGTTCTATTTTGGCTTTTATAGCCTTTTTAGAAAAAACAATTCTAGATTTGTTTGTTGTACTGTTTCTGTTTCCTTCTTTTCCGCAGGTATGACAACGTGGAGGAGCGCACGACGCGGAGAGGAGATGTGCGGCGTTGGCGTAGCTCGAGGGGCGCATGATGCGGAGGAGCAGCACTGAAGAGGGGGCTAGGGTTTCTGCCAAAAAGTTTAGGTTGTTGGGCTATAGGCTAGGTCTAGGTTTGGGTCTATTTGGGTTTAGTGTTTGGGCTTGGGTAGTTTAATTTTTGGGCCTTTTTGTAAACTTGGACTGTTTTTTATTTAAAAAAATAGATTATTTATTCTGGTTTATTTTTGGGCCCGGGCATAAATTTGGGCCTTACAACCATTTTAATAGCTTATATCTCTATAATGTTTAAAGGATTAAATCAAATTTTTATCATTTTTGGGAAAATCAAAGTATAATTTTACTTTTATTAATTTAAAATTGGGTAAATTACACAAATTGTCCCACAACTTTGGGGTAACTGACAAAACAGTCACCTAGGTTTCATTTCAGTCACTCAACTTTCAAAAAGTAACAAAACAGTCACAAATGTTATGAAAAAGTTACAAAACAGTCCTTAATTAATGGTCACCGTTAGGGTGTAAATGGATTGCTGGCGTGGCAAGTTAACCAGTTGATGTGGCAAGTTAACTTGCCACGTTGGCGACGGCTGATGGGTTTAGGGTTTGGGGCGGGTTAAGGGAGAAAAATTGAAGGGTTAGAAACAGATTGGAGGTTTAGGGGGTTTGAGGAAAAAAAGGAAAATCGATTTCTGGAAATTTTGGTATGGATTTGAGGTTTTTTTAGGGTTGAAACTGATTTGGGAATCGATTAATAAAGGGTTTAAGGTTAGAAATCGATTCAATAATCAATTAACAGGGTATAAGGTTTTAGTGTGTGATTGTCTATTTTGTTTGGGGAGAAAAGAAGACGAAACCAGAAACCATTAGTGTATTTGATTGTCTGCGACAATGGGCAATAGAAGGGAAGGTACCAGTGTTGTTACATCCACTATAACGGGTAAGTTTTTGCATTTGGTTTTAAATTTTTTGGATTTCAATGCTGTTATTTCGATTTAGGGTTATTTAGGGTTAGTTCAGTTCTAATTTTAATTTCGATTCTGGTTTGGATTTTGATTTCGATTCCGCTTTTGATTTCAATTTTGAAACACTCACTGCCATTATCAAATTGATGTTTATTGGGTATATCTGCCATTGTGTGTATATCTACTATTGTATTGATGGCATTATCAAATTGATTTTAACTTTGATTTTAATTTCGATTTCTATTTTGATTTTGATTTCAATTTTGAAACACTCACTGCCATTATCAAATTGATGTTTATTGTGTATATCTGCCATTGTAATGTCATTATCAAACTTATGTTTATTGTTTATATCTTCCATTGTACGAATGCCATTATGAAACTGATGTTTGTTGTGTATATCTGATGGTTGTGTTTGTATTAAATTATTTTTGTATTGGTTGTTGTCTGCCATGTGCATGACAGAAATGGTTGTGTTTGTATTAAATTATTGGGTATTTTGTATTGGTTATTGTTTGACAGAAATGGTTAAAGTGTCTGCCTATGTTGTCTGCCTTTATTGATGAGTATTTTGTTTGGCAGGTTTAATTGATGACAATCTTAATGAGAATGAAGAAGACATGTCGGGTAGTAATGTGTCTGGTAGCGATGTGTTTGGTAGTGATGCATCTGAAAGTGATAGTGATTATATAGGAGTTAGTTTAGATGGTTTAAACATGGATGGTATAGGAGTAGATGAACTGTGTGATAGTGATGATTCTGGGAGGTTAGATAGTGGACATGAATCTGACTCAGATGGCCAAAATTGGCCTGAGTTCAACATAGAGACTGACATGAGTAATCCTAGACTTAAGGTTGGAATGTTATTTAAGTCTAAGGACAGTCTAAAAGAAGCTGCCAAGCAGTATGGTAGGTTGAACAATTACTTTATTAAGTTTCCCAAAAATGATTTAAAAAGGTTAAAGGCAGTCTGCAGTGAAAAATGTCCTTGGTTCATATTGGCTTATAGACTAAACCCTAATGACCCTACTGACCAGACTTGGCAAATTAGGAGTTTAAACCCTAACCATACTTGTTCTAAAGTATATAAAAATAAGAATGTAACCTCAACTTGGATAGGTGAACATTATAAGGAAAAATCCATTGCTGATCCTGATTATTCTCTGAAATCATTACAACAAAATGTCAAAAGAGATTTAAGTTGCATAGTCTCACTAACCAAATGTAGGAGGGCTACTTAGGGCATTGGAATTAATTGAAGGAGCTTATAAGGCTCAATATGAGAAGATTTATGAGTATTTGTTGGAGGTTAGGACACAAAATGTGGGAACAACAACAATCTGTTATCTGGATAACAGGTTGTTTCAAAGGATGTATGTCTGTCTGCAGGCATGCAAAGATGGCTATAGGGCTGGCTGTAGGAAGATAGTAGGTTTAGATGGATGTTTCTTGAAGGGCTACTATGGTGGCTACTTGCTTGCAGCTGTTGGGATAAATGCAAATAATGGCATCTATCCTCTTGCATATGCTGCTGTGGAAAGTGAAAACCAAGCATCATGGCTTTGGTTCTTGGAGTTGCTTGCAATTGACTTGGAAATTGTGAGCTCGTACCAAATATCTTTCATGTCAGACAAACAAAAGGTAAACTCCATTTATTTATTTATTTATGTTGTTTCTATTTAGGGATTGTCAAAGAATTAAACTGTTTTTTTTCTAATTGCAGGGATTTTTAGAAGCAATATGTATGTTGTTTCCTAATGCAGAAACAAGACACTGTGTTAGACATCTACATGCCAATTTCAAGAAGGTTGGTTTCCGAACAAAGGAATCGAAAGATTTGCTTTGGAAAGCTGCCAGAGCAAGCACTACAAGGAAATTTGAGGATGCTATGGATGAATTGAGGAAAACCAATCAGCAAGCTTATGATTGGTTGACGGAGAAGAACCCTACTCATTGGTCAAGGTCTCACTTCACAATTAGGAGCCATTCTGACATGTTGGTGAATAATCTTTCTGAATCATTTAACAAGGTAAACCCCTATGTTTTATGTTTTTTTACTAATCATTAGCAATTCACTAATCATTTATGTTTACTGATAGATGATACTGGAAGCAAGAGGGAAGCCTATTCTGACCATGATGGAGACAATAAGGACCAAGATTATGTTGCTTATTGTCAAGAAGAAAGAAGAAGTTGACAAATGGAAAGGAATGTTGTGTCCAAAGATCAAGAAAAAGCTGGATGTAAACATAAAAGATTCCTTGAGGTAAAGTTACCATTTTTAATATTTTTGATGCATTTACTACTGACTTCATGTTGCCTTTATTCTGACTTCATATTACTGGTCACATGCTGTTTTTTAATATGTATGCAGTAATTGTTGGTGTGTTAACTATTTTTAATATGCATGCGGTGAGTTTTTTTTTATAATATGCATATAGTGACTGTTTTTTTAGGGGTGTGTGTATCTTTATTGGTGGGGCTGCTTAAAAAGTTGTTTTAGTGATTATTTCGGTAAGCAAGCATGCTTTACTGTTTTTTAGGTGCGTTCCATCACATGCTGGTGGGGACAAGTATCAGGTTGAATGTGGTCCTGGCAGCCAGCATGTGGTGGACTTAGTTGAGAGTTGCTGCTCTTGCAGGAGTTGGGGTCTCACTGGCATCCCTTGCATGCATGCATTGGCTGTCATTCATCTAAAAGATGAGTTCCCAGATACCTATGTACAAACCTGGTACACCAAGTAAACCCAGGTTCAAATTTACTCCAACTTTATAAGTCTAGTAAGGGGTCCTAAACAATGGGCCTCTTTGCCAACATGCTGCCAATACTGCCTCCTAGAAGACCACCTGACAGACCTACTAAGGTGAGAAGGAAAGAACCTGGTGAAACACAAACAACAGAAAGGTTGAGCAAGAGAGGGGTGGACATGAGGTGCAGTAAATGCAAAAGAATAGGCCACAATAAGAGGAGTTGCAAAGGAGAAGTTGGCCAAAACATTCCAGTAAGAAATTTGCCTTAAGTTTTAGTATACTTCTGTTTATGAATTTGTTTGACAGATTTTTCTTGTTCTTGTAGGTCAAAAGACATAAAGTTGGTGTCCCAACTCAGCAACATGCTACCTTAAATCAGCAAGAGAGTACTCCAACTCAACAGGCTGCCTCAATTCAGTTACCTACTGCCCCAACTCATCAACAAGCTGCCCTAAGACAAAAGCTCCCATTGAAGAGAAGACCAACCACTGTTAGATGGATGCCTTCTACTCAAGAGTCATCCATGACAGACCATTGATGATGATGTGAATAGACTGCATTTTGTTAACATTTTGAAAATGTGTAAATTTGCCTGCTACTGATTTAGTAACTTAGGCGGATAATTTTTTTGTAAATTTTCCTATGATTGCTATTGCTACTGTTGATAAACTTAGGCATAGAGTCATTGAAATTTTTTGTAAATTTCCCTACAATTTACATCTGTTCACTTGTGTTGAATTGTAGGAAAATTTGGCAATATTTTGCCCCAATTCCTTTTGTAAACAGTTTGGCTTTTTGGCCTTAATATATGAGAAATACATATATGTTTTACCATCTGTTATCTCTTAAGATAATCAACATTGAAAAATGTTGTTATCTTCTGGTTTGTTATCTCTTATCTTCTGTATTTTGAGTATTGAGAAATACATTTGTGTTTTTCATCTATTTGATTTCTTCAGAAGCTGATAGTGTAACATTGTAACATTGTGTTTCTCATTCTTCCTTGTTTGTTTGCTCATAAAAATAAGGGAAAATGGGTATTGCAAGGTGTTGTATTGCTGTTCTGACATTTAGTTACTGAAAATACTTGCAGCCATGTATACCAGCAGCCATGTATAACATATGTTAAGCAACAATATACAATTTGTAATCAACAAAACTATCTCATTTCAATTTTAAAGTGTTTGTAAACAACAACATGAGCTGGTTAGCCATGTATACCAGCAGCCATGTTTAACATATATTAAGCAACAATTACTAGCAGCCAGCAGCCATGTATACCAACATAGCCAACAATATACCAGCAACAAAATTACAAAACATAAGCTGGTTTTCAATGCTAAAAACAACAACAGAAGCTGAACATAAGCTGGTTTTTAAGGTTTAAAAAAAACAGTATAGTTACAAATACAATCACCAAAAACCAGGTTCTTCTCTTTCTCCTCCTTGCATCCTCCAATGTCCTCACTTTTTTCAGAAGACCCAATAACAGAATTTGTGGACAGGGCGTCAATGGCGGATCAAACCAATTGAAAAACCGACATGGTTTTCGAAATCCAGAGCCAAATTTGTTACACCCAAAAAACCTTCTACCTGGGTTGTCGTTGGACCAAGATGTGTTTAACTTGGCTGGGTTTCCACAATAGCACACCGGAATCACTTGAGGCATCTCCATTTTTCCTCTTCTCCTTTCTTCTTCTTCTTCTTCTTCTTCTTCTCTTCTTTTTCTTCTTCTCTTCTTCTTCTTCTTCTTCTTTTTCTTTTTCTTAGCCCTAAAATGGTGTTGCTGTTGGTGTGTTAAAGTCTTAGTAACCGGCCAGCTAGACTTAAGGTTGAAAGCAAGGACGCCGTCACATGCCACGTCACTTTGCCGTGACGTCTGTGACGGAAAACAGCAAAAAGGACTGTTTTATTACTTTTTGAAAGTTGAGTGACTAAAATGAAACCTAGGTGACTGTTTTGTCAGTTACCCCAAAGTTGTGGGACAATTTGTGTAATTTACCCTTTAAAATTTTATAAAATTTCAAATTTAGGAGGGTCGGGACCAACAATTCAAATTTGAAAATATTGAAATTCATAATAATTCAATAAAAAACTTGAAATAATATAGAATTTGAAATTGATAAATAAAAAAATTAAAAACCTTAATACAATTTTTTTTTGTGTAAGTGAATAATGAGAGAGGACTTCAAATCTGGTAAAATTCAAAGGGGTGTTTAAAATTTGAGTCTTTTATTGATTTTTATGTTAATATGCATTGCCATGCATATATGCTTCACATCATTATTCTTTTAATACACTGCAAATAATTTAATGATTAAAACTGTCTTAAATAACTTCCACGGACAAGGAATTCCCCCAACTGCACACAATGAAGCGCGGAAACTTCACTATATAACTCCCACGCCTTTCTTCCCCAATTGCTCGCTCTTTTCTTCCTTTTCAGTTTCAAGGAAAAGTCATGGCTCCTAGATCAAAACCCATTAACCCCAACTCCAACCTGGTTTCCATGGAGATTCGTTATCGCGGCGTTAGAAAGCGTCCATGGGGACGCTATGCGGCCGAGATCCGGGACCCGAGAAGAAAGACCCGAGTTTGGCTCGGCACCTTCGACACAGCTGAGGATGCAGCGCGTGCTTACGACGCTGCCGCACGAGAGTTCCGTGGCGCTACGGCCAAAACGAATTTCGCCGATAGCAACTTCACGCGTAGCCCCAGCCACAGCAGCACCGTGGAGTCTTCGTCTCCTCCGCCTCCGTTGGACCTAACTCTCGCCGTGACGGCGAATCGTCCGCAGTTTTTCTTTGACGCTTTTGCTTCAGCCAGGTCGGGTTGCCCCCTATCATGTGGGGCTGAAAGCGATACCGATTCGTCGTCTTGGGTTGTTGATTTTGAAGGAGGCGGCGTGCAAGTGAGAGAGTTTGATCTTGATCTTGATAAGTTGCCAGCCGAAATGAAATAATTTTTTCCGGCTTTTTTCTTTTAATAATTAAAAGCTGAGACATAATGTAGATAAAAAATTATAATTTTTTTTTTAAATAAACTAGCTGGAACAAGTTTGAGCAACAATAAACCAAAAACAAAATTTCGAAAATCAACAAACAAATTAAAAGCAACCAATCCCCAGCCGAAGTAATTACTCTCTCGGTAATTAATTTTTTTTTGCTATTTTATATCAATTAAATTTTAATAACACAAATAAATAATTTTGTTATTATTTTTTATTGATATAAAGTAGAGTTATTTATGTGTTGAGTTATTCATCTAGTTCGTCCGAAATTTGAGAGGATTTACATAAAAAAAAAAAACTAGGCTTGATTAAAATACAGGTCAAGCTCAGACTTGAACATTTAAGACATGAGCACGCCTCAATCTGTCTTTATTTTTATATATTATGTAATTTATAATCCATCAAAATTAAATCTATAGTAATAAAAATTAAGATGACTATATATAAAATTATGATAAGTAAAAAATATATAAATTTATTAAATATTAAAATAAAAATAGGTTAGCCATTTATAAATATAGATGTGTTTGGATAAAATTTTTAAACACATATTTTAAGTTGGATTGAACTTGAGCAAACATAAAATGTGTTAATCTCGCATTTAATCCCGGCTTGACCCCACCACGAACACATCTAATATGAAGTATATATTATTATGATTTAATAAGTTGATTACAATTATTATGATATGTAATCTCATATTATATTTAATGTAGTATATATTATTATAATAATTGTTTAATTGTATTATTGAGTATATATATATATATATATATTTAAAAAAAGTAAAATATTTTAGTAATTAAAACAACACATGAAGCAACATATTTACGCTTTGTATCATTGAATTCAAAATTATTTCAAGTCAAAAATTGATGATAAACTTTCGGCTTTTAAAGCCGGTTTGGGTCACATATTACAATTTGTTTTTTTTTGTATTAATTATAAAAAAAATAAATATATTTTATATATTTAAATTAAAATTTGAAGATAATTTATAGTAATTATTTAAAATGTATGTTTTATATATCACAATATTAACAATAAATTACCATAAATTATTTTATTATATTTGTGCTATAATCTAAGTTGAATATGTTTTAATATCAAAATGATAATAACTTGGCATTGTGGTAATAATAACACATGAAAATAGGAATACTTTACATTTGAGTCAATTATAATTTTTATTATAATTTAAGTTTATTCATCGGTATCAATATCAACAACAAATTTCACCAGTATCAAAATTTATATATTTCATATATCATAATATTAATAAATTTAAATATCATTTAAGTACATATTTTATGATTTACAACTTCATATCCAAAGTAGACATTTTATCTTACAAATTCTTGTTACGTTACTAATAAACACTATCAAAATTTTCAAAAATATTTTGAAAGAATGTTGTTTCTTTTGTAACAAGTCTAGACACGTAAAGAAAGAATGTGGCAAGTATCGCGCCTGGCATGCAAAGAAATGTGTAATTCTTACTTTGGTATGTTTTGAGGTTAATTTAGCTTCAGTACCTAGAAATATTTGGTAGATAGATTCTAATGCTACTACTCACATAAGTATTTATATGCAAGGTTGCCTGAGCTACCGAAAGCCAAGTGATGTTGAAAGACACATCTTCGTGGGCAATGAAAAATCGATGGAAGTGAAAGCAATTGGACATTTTAGGTTGTTATTAGGATTTGGTTTTTACTTGGATTTGAAAGACATTTTTGTTATACTGTCTTTTAAATAGAATTTAGTCTCTATTTCTTTGTTGGACAAATTTGGATATTGTTGTTCATTTGGAAACAATCAGTTTAGTTTGTCTTTAAATTCGAATGTTGTTGGAACTAGTTATTTAAGTGATTATGGCAACCTTTATTTGCTAGAAACAATTACATCCTATAATAGAATCTTGCATGTGGAATCACGTGGTATAAACACAAATTAAATAAGGAAAATCTGAATCATTATGACATAAGCACTTAGGTCATATCACAAAAGGTAGAGTTGAGCATCTTGTGTCTGATAGTATTTTAAAGTATCTTGAGTTCAGAAAATTTGATGTCTGTATCAACTGCATCAAGGGAAAATAGACCAAAACTAAAAGATTGGGTGCCAACAAATCTTCAGATGTCTTAGAATTAATTCATACTTGTGTTTATGGGTCATTCCTTATGGCATCTTGGAATGGTCAACAATATTTCATAACATTCATAGAAGACTACTCATGTTATGGGTACCTATATCTCATTTATAAGAAATCTCAGTCTCTGGACGTGTTCAAAGCTTATAAAGCTGAAGTTGAAAATCGACTTAACAAAAGGATTAAAAACGTCAGATCTGATCGTTGTGGTGAATACTACGGTAGATATGATGGATCAGGTGAACAACATCGAGGACCATTTACGAAATTCCTAAAGGAATGCGATATTATCCCATAGTACACCATGCTAGGATCACCTAGTATGAATGGTGTAGCCCAAAGACGAAACAAGACTCTTAAGGATATGGTAAAGAGCATGATTGCTCATTCTACCTTACCTGAGTCTCTCTGGGGAAAAGCATTAAAGACAACAATTTACATTCTGAAAAGAGTACCACTAAAGCAGTTGCAAAAAATCCTTATGAGCTTTAGACAGGTCGAAAGTCTAGTCTAAAGTGCTTTCACATTTAGGGATGTCCAATTGAGGCGAGGCCTTATAGGCCACATGAAAAGAAATTAGACTCCAAAATAGTGAGAAATGACTTTATTGGTTATTTTGAGCGATCTAGGAGCTATAAGTTTTATGATCCCACAATTAGGAATATTTTTGAGACAGAAACTACAATATTTTTTTTAGGATGTTGAGTTTGGAGGTAGAAATAAGGTTAGAGACATTGCTTTTGAGAAGGAATTGAATTCTAACTTAGTTTCTAATATCACTTTTGACAATGTTCAAGTTCTCATACCTATCATTGATCAAGAAATGGATCCAGAACCTTAACAAAACAATGTTCAACAATTCCCTATTCAAGATGAGGTATTTGTTCCAAAAGAACAAACTCAACAACCTCAAGAACAAGTGTCATTAAGGAGGTCCACGAGAGAGAGGTGAGATACTATTTCAGATGATTATGTTGTATTTCTCCAAGAACATGAGGATGGCAATGGGATGATAGAAGATGATACAATTGAATTTCTTCAGGCCATGAAAAGTTTTAATTCTCAAAAGTGGATTAATGTCATGCAATAAGAGTATAAGTCTATGCAAGACAATAAAATTTGGGCACTTGTCCCATTACCTGAAGGTGCAAACCAATTGGTTGTAAATGGATATTTAAAACCAAAAGTGATGCAAATGGTAATGTGGAGAGGTATAAGACACATCCTGCAGCTAAAAGATATACTCAAAAAGAAGACATTGATTTTACAGAGACTTTCTCTTTAGTTTCATCGAAAGACTTTTTCAGGACAATCATGGCGCTTGTTGCTCATCTTGATCTTGAGTTACACCAAATGGGCATTAAACTATGTTTCTCAATGGCAACATTGGAAAAATAATTTATGTGGTGAAACCGTAAAACTTTGAGCGGGAGACCCAAAGAATATGGTTTACAAATTAACAAAATCCGTCTATGGACACAAACAAGCTTCCCCTCAATGGTACCACAAGTTTCATCAAGTAATTGTCTTGTTCAGTTTTGAAATGAATATTGTGATGATTGTGTGTATCACAAATTCAGTGGGAGTAAGTATATATTCCTAGTTTTATATGTCGATAACATTTCGCTCGCCACTAATGATATAGGTTTATTGCACGAAACTAAAAAGTTTTTATCTAAGCATTTTGAGATGAAAAGATCTTGAGGATGCCTCTTTTGTTTTAGGAATTCGAATCCATCGAGACCGATTTTGGGGTATTCTTGGATTGTCACAAAAGAGCTATATCAATTAAGTATTCAAAAGGTTTGGCCTGTAAGGTTGTAGATCAAGTGACACCCATGTTGCTAAAGGAGACAAATTTAATCTTACTCAATGTCCTAAAAATAACCTTGAAATTCGAGAAATGCAAAAGATTCCCCATACATCAACTGTTGGGAGTCTAATGTATACTCAAGTATGTACACGCTCGGATATTACGTATATTGTTAGAATATTAGGCAGATATTTAAGCCACCCTAGTATGGACAATTGGATAACAGCCAAGAAGGTTACGAGGTATCTTCAGAGAACAAAATATTTCATGCTCACTTATAAGAGATCAGGTCATTTGGCGATCGTAGGGTATTCAAAATTTGATTTCGCTGGGTGCCAAGATAGTAGGAAATCTACATCAGGATATATTTACTTGTTAGTTGGAGGAGTTATATTTTAGAAGAGTATCAAACAGACACTTGTAGCTTCTTCCACTATGGCAGCAGAGTTTGTAGCACACTATGAGGAATCAAACCATGAATGTCACATCCTAAAAATCAGGTTAGAAGAATCGGGTTAGTAAATAGTGGGCTAGTGAATCAAAAATCGTAATTAGGTTAGATAATTAAATAATTAGGAATAAATTAAATAAAATATTTAAAAAATTAGAATTAAAAAAATTTATCTCATGGTAACCATTATATCTTCCTTCATGAAAAGTCAATTACCATCAAATAGTAATCAAGTCATTCATCACAAAGACGAACGACTTGTGACCACGTTTACATTTCATCAACCATGTAATGCCAATAGAAGGATATCATTTACCCATGCCGCAGGCTATGAATTCTAATGTTGTGAATGGCGCTACATATTGTAGAAGTTGTACACCCAACGCACCAGCTTTCGGTTCCTTATCTATTTGAACTCAAGCTTTTACTTACATCAAAGTATACGAGTCACGCATACATAGTTCGTTATTCACTCAGGATTTAAGTATGTCACACTATTAGTGTCACAAGTGAATAAATCCATAAACGAATTTAGGATCTATTCTACTTGGGTTCAGTCCAATGTTCTGCCAGTCCATTTAGTCATATTTATGTCTTTATCTTCCGAGGGTCATCTGCACCGATTCCCAAGACAAATCATCTCCCCAATTGGACTTGATAAACGACGTATTAGTCTTTCAATCAGTTTGCTCATTTTTTATTAGACTAAGAATATATTTAGATTCGTTTACTAATACAAGTTATCTTTCTATATGATCTGACCACGTAATACCACTTAGTATCAGCTTAAGTAGTAGACAATCAATGAGCAACATTTGCTTCCATTTTGCTTTGCGAGTACAAAAACCATATAAGGATAATATACAATGTATTAATATAATTCGTGAAATTTTTTATTAATTAATTTGTTCGAAAAAATTACAAGTGTACTTCGATGAAAATACTACACTTAGGACACCAAATCCAACATACATTTATCAAGAAACATATGTTGCCCAAGTGAGAGATTGTCGGATTAAAATCCTCAATTATGGGCACATATGTATAATGTATAATGCTATTATAAAGTGTGATATAAAATTAAGTGACCAATTGTGTTATAAGTGACATAAGTATTAAACTATCGTGGAAATAATGTGTAGATACCATAAGTTGTATTTATAATTTGACATAATTTGATGATAGGCTAAATTATAAATACATAAAACTAATTTAATAATAGTTATTTAAAAAGAGGTAGTGGTCTCCAAGAAATAGATTTTATATTTTGTATTTCTTTTACAACCCCATCAGAGAGTTATACAAAGAGAAAATTTATTTTCTTGGACGATAAAAAATCCTTTTGGGCAATCTCCAATAATAGATTCAAATACACTTCCGCATATAATTTTATTTTTAATGGTCTGGCATGATAGTTCCTGACTTATATATGATTTTTTTAACAACTAACAATAATGTTCTAATTTCATCTTAACCTTCAATAAAAAATTCATAACTTCACTTAGACCATACTTCTAACTTTCTCCTTGATTGTTAGCAACCACATGCTCAAAAATTACATTAGAATCTCATCATTACCAAATGCCCCTCAAAAATTACATTAGAATCTCATCATTACCAAATGCCCCTTATGAATTGATATATAGTTATAGAATTTAATTACTTTTTTTTTTCGAAAGTGAATATATCAAATATCTCATCTGTCCTTATTTGTTCCATAACATACCTAATCCGTTTAATATTTCTCTGAGATTAAGGGTGAGCGTTGGACCGAATCAAGTGATTTCGAGTTAATCGAATTGATGAATAATATTTTATCATCCTCAGTTGATTTTAATTTTTTTCAAATCGAGTCGAGTGAAATGAAATTCGAATCCAGTTGAATCAAGCGAAATTGTTCGAGTTAAATTAAAAAAATTAACATGTCACATTAAAATCTTATTACAGAATAAATATTTCATGTTAGAGCCCATAAACTTGAAAACCTTTTCAAAGTAAAATAATAATAATAATAAATAAGATACTTTAGCATGATAAACTTGAATCATTAATTAACTTATTTAGATCCCAAAATTATTATTTTAGAACATTTTTAAAATTTTAACTTTCTTTATATATTTTTTTAGAATTTTTTTAAATTATTATAATTTTTAAAAAATATAAATTTTATAAATACTTTGAATTTTAAAAATTATTTTAAATTATTTTCTAATTTTTGTTGAGAGAAAAATCAATTTATTCTATTAATATAATAAGTTTAATATTATTCTTTATTTATTTAAATAAGGTTTAAATATACTAAAAAATTTTATACTCTTTCAAAATTTTTACTTTAATTTTGAGATATTGAGTTCCTATATTTTTTTATTTAAAAATTTTGGTGTCTTCATCTAATTTTGTCATTAAAATTAATAATATCAAAAGTAAAACAACTTTTTTAGCCTTCAACATTTATAGTTTTTTTTTTTTTTACTTTGTTCTTATTTTTTTTTTTAACCATAAGTGTCATCATCTGTTTTATTGTCTGAGTAGAGTCCTATTCAAATGGGGGTGGTACTCAAGTAAAGTCCTCCCAACAATGTCAACTCTAGAATTGGTCTTTACCTTTAACAATATCAACTCTGGGATTTGTCCCTACCTTTAAATTTTTTTAAAAAAAATTAAAAATGTTTTTTTAAATTTTAATTAAAAACATAAAAATAAATATATATAATTGTTTTGTTAAATAAAAATTATAAAAAAATAAATAAAAATGTTTTAAAATTTTAAAAAATTAAAGATAATTTTTTTAAAAAAATAGATAAACAAAAATTACGAATTTCAACGTTATCTAAATCGAATTGAACCGTTCAATCAGACTAGGAACTAAATGGGTATCGGTCCAATGAGAGGTAAAAAAATCAGTTCACCCATGAACGGGTACAGACTGGTTGAATTGAGCTAAAAAATCAATTGAATCGATAATTGAATTGATTTTGAACATATCTAGCCAATTGGTTTCCACAACGATTGGTCCAACCAATTCAAAGCAATAAATTATTAGAAAATAAAAAATTGTAAAAATCCATTCAATTTCTAGTTCAGTTGATTTTTTTAGCTCAGTTCAACCAGTCTGTACCAATTTGCGGGTCTATCTATTTTTAAAATTTTTAACTCTCAACATTTATAGTTTTTTTTTATCAATTTGATCCATACCCTTTACAACTACATAGATTTTTATAATAAAAAAAACTATATTTTTCTTACTTTAAACAAAAACATAATAATTTTAAAAAATGAAAAAAACAATTCTTTAAAATTCAAAAATAAAAAGATTTTCTAAAAAAAATATTTTAAAAATATAAAAATTCAATGTAATCTAAAACTGGATTGGACCAGTTAGATTAAGAACTAGTTGGGGTATCGGTTTGTAAAAAATTAGTTGACCCCCGAATCAGTACGAATTGATTGAACCAAGCTAAAAAATAGTTGAACTAGTACTTGAATCAATTTTTATATTTTTTAAATGTATATATTTTTATTTTTAATAATTTATTTGCTTTGAACCGATCAAACCAGTTATTTGGGGAATCAATTGGTCAAACTAGTTTAAAATCGCTTCAACTGATTTTTTAGCTCGATTTAACCAACCCATACGAGTTTGAGGGTGAATTAGTTGTTTCACCTATTTTCGGATTGATGCCCTAATCGATTTTTGGTTCGACTATCTGGTCTGGTCCAGTTTAGATATAACTGAATTTGGGAAAAAATTATTTATTTAAAATTATTTATATCTTTTATTTTTTGAATTTTAAGAGGTTTTTTTTTTCATTTTTCTGTTTTTAATTAAAATATGAAAAAAAATTATTTTTTAAAAATTTTAAGTACTTTGGGTAAGGATCAAATAGAAAAAATATATATATGTTGAAGGTTAAAAAAATTATTTTACCTTTGACACTATTAACTTTAATAGGAGGGACCAAAAATTTTAAATAATAAAAAGTACAGGGACTTATTGTTTCAAAATTAAAAGTTAAAGACTAAATTTTAAATTTCAAAATAGTACACGGACCTTTAAATAAAATAAGATCCACACGTGATACATTCTTGAAAGAGGTGGCCGCGGCGGCTGCCACTTTTTGAGTGGGGCCACGCCAGTCTTCGTGTCGTCTTGATTCCGCCAAACTAAACTCTCTTTAATATTTTTATGATTAATTCCGCCCACGTTGAAAATTCATATCTCCATCCAATCATTGTTGGCCACTGCTCGACATCACGTGAAACTTTTGGACGCTTATGCCGGCGGCTATGGAATGAGAAAAAGACATGCGATCTTGTCCGGAGGTGATTAACAGTTAAGCTGACGTGTGGGCTTGGATTTTGGAGAATGGCGGCAACTCACAGCTTTGTTTGTTCACTCTATGCCAACAAGCTCTTAAATTTATTTAATTAGCTTTGGAAAACTTAAATAACTTATTGAAAATTTACTTTAATAGTAAAACTGGATTTATATGTTAAATTCTAATTATTTTTAACTTTTATGTATGGAATTTTTATTTGATTTAATTTTATAAAGTATTAATATATTTATCTTATATTTATATATTAAATACACATAATTATATTTATCTAATATAAAAATAAATTGATATATATATTTTAAATGTGCATGATTGATTCAAAATAAAGTTTTATATATACATTTGTGGATACAAGGGACAAGCGGAGCCTTTTTCAAAAATGAAAATAACAACTCTAGTCTCTTATAAATGATCAAATTATAAATTAATATGCTTTGACCCTCTAAAAAATGAATAACATTCCATTTAATCCCCTAAAAAAATATATATCATAAATTAATACATGTATAATTGTACCAAATAAAAATTCAGCAGATAGGAGAGGTCATGATTAATATTTAATTATTTGTGAAAAAAATATGTTTTCATTCATTTTCTTCCTCCTCTCCCCATGAACGAATGAGAGAGGCCCCAATGAAAGAGACACTGCCAATTAGGTTATGCTCAGTTCCATTAGTTTCTTAGACGGTACAAATACAAGGGGTTTGGCAACACGTGAGACCTTGCATTCTGCTTCTAACGCTCAATCTTCAGTTGCTTAAAGGTTCTACCACGGCATGAACAAAGAAACTTGAATATTCAATCTTTACCTCAAATTTTAAAATGAAACTCTAGAATTTTTACACCCACCAAAAAGAAAAAGAGTCTCTGAAACTACATGGCTGAAATGCAATGGAAGCCATATCTTTATCTTCAGAAGAAACCTGGAAGGGTGCGTTTCATTATTGGCTCAGATTAGGTGATATCCATATCTAAACATTGCAATCGTATAAACTCTCTTCATTCATAACACATGGAAAGCTGCTCCTATCGATGGTCATGAGGCCTGACTGAGGCCTCCAATCCGATTGTTAATGAAACTGATCAGATGTACTGCGAGAGATATTATGTTTAATGAATATGATTAATGCTGAGATTACATTTTATCATGTGATAATTGCAAACCCTAATTATACATCAATGATGTCAAAAATGCGACAATTGCTAGCAATGTTATGTACATCAAAATCAGAACAAATGAAACATAGATGTATAATCGATCTCACAGTTTTCATTTTAACTCGGGTTGAGATCCAGAGATGTTTGGCTTTGCCATCTGCATTTTATGAGAAAGCTTTTACAACAGTTTGGTGCCATTAAATAGCAAATTGTAAACAAGACTTCCATCTTGTGAAATAATGAAATCATTTGTTAGGTAAGGGAGTAATGTTCCGTCAAACCTGGAAAGAAGAAACCTTGCCAGTGGGCTCAAGTTGGAATTTGAATTAAGTTCTTTATGCTGCAGCCTTTTCTTACCGTCAGTTTCTGGGCTTGAATTTTGCACATCTTCAGGAGTCACCTTGCCTTTATTGAACATCCAAGCTGCTACGTCCTGCAAACCTTTCATTGACGGTTCCTTCGAGCTGCAAAAGTTTACTTCTGCTTGAGTTTCTTCAAGTTAAAAGACCAAAAACAATTATTTATTCCCGAACCTGGCTAGTCGATCGAGCAATTTGCAAACAAGAGCTTCGCATGATCCAGGCTTTGTACGCTCCATATGTACGAGGGAATTTGTAACTACACGCATAACTCGCCCTTCTGAATCATCAGCAATGACCTACATTTCGTGCGTTGACAAAATATTAAGATGTGAACAAATATAATGCAAAGTTACCTAAATGTCATGTGGTGCACACCTCTTTAAGGGAAGGGATAAGCAACATGGATAGTGGTATACATGATGATGTGATCTTTGCATTTTCTTCATCATCACTTGGTTGACGTGTTCTTGGGAATGCTTTTTGCGCATCAAAATATTCATGAGAACTTCTGGAATGGAGATATTAACACAAGCAAATCATAACCAAAGCTATATACAACTCTGCTGTGAAGATACAGCGAGTTCTTCATCAGGTTTACCTGAAAGAATTAGAACTGTTACTCATTTGATCTCTTCTTCTGTTTTCGTTTCCGGTACCATTGTTCTTGCTCGGTGCAGACCTGTCCCTTGCATTTCCTTTCATCAGCCCAGCTTGAATTGCAGCCTTCGCCTGAAGCAAATGTTAAAAGATGAGCATTTCAACAGAAATCATCATACACGCTGTATTTAGAAGCTAAATGTAAATTTGAGTTCCATGCTGAACTCAGATTTCTATAGGAGGAATCTAAGAGGTATCATAGCTGATCAAGAAAGATGAAAAAGAAATATAACCTCTGCAAGATTTGATGTACTATCTTCAACCGACGCAGCCGAAGGTCTCCCTTGAATACCTATCCTAGATCTTGGAGTTGGTGGAGAATCTGAGTCATCATGTTGGCCACATAAAACAATAGTTCCGCTGGTAGAAGCATCTTCAAAAGAAGCATGTTCACTGCTAGACTACACAGCACATTGAAATTTAATAAAATCAACAGATGAGACACAAAAGGCAAAAGGCAAAAGGCTTTAGGTCAAATAATCGTTTTCGTCCCTGTACTATATTCAACTCGGGAATTTAGTCTCTATAATTTAATTTGGCATAATTTGGTCGACCTGTACTTATTGATATATTATGCCTTAAGTACAAATCACTAACACCATTCAAAAATTCAATTAGTCAGCTGATGGGGAACTTTTTCAAAACAATAGTTCCAATCATGAGGCTGAGTTATAACTTTCTTTTTTTTTGTAAATGATAAATTAGTGGAAACAACTAATTTGATAACCATAATTTCACCTTTTAAATGATAGGGAATTTTAGTTCTTTTAATGTAAAATCTGCACCAGCTGGCTAATGGAACTTTTAACGGTGTAAATGATTTAGATTAAGGCATAATATTAATGATAGAAGGAGGACCAAATTATGTCAAATTAAAGTACATGGGCTACATCCCCAAGTTGAGTATAGTAACGGGATAAAAGCCCTAATTTGACCAAGACTTGTCTGCATAATGTTTTTTTGTGAACACTATCTTGAGAGAAGTGAACGACGCTTACAAGAGAACTTGGATCACGAATCAATCCAGATGATTGAGATCCTCTAGGAGATCTTCTGACTACAGTTCCTGAGCCACCGACAGATGTTTCATCCTGGGAATTAAGCAACAAAAACAATGAGATAAGATCTGAGCATAAAATGTCCATATACTCAAGTGTGAGAGACAAACAGATTATATCAGAAATGGCTGGTGAAACACCTAAGCAAATTTTCTAGTTCAATTAGCGGCACACAGGAAAAAAATTCTCAAAATTTTTTAATCATATTACAACAAAATATATCAACTTAATCATATGTCCAGTTCCAATCTGTCAATTCAGAAAAATGTAGTCTTTGAAATGCCAAGATCATCCCCTGCAACAGATATTCTTAGTAAGCACATAGGAGAAGAAAATAACTTTTGATGCCAAAAGCCACAATGCACAGCGAGAGAGAATCTTACATCATGGTAATTATCTTGATTTTCATTAGAATACAACTCTCTAGTGCCTTTTCCAGAGGAAGCTTCAGGGAATTCATTAAGTGTGTTACCACTCTCTCGAGGTCTTTGTATAGCTTGATTATATGTGACATCTAGTTTCCTTTCTCTAACTTGAGGAGGTTTTGGAGCACTTTGAACAGTACCTGTATTCTGTGGTCCACCAATACTGAAGTCCCATCCAGCACTTCTAAATGTTTTCCCCTGATTACTGCTGATCAGAAGAAGTCAGTAAGAATCCCATCAAAAAAAAAAAAAAAAAAGTAAAGCTAATTAATATTATCAGCCCACCTAGCTCTCACAGTTTCTTCACCTCTTACATCTCTTGTCACCTTCACAATGTCAGTTGCCTCTCCTACAGGCTTGGGGCCATTTCTGGGGGTTTCAGCATCTTCCTTTAATTGGTACTTTGGGCACTCTCTATTAAGAACAAAAAATGCAAGCATCTTAACTACAATAACCAAGGTAAAAATGATATTTCGAACTTAGCATCCCCCAGTCATGACATTATAGAAACATAGGCATAAGCATAATGTAGCATGTTCCAGATGCTTTGACACCTGAAAATTCCGTAAGATAAAGATTCCTATAATATATAGATTAGAAGAACCAAATACGGGATGGCACCTAATTCTCTCCAGAAGCTTCTGACTCTTCCTAGCATTCTTGATAAAACGATGCTTGAGAAGTTCTTTAGCAGTAGCCCTCTGAATATACAAATTAAAGAAAAACATAAGACATTTTATAGCATTAAGAAACAACTTAGCCAATAAACCCAGGATCACTTGACTAATACATATCAGGATAGTTTTAAAAAACAACAATTAAAGACTAATGTTGTGGTTTATTGGCAGCTTATGGGGCTCTAGAAAAACTACATACACTAAACAAATACAAAAATATGTGAAAGCTTAATTGCTTACCTCAGCAGGTACCTTTTTTAAACAAAAGGAAACAAATTCTTTCATGGGGCGGGAAAAATGCTCATCCAACTGCAAGATAGAAAATTTAGGATTACATGTACACTGTAAAGCATGATAATTCCACCAAAGAGAATGAGAAACATAAGCATAAATCATTTGATGTAAATTTCAGCATGATAACAAAACTATTGAGATTACCTGAGGTGGATTTTCTCGAGGTATTATAAAAAGAACTCGCATTGGGTGAAGGTCTGCCAGTGGAGGTTCCCCTTTGGCCATTTCAATCACAGTTATGCCCAAAGACCATATATCTGCCTATATCATCAAAGAATCAAATGATGGAATGCTCATTACTCAACAAGGCTTAGCAGACAAAGATATGGCAGGCTGCGTATATGTGCCTAAGAGGGGAAGAGAATGTATGGATGGATGGCAGGTGGAAGCAACACAACATGTCAGAAAACTCGAGAAAGAACTCCAAAGCACGGCTTTAGAAGTACCTTTTCGTTGTATCCATCTGAATTCTGAATAACTTCTGGTGCCATCCAGAATGGTGTTCCTACAAAAGTCTGACATCGTCAACCATATAAGTTCATTGATGATCATAAGACAAGCAAACCACTGGGGGAGAGAGGGAGAGGGAAGGAGGGAGGGAGAGAGAGCAGTGCCACCCTAGGCATAGACAGCAGCTAAAGCCTGAGAAGATTGGAAAAACAACGTGAACAAAATAAAATGTACTGTACCGTACCTTTCTCTGCGATATCGTCCTTGTTAATTGTGCTGAAACACCAAAATCTGCAACCTGTTTCAAGGCCACAAAATTAATTCCAAAGAGCAAATTGTATATACTTATACCACTTTATACTATATGCGAAGGAACTCTACAGATATAATTCATGCAAAACATGAGCCCGTTTGAGAGGAAGAGAAGTACCTTAACATCACCATTCTCAGTCAATAAAATGTTTGCCGCTGCCAAAAGTGATAGCAAAAATGTTTCCAGTAATGAACAAAGTAAATTGCTAGGTACAAACAACATTAGAAAGTCAAATGGCTGAAAAGAAAAATGAGAAGAATTACTTGAAGCAGGGTATAACTATACAAGTCTGTAGACCAAATGCTCTAAAATTATTCGTATCTATGTGCACCTATATCTTATAACTTATAAGTGGGTAACATGAGTGAAGAAAAACAACCTTTGATATCTCTGTGAATCTTTCCTTCATTATGTAGATATTCAATTGCATGAAGTAAATCCCTTGAAATACTGGCAATTGACATTTCATCTAGTGGAGGGCCTGATTGGAGCTGTACATAAACAGTAACCATTAACTTTACAGAAAAGGAAGTGTTATTTGGGAATTATAGTGCACTGGGTCAGATTATAAACAAGAGAAAATACACTAATATAAGCAGCCAATACTAGTTCACATACAACCAGAGAGATATATGAGGGAATTGTCCAAAAATATCAGAAAAAGAACCCTTGTGTTGACAGTACAACAGGTGAAGAAAAGAAAAAGGGTCATGACTGCTAAAAAAGACGCCTTGAAATTGGAGATAAAAGCACTACTACAGGAAAGATGGCAGAAATATCACGGGGTTCATATTTTACAAAAAGAAAAGAGGGAAAAAGGAAGAAAACAAAAGCAATGGAGTTCAAGATCAATGGAATTCAAACTACATGGACAATATTGTTAGAAAAGTGAAAAAGAAAGAGCTAGGAACCAAGTTCTTCATCTAGTAATACAGAGAGAAGTATTTAAATCCACTCCTTATTTGATTAAGGCATAGTCTAAATCAAGACTTCCTGTTTCTTCCTAATAATGGTATATGTGCAATGATCATTGTTATGGTCATTTTCAAATTTTCAAATATCTTGATCAGAAACAGTGTGAAACCAAGAAAACACAAAAGAGTTCATGTTAATAGGGAAGCAAAGTTTGTTAATCTTCAGCCAAGCATCACGCAACAAACATGCAGAAGCAAGTAGAAGTGACCTACTAGGTCAGCGACTGAACCACCAACCATGTATTCCATTATCAACCACAGTTTAGTTTGGTGAAGATAGGAACCATAATACTCTGTGATGTATTGACAGCGGCATTGTGACAAAACAGAAATTTCCTGGAACAAAAACAAAACATATGAAAAACCTAGTAACCTACTCGTTGAAAACTTAGGATACTAGCTCCCAGGAAAGTAAGGCAATACATTCTAGATGTCCTCAATGTCATCCTCACTGCATACAAAACAAAGGCAACTATAAGTAACAGCTAAAAAACCAAAACCACAACCAAAATAAAAATAAACACGGACTGAAAGAAGGAAGTTGTTATATGCCCCATCTACTTGCTAATAAGTAAAGGCTTCTGTAACTTCCATGCAAGTTGATGAATTACGATGCTCTTAAGGATGATACTGATAAAGGAAGATAAATTTACTTTGCTGAGCATGCACAAACAAGTGATGCAATTAATTTATTTGTCACGCAAAAAGTGATTGCCACCAGAAGACCCAACACGTAGACATAGACTGAAAGGAAGATGGGAGGAGGAAGAAAAAAAGAGGGGGTTTAATACTTAATACCGAGCTGGCAATTCATGTATTCTTGTCGTGTAGCTGTAATTTTATGTGTCACATGCATGTTTGAGATATTATATATTTATATAAAATTGGATACTTTAGTAATTCATGTTGTATGTAGTTTGACACATTTGTGTATTCGTGTTGGATCATGTTTTTTTTTTTTTTGGTGTCATGTCATTTTTTATTATCATGATTTAGTTATTTTCATGTGTCATGCTAGTGCTGTGTAACTGTCTTGTATTCAGAATCGCTAGGTCTAACATAAAAAATAAACACTAAACAAGAGATAGCATACAAGACTTTCTTGACTGTTGAAATAGGAACAAACCAAATACAATTTAACAAAGTTACCAACTTACGATTCCTCTAAATCGATAACTTTGATAGCAACTTCTTTTTTCAATTCCTTATCAAACCTGCAAATCAAGAAAAGCATCAGTTATCCATCTCATTTTCATTAACCATGGCTCATGATTTAAACAACCACATCTTTTTGCAACAGTCATTTTTGAAGCCAATTCTATTCTTAGCACATAACAAATAATATGCCTATCTCAAGATAATCCTAATGGTCACAACTTAGCAAAATCAAAGAAGCTAATAACAAACATAACAAAACAAAGTAATTATAATGCTCATAAGGTTATTAGGTGTTGCCAATTTATTGCTTAGTCAATCAACACCCAACAGCCCTTTAAGCTCCTTTTTCCCCATCCCTTAGGAAGATATTTTTCTCCATATATATATATACACACTAGTTCAAGTTTTAGGTAAATGGTATATTTTCTACTTAAGACACGATAAGATTTCAATTCAATAAAGCATTATTATCAATAATCTAATCCCACAAACATGAACCAACTCTAAATTAAACACCGGAAAAAGATTTCTACAATGTGCAACGTAAATATTCAACCACAAGTAACACTCACAATAGATTTAAGTTCTTTTCTTATAACAAAATGTAAATAAACAATGCAAATAAACTCAAGCAATGTGATTGGGAAAAAAATCAAAATAACAGGCTTACACTTTATAGACGTCACCAAAGGCTCCCCTGCCAATCAACTCCACCTGACTAAATCTAGACCCCGCCGCTGGTTGTAAACCTTCTATATCAGCCATTTCTACGTACAAACTCCTTGGACACCAAAGATCAAAGCCACCCCAAAATCAACCCCTCAAAACATTCACATTCTACCCATTCTTCAATTACAATTCAATACCCACTTCTAAATAGCCAAAACCATCATCAAAAACCCAATCCCTGAAACAGAAATATAAAACCAAAACCATTAATATTCTCAAATAAAAACTAACACCTACAAATAACAAAATGCAAAAACATATCCTAAAAGATTCCCACATTTCAAGATCTAAAAACCTAACTAAAAGCAGATGTATAAGCTCTCACACTGAAAGCAAAGAACATATAAAGAGACACCAAAAGAAAACAAAGAAAAGAAAAAGGAATTCCACTTCTGTTACGCGAAAGAAAGGATAAGCTAAAATTGATATGCTAAAAAAAACAAACAAGAATTCTTAAAACCAAATTTAACAGCGACCAATTACAAATTTCAATATCCTTTAATACTGAAACTACAATATCCCAACAAAAACATGTTTTTTATTTTCAATTTCATAAGATTATTTCTTTTTGTTCGAAAGATGTTTTCCTTTTATTTTACCTGTTGGGTTTTTGCAGATCTTTCTCTTTCGTTGTTTCGATATTTGTCTCTGTTTCTGTCAATAGCGTGGATGTTTCAGAGCTTTGAAAGAAAATCGAGGAATAAGAAAAATAAAAGTTTTGTTTGTTAATATGGAGTTTTTCTCGAGGTTTTTTTATTTAAAAAAAAAATTTCCGGGAAAATTTTAATTTCGCGATGACTTTAAAACGCGCCGTTTAGAAGGAGTTTTGTAAGATAAACGTTAAACGGGCAGCTTATTAAGGTCAAAACATGGCTCAGCAAGGCCATGATCCAAATGGGCCTTTGTTATCTATACTATTGAAATTTTCACAAACCAAATTAAAATATTTATTGGTGTATTAAATTTATATATCAAATATTGATATAAGATATATTTTATAAAAATGCTTTAAAAATATGAAAAATTAAATCGAATATTTGAAATTTAATAATATAATAATACCAAAATCATGGAAATGATATATATCTTGAATGGTTTTTTTTTTCTGATTTTTTATTTTCAGTTTACAAGAAATTTTATGCCAAAATTCCAAACAAATGACGTTGAAAGGACAAAATCAACACAAACTCAAACACGAATATATTCAGGGAAAAAAAGGTTGAATAATCTACATGGATTGATTAATCATGAATTATCGAACAACACTAGTCAAATTTCCTTGCCCCACATCTTTGTTTCCTGGAAGGTTCCAAGGCATGACATTCCCTACAGGCCAACAAAAATAACCTGAAAAATCTCAGGCAACCCCTTGATCTTCCTCTAGAAACACGCTTTTGTTGGTGATCACCTTGTTTCTTAGCTTCAGCATGTTTCCTCCTGGAAACCTCACGTTTCAGAACAGGCACTGCTGTTATATACTGCCATCTGTGGGGATCCCCATACAACTGACCACTTACAAGCTTGCTTGCTTTGTTTTCACATCCTCGGATTCTGCTATGGTACAATAATCTCCTCTCCGAACTGTCACTCGAGCTTGTTCTTGCACTGCTGCAAGTACTGCTTCTGCTGTTGCTACTGTTGCTTCTCGAAGACATCAATGAATGCTTGCTGTTGAAGCTGCTTGTTCGGCTTGTAGGTCGAGAACCATTATCGGCTGAACCCATTGTTGTTGCTGGAGAAAGCTGCAAAGGAAAGGCGTGTGGCAAGAGTCGGCCATTTAAGAAAAGATGATCGGCTGGTGAGGTTTTATATGGATCTAAAGAGGGTGAATCCGGGCGGGTATAGCACCCGAATTCGAAATCGGAATCTTGATCACCAGAGCTTGACCTTTTCCTCCGATTTTCCATGGGAGATTTTGATTACACTGTATCTTCTGTGTGGGAGTTTGGAATGTTGATATAAGTAAGCTTGTGTACTAGTATTTATATTAAGGAAGGAAGTTGAGATAATTATAATCAGTATTATATAGATTTTTACATGTTTATATGATTATTTCGTGTTTAAAATGATCGGATGTGCGAGAACCATGTGTTTGAGGTGTATAGGGGATAGCTTGGAAAGATATGGTCCCCTTGTTGGGTGATTGGGATGAGTTTTTGGTGGTGTAAATCATCAAGTTATTTTGCCAACTCAAGCTTAACCATGCACATGGAGACCTTGGTGTTGTAATAATCTTGGATAGTGTGTGGGATATTCCCAAATTTCATGACTTAAATCATTCCAAAGTAGGTAGGTTTATTCATCTCTCACCATCAATAATTTGAATTACCTATTTTAATTATAAATTGTACTTGGTTAATTTTAACGTGTCATTTAATTATTAGTGTAACAGCATGAGAAAAGTATTTATTACATACATATTACATTAGTTAGACATAAAATAAATAATAATTAATACAAATTTAAACTTGAAATTAAAAATGAGTAAAAGATTTTGTAAAAAAATAAGACCTCTTCAAATTAAGTGAAATTTTTTTCTTTGTTAAATATAAGTCATGGAAATAACTAAATATTGAAATAATTTATAGTTAATTCATATATATATATATATATGTATAAAATATTCCGAGGAAACATAACATTCTACTCCCAAAACCTTATCATATTTAGTTTGATAAAATTTAATGTCATTGCTCTTTAAATTTTATATATATCCAATAAGTTGTCACAATCTCCCAAAAATACTTTTTCATGTAAAGCAAAAAGAGAGAGCTTTTTGGAGCATAAATAGGAGAGACATTTGACTACTTAATTGCCTTAAAATAAATGCTAATATAAGTACCAAGTACCAACCTATTGTTTTGTTTAGGCTCCTCTCTAAGACCATGGGTATGATAGTAGATCAACAAAGCAAACCTTGGTATAAAGAAGGTAGTGCTTTAGTCTTTAGGGGTAGGAAAAAAGATGTTGACAGTTATATTCGAATTCCAAATTTATTTATTGTCATCCCCATTTACTAAATTTCTTATTCTAACTTTATTTTGGAAGCAAAGGGTCATCAAACACTTTGGACAAAGGAGCTAGTTAGGAAGTTTCCTTTGTCTCCCATTTGGGTTTCTTTGGATGAACTTTTGGGCCCATTTGAGTTCATAATGTCTTTGGGACCACAGGCAGTGAATCCCCACCCCACAAGCAACTCCTTAATTTCTCAAATCTTTTTCAATATTTTTGCCTTCTGTTGAATCTCTTAAAATGGTAGGTCCATTATTTTACAAGAGTGTGGGTTCAGGTACTGAATTTTTTATTTAATGGGCTTTTATTTCGGCCGCGTTTTATAGTTTTGAACAATGTAATGGGCTATTTCTCAGGTAGAAAAGCCCAACTTTAAACAATATAAAAGACATAATAGCAGCATCAAGAGCCAAAACTCCGTCAATTTCGATTGAAGGAGTCGGTTTAAATAAGTTCAGTCGATTTAGATAATGGGTTAATGTCATAAATGGAATGTTTTCTGTTAAATCGAAAATTGATTAAGATATTGATTTAAAAAAAATAAAAAAATTATAAATAATTTTTATTAACTTTTAATAATTTATTTGTTTTGAATTGGATAGATTTGTCAAATTAATTAAATCAATTGGATTAGAAATAGGTGACATGATCGATTCGACAATCGATCAATTTCTGAAATCATAACACAAATGTGGTGTACATATATATAATTACCAATCCAATGCACACATACTTAACTTGTATAATTGCATTCAACACTTAAAGATCATATGTAACTAGGTCACATGTGTAATACTGTGTGTATACCATGTGTACAAGAAAGTTACGGGTTATGAGTAGCTAGGTCACATGAGTGGTTCCTAGTGTTGGACACCATGTAGACAAGAAAATTATGAGATGGAATGGCTAGGTCACATGGGTGATAAGGGACCTTCACCATGTGTACAAGAAAGCCGAATTATGTGTAGGTGGAGCTATGTGCTAAGACCACCGAGTATCGGACGTTTTTCGAAGGGGTTCAACGAGATTTACTAATGATGATTGGTGCGATCATGTTATGAATAAGTGCAAGTGTGAATGTGACCAATTGAGAAATGTGGCAAATGTACGTATGAACAATATGTTCGATATGTAATCGGAAATTGGAAAGGTTGGTATAAGCAAGTGATGAGCACAACTAAAGTGAAAGAGAGAGCAAAAATTTACAATAAAACTGTTTGGACAGCAGCAGTGACATGAGTTTGAAAAATCACTAAAAATAGTAGAGATTGAATTATAAGTTGAATGAGATATTGATTTAAATCTTATTGAGTCTATTTTCATATAAAAGAAACATAGCAAACAAATGATTCGTATATTTTGAGATATTTGCATTTCTGTGAGACTGGTTCAGAATGATTACGTGATCCCTTGTTCTGCCTTGGAAAAATCATTAAAAATTGTACAAAAATAATTGTGGGATATAATTTATATGCCTGAAATTCTGAATGAGCCTATTTTCAAATGAACTAAATAATAAGGTCATATAAACTCTGTACGAGGAGAAAATTGATTCGTAGTGAAGAGAGGTCAGAATAGTCAAACAGTAAAACAGTGGAATCTTTAAGAAAAAGATTCAAAAATACAATTAAGACCATTTTGACAAAATATGCAAACATTGGTGACAAAATTTGTCATTAAGCCTATTATTTATTCCAACACAACTAACCTAATTAAACTAACTTAGGCACAACTAGCCATTCAATGAAAATTACTCTATCAAATCTATATATATACCAAAAGATAAGTAAAGCATTGTTAACATATTTACAAATCAAAATGACTTAATAACTTCAAGGCACTTCTAATGACTTAGGTACATGCCACTTATAATTAAACATAGGAAAACATTACAATTAATGGCTTAGAAGCTAACAAGATCACGACCACACCAAAAACCTAAGACAGGTCTATGCATGGAAACAAACAAAATCATACGCTAAGTATTGAATACTCAGTAGTACTAATATAAATTGAGTTTAAATATAAAAATATTAAGATAGTAACATATAACTAATACGTTACATTATATGTTAATAATATCAAAATATCATATCAACAGGATTATCGTCACATATTCTACTTAGAATGACCTTTCATAAACAGAATGAACATAGTATTCGACTATCAAATTCAAAATGACATTTTTATCAATGAATCAGAATATAACATCATTTCTTAAATCAGAATTACATATTAAACATTTTCTTTTAGCCCCTATTAACTTGATGCAAACACAAGTATAGGTACGCAAACTTAACCCCTAACACTCCATAAAATGTAACGCATTAAAGTGCTAGAATGAATTGCACCGTAGTGCCAAAATGCTCTCACCAGTAATATATACGACATGCCAACTATACCCTAACTATGTCTAGCATCGTTTAATAGGACAATCTCTTATATTATCATGTACTTCTCAATATAATAATAACTAACTAATTATATTAATACCATAATGAATTTCATAAGCCTAAACATACCTGTCAGCTTACCAATTAAGCCATTATTTAACATAGTTTGTAATTGTATATTACTAATATTTTAACAAGATTAGCTACTTAATTGAATTCAAGAAAGAAAAACAAATTATATTAGTACAAACTGAAATAGCTAGTCATTGGCGGTTTTCACCTTCCCTTTTATCTCTCGACGATTTGACTTTATTTTTAGCTATGTTCGATAAATTAAAATATGAATATAAAGTGAAAACCACACATTCAATTTAATCATGTTAAGAATTTATTCAATTTAACCGTTATAAAATATTATTATCCGAAATGCTCGTATCTTTCAATATTCATTATCGAATTGAAATTTGACTTTGAATTTAACCACTAGGGACATTGTACTTTCATTTCATAGCAAAATTTACTAATAACTTTTAACCTATTCAATTTGATCCTTAATGTCACAAAATTAATTATAAAACTTATATTAATTTCTAACTTAATCCTTACTTTCTAATATAGTCCTAACATGTACTAAACATATCATTCATGAATCCATTACTTTCAAGCTTCAAATTTCATCCAACCCATTTAATCACAACTTGATATACACTCAATAATTTTAAAATCTAACACTTGGATCTATCAAATCATGCTTAAAACAACATGAATTCATAAAAGTTTAAGAAGAAAAACATAATTACCTTGTTGATTTTTGGAACCGAAATTGGAAAATGAAAACAATTTTTTTTCTCCTTTCTTAACTTGGACGACAACAGTAAAGGGAAAAAGATTATAGTTTTCTCTCTCTTTCCACTCACTTACATATATATATATATATATATATATATATTAGTATTTAATTAAACTTAATTAAACTAAAACTAATGATCATTATCTATTATAAAATTTAGTGGAGATGAATGGAAATGATCAAATGCCTCTGCTAACTAAACTTTAATCATGGGATATTTATTTATAAGGACATGGTAAATTGTTAATCAAGGATATGTACAATGCGTCAATAAAAAAATTTCATTATATTTAACTTATAATTTAGTCCTAGTCCTTATACTTTTTATTAAACAACCAATTTAATTAAGCTATACAATGATTCTACTTTCTAACTTCATATTCATTTCACTTATTTATCGATTTAAAAAATTTAGATGATTCGGTTTAAAAATTTAACCTTAATTCGGATTTTTTGACACCGACAAAATATTGGGTTGTTACAATCTTCACCTTTTATAGCCAAGCTAAATGCTTTAGCTTCTTGAGTGAGAGAGAGGGACTTTACGAGGAAAGCAAAACATCATCTGCTTATATTAATTTACAGCAGGAAAAAGAAGTACATAAAATGTGGCCAAGTTATTACCAAAATTGAATCTTGAAATGGGAAAATTAAGATATCCAAGAAAATAACACATCGCTATCATTTAGTAAAGGGGAAAGCAAATCATTCCCATGGAAGAAAGACTGTTGTTGCAAGCAAGTTGATAACGATGAGCTCGGTTTATTTGCTATATTTGATAGTCATTTGGGCCATTTGATTCCTGACAATTTGAAATAAATTTTGTTTTGATAATATATTAAATCATGTCATATGCTATCTCTAGATCTTATAAGTAATTAGTTTTAATTTCGATCTCCAATGAAATTCATATTACATTGTTGTTTCATAGTCATCACTATTCTTTTCTCTATCAAATATGTGCCTTACATTTCAGCTTCTAGAATGAATTTCCTACAAGAAGCCATAAAAAAAAAGTAGTTAATTTCTATTCCATTTGCACTCGATGTGAGTGTTGAATATAAGTATTTGTGAAGGAACCCTATACTAGTATCTGAACATGTGTGTAACCAAGATTGGTTTCAGATTCAAGCTTGAGGCTTTAGCATTTTAACTTGATATGGGTTGAATTTAAGACATTAAATCACTTGAAATTTGATCATTGTAGAGGGTTCTTTGATGAAGAGAGGAAGCGATGTAAACAAGTGAACAATATGTACTAGAAGAAGGCGGAGAGGATGACTAGAAGAAGGTGGTAGGTGGTGGCCTCTAAGGTGAAGAAAGAGAAATATTGCTAACGATCAAGCTTAACAAAGAAGTAAGTTGAGATAATTTTAGAGAGAATCCTTTGAGAGTTCAAATTGCTAAAAATGCCAAAAGTCTTAAAAGTTTTTAAATCAGTTTTGAAAGACTCCTATTTATAGTGTTTCAAGAATAAGAGTTACAAAGTTGGTAATTAATGAGAGTAATGAAATTAATTTTTAGTTACAATGGGTTATAGAGAATGGTGAAAGGTTTTGTTGGTGATGATGATGAAGAAGAGTGAAAAATAGTTCACCATGTTTCTAAAAGAAGGGAAAAACACTCAGTGTTACAGGAAAATGTTAAGAGGAGAATGTAATGACCTAAAATTCACGGGCATCGAAAAAGTACATTATCGGGCCTCTGTCTTAGCGAAATGGGTTTGTAAAAATTTATTAGAAATATTTACGAGGCTAGTTGTATGTTTAATTAGGTTTTAGATAGGTGAATTTGACTTAATTAGGAGTAATTAATAAAAAGGACTAAATTGAATAAAGGGTAAAAGTTGAATTATAGATTAAAAGAAAATAAAAAGGACTAAAATAATATATTATATTATATTATATTATATTATATTATATTATATATATATATAAGAAACAAAAGAAAGTAAATAGAAACAGAATAGGGGACGAAACAGAAAGAAAAGAAAAAAGAAAAGAAAATAAGAAATTTAGGGTTGGTTCAATTTCAAATTGCTAACAAATAACCAAAGGTATCGGCTTAAAAGGGAAAGGAGAAGATTACCGATGAGTAAATCAAGAATTTCGAGTTTGTATTACTATAATTCAAACTACTATTTAGTTAATGTTATATTTAAATTTTTATGTGTGGTAAGTAAATTATAAGGTATGTATTACAACTGACATGAATGAGATTGAAATGAAGTATGAATATGTTTGAGTATTTAAATCGTTTATTTTGGTTGGAAAGTGGAAAAAAAATGTATTAAATTGAATTGTGATTAAATTGAGAGGTGTGTTTTGAATTGAAATGAGATTGAAATTGAGAAATGATTTGAATACCCTATTAACTAGTTGGACTGAGTCAGATATAGTTGGCATACCATAGGATTGGAAGAGTACGAGAATTTGTCGGCTTTGCCGATCAGGCGCTATATGTGTCGTATCAGGCACCACGTGTGTCGGTTCAGACACTTTATGTGTCGTATACTGCTTCTGATATATTGATCAGGTACTGAGTACCGTTTTAGGCACAATGTGCCATACTGGTGTGTTTGGTTGGAATCCGTGTATCCGCCAAGGTTTGGGTTTGTTAATAGGGTGAATATTTAAAATGAGAGAATTGAATAAATTTGATTGATCGTATGATTAAAAGTATGAGAAATAAATTGTTAGTCGATTTGTGAATTGAAATTGAATGTGAGATTTGGAAACATGAACCTAAGGTTCATGAATTGATCAAGTTCAAGTTATTAAGATATGATATTGTTGATTATATATGAAATATGAAATTGAATGTAAATTAGTTCTTATGGTTTATAAATTTTACATGTTTAATGTTATATGATTAATATTTATAATTCATTAAAGTTATATAGTTTGAATTATGGTAATACCACTGAGTATGAAAGACTCAGCGTACGGTTATTTCCGTGTGCAGGTCAGTAGAAGTCAAAAGTCCCGGTTCAGCATCCAGATCAATCCCGACTTCAGCACAACTTTGGTGATGTACTTTTCATTTTGGTAAACGTGGCATGTACCTAAGTTATATATATAGGTCATATGATTTTGGTTATAAAGTATGGATGGTTTGTAATGTTTTGAACTTAGTTTTAAGTGAAATGGTAAAGAGTATATTATAAAATTTGGCATTAAACTTGAATCGAAAAATAAATGAAGTTATTAGTCAATTTGAATGATATTATAAATGTTTAATTATTAGATTACTATGTTAATGAATTAGTTATGATATAAGTGTATTTGAGTATAAATTGTTTTTGGTTGAGCCATTGATTTTGGATTGGTTGCGGTTTGAAAATTGCAGGGAAGGTTAGATGTTTATAAAGTGGTTATACTGAGTTTTAAAAAAAATCTACGAAATTTTTTTTAGAGTACTTGAACAAGTCCTGCTCCACTTCTAGTACATATTTTGGGCCTCGAAGGTCCATCAAAGGGATTTAATTGTTAATTTATAATATGGATGTTATTTATTTGTGAATTAATCGTAAATTGTTCGATATGTCTGGTAATGTCTTGTAACCCTGTTTCGGCGATAGTTTAGGGTTAAGGGGTGTTACAGTTGTTGGTATCAGAGCTATTCAGGTTTAGTTGATTCTCGAACTAAATCAAGCTCGGAATTGAGTCTGGAGGTACATGCCATTGTTGAGTCGAAAATGAGTTGGGATTTGGATGCTGACTTATTTGTTTGTTTTTGTTTTATAGATTAAAGATGTCAGATGAACGAATAAATGATACTAATCAAGATATGTACACTGGAGATGAAGAATCGTACGGATTAAATGAAATCGAATCAATAACACCTAGTGTAAATCCAATGAGAAACCAACTCCCTAATGTGGAAAGGGGAAGTGATAGAGATAGAGATGACTCTCATTTATTACGAGTTATTGCTGATACCTTACAAAGAGTAGCGGGGACTGTTCCTGCTACAACATCTACACTTACTCAGAGACGGGCCCCGATAAAAGAATTAAGAAAATACGGTGCCACTGAATTCTTGGGTTTGAAAGGAGTCGATCCATCCACATCAGAGAATTGGATGGAATCAACTACAATAGTTCTGTTACAATTGGAATGTACCCCCGAGAGTGTTTGATTTGCGCAGTTTTTTTTACTGCAGGGAGAAGCTTATCTGGGTGGGAATCCGTAATTCGAGATCTACCAGCAGAACAGGTAACAAGGGAATTATTTCAGAAGGAATTCCAGAAGAAATATGTTGGGGAACTATATATTGAAGATAACAAGCAAGAATTTCTGATGTTGAAACAATGTGATTTATCAGTAGTGGACTATGAACGAGAATTTTCTAGACTCAGCCAATATGCTTCAGAGTTTATACCAACAGAGGCCGACAATTGTAAGAGATTTTTACGGGGCTTAAGAGATGAAATCAGAGTACAGTTGGTATCCCATCGAATCACAGAATTCGTAGATTTGGTTGAGAGAGAAAAAATGGTAGAACAAGTTCTGAGATTGGATAAAAAGCCTGAAATGGCTAGATCGACCGGAAAATGGGTTGGAACCACTAGTTCAAATCCACTATAAAAAAGATCCAGAGAATCCAGAGGTGGTTGGAGACTTAGTTTTATAGCAGACTGAGGTGATAGAAGTCGGGGAAAACAGACGACAGTATCTACCCGTAGTGTGAGAGGTCCACTCCAGGATGCAGAAATTTCAAAATGTGAACATTGTGGGAAAAAACATCTGGGTGAATGCTGGAAAGTGATTGGAGGTTTTTCTGCTGCGGGTCGATAGAGCATTTTGTTAAAGACTGTTCGAAGAATAAAAATGTTACACCTGTAGCATCCCAAAGATCAGTGTCTACTGCTCAAAGCAGAGGTTCGGGCAGAGGTGGTTCTATATCCAGAGGTGGAGGTGTACGAAGGGGCAGTGATATAGTTACACAGCAGTCAGAAGCTGGAGCACTAGCCAGGGCATACGTGGTTTGGACTCGGGAAGAAGGTGATGCACACGATGTCGTTACAAGTATATTTTTATTGTTTTTTGAACCTATTTATGATTTAATTGACCCGGGATCATCACATTCATATATTAATTCAAAACTGGTTGAGTCGGGAAAGTTAAAGTCTGAGATGTCTAGAGGTGTCTAGCCCTTTGGGACAAACTGTGTCTGTGGACCGAGTGTACCGGAGATGCCCGTTGATAATACAGGATAAAATGTTTTCTGTTGATTTATTGATCATGCCTTTCAGTGATTTTGATGTAATATTGAGTATGGATTGGTTATCTGAACATGGAGTGGTCTTGGACTGTCATAAAAAGAGATTCAGTATTCAGACAGACAATGGGGACAGAATTAAGGTGAATGGCATCCGTACCAGTGGCTCGACACGTATCATTTCGGCAATAAAAGCTAATAAATTGCTTCAGTAGGGTTGTACATCATATCTAGCGTATGTTATTAATTTTGATTCGGCTGGTAGTCAGTGCAGTAAGATCAGAACTGTATGTGAGTTTCCAGATGTTTTCCCTGAAAAACTATCGGGCTTACCACCTGACAGAGAGGTTGAATTTGCTATTGAGGTTTATCTAGGTACCGCTCAAATATCTATACCTCCGTACAGTATGTCGCCTACAGAATTAAAAGAGTTGAATGTACAGTTGCAGGATTTGTTGGATCGTGGCTTCATTCGACTAAGTATATCACCATTGGGTGCACCGGTATTATTTGTTAAAAAGAAAGATGGTTCAATGCGGCTATGTATCGATTATCGGCAATTGAATAAGGTGACAATTAAGAATAAGTATCCGTTACCTCATATAGATGATTTGTTTGATTAGTTGAGAGGAGCCTCAATGTTTTCGAAGATTGACTTGAGATCGGGCTATTATCAATTAAAGGTAAAAGAAAATGATGTGCCGAAGACTGCATTCCGTACACGATATGGATATTATGAGTTTTTGGTGATGCTGTTCGGGTTAACTAATACCCTAGCTGCCTTCATGGACCTGATGAACCGTATTTTTCAACCGTACTTAGATCAATTTGTAGTGGTTTTCATTAATGATATATTGGTTTATTCGAAGACAGAGGCAAAACATGATCAGCATCTTAGAATAGTGCTACAGATTATGCGGGAAAAACAATTGTATGGGAAGCTGAGTAAATGTGAATTCTTGTTATCAGAGGTGGTATTTTTGGGACATGTGGTATCTACGGATGGGATTAAAGTTGATCCGAAGAAAATCGAGGCAATTATTCAATGGAAGGCACGAAAGAATGTATCTGAGGTACACAGTTTTCTGGGTTTAGCCGGGTACTACCGAAGGTTTGTTAATGGATTTTTGAAGATAGCATTGCCGATGACAAAACTACTACAAAAGAATACTCCTTTTATCTGGGATGAGCAGTGCCAGAGGAGTTTTGAGACATTGAAGCAGATGTTGACCAAGGCACCTATTTTAATATTAGCAGAGTCTGGGAAGGATTTTGTTGTGTACAGTGATGCATCTCTGAATGGTTTGGGTTGTGTATTGATGCAAGACAGAAAAGTAATAGCTTATGCATCTCGATAGTTGAAGCCACATGAACCCAACTACCCGACACACGTTTTGGAGTTAGCTGCTGTAATCTTTGCATTGAAAATTTGGAGGCATTACTTGTATGGTGAGAAATGTTATATTTACACTGATCATAAAAGTCTCAAATATCTTCTGTCACAAAAAGAGTTGAATCTAGGACAGAGACGATGGATAGAGCTTATGAAAGATTACGATTATGTTATAGATTATCATCCAAGAAAGAAAAATATGGTAGTAGATGCATTGAGCAGAAAAATAGTGGTTGAATTACGGGCAATGTTCGCTCGGCTTAGTATTAATGATGATGGAAGTTTGTTAGCTGAGTTAAGAGTTAAGCCGGTAATGTTTGATCAAATCAGAGTAGCACAGCTAGAAGATGAAAAGTTGATGAAGAAAAGAGAGATTGTACAAAATGGTATGGTAGAAAATTTTAGTATTGATGAACATTATTGTTTGAGGTTCCAAAATCAGATTTGTATTCCAACTGTTTCTGAACTTAAAGAGTTGATTTTGCGAGAAGCACATGATAGTGCCTTTGCTTTGCATCCAGGTGGAACGAAGATGTATTGTGATCTACGAGAGTTATATTGGTGGCCAAGGATGAAGAAAGATATAGTCGAGTATGTTGGTAAATGCCTGACTTGTCAGTGGATAAAAGGAAAACATCAAGTACCAACAGGTTTGTTACAGCCTATTACTATTCCCGAGTGGAAATGGGATTGCATTACCATGGATTTTGTTACGGGATTGCCATTATCAGTGAGTAAAAAGAATTCCATTTGGGTAATTGTCGATCGACTCACAAAGTTAGCTCATTTTATAGCAGTTAGAACCAACTGATCACTACAGAAGTTTTCTGAGGTTTATATTTGGGAAATTGTTAGATTACATGGTATTCCGGTATCAATAAGTTCAGATCGGATCCTCGGTTTACATCAAGATTTTGGAAGCAGTTACATGAGTCATTGGGTACGCGGCTTAATTTTAGCACTGCATTTCATTCGCAAACCGACGGACAATTTGAGATGGTAATTCAGATATTAGTAGATATGCTTCGAGCTTTTATCATTGATTTTGAATCAGGTTGGGAACGTTATTTACCATTGGCCGAGTTTGTTTATAATAATAGTTTCCAATCTAGTATTCAAATGGCTCCTTATGAAGCTTTATATGGTCGAAGGTGTCAATCGCCTGTATGTTGGACAGAATTGAATGAAAAAAAGTGATTAGGCCGGAATTAATTAAAGAAATAGATGAAACAGTTAAGAAGATCAAAGACAGATTGAAGGCAGCCTTCGATAGACAGAAATCTTATGCGGATTTGAAACAACGAGATATAGAGTATTCCATTGGTGATAAAGTATTTCTGAAGGTGTCACCTTGGAAGAAAGTCCTGAGATTTGGCCGGAAAGGTAAATTGAGTCATCGTTATATCGGGTCGTATGAAATAGTAGAAAGAATTGGACCGGTTGCTTATCGACTAGCTTTACCTCCAGAGTTACAGAAGATTCATGATGTTTTTCATGTGTCCATGCTTCAGAAATATAGATCGGATCCTTCCCATATAATGTAACACCTCTAACTCGTAACCATCGCCGAAATAGGGTTAAGAGGCGTTATCGAACATTTTGGAACATTTACAATCATTTCACATCATAAGGTACATTATCATCTTAACATAACAAATCATATTCATAGAGTTACTTAAATAGGTCTACGAGACCTTAAACATGCATTAAAAAGGGGTCGGGACTAAACCGAGTACATACAAAATTTTTTGGAAATCAAACATTTTTTCAAAGTTACAGAGGTCACACACCCGTTTGGGTAGGCCGTGTGCCTCACACGGCATCAGGCACACCCGTGTGTCCAAGCCGTGTCAAAACAGGGCATACATATTGACTTGTCCACATGGCCGATGACATGCCTGTGTGCTTAACCCGTGGTCGACACTGACTTATTTCACACGGCTAGTCACACGTCCGTGTGCGAGTCTGACTTGTTTCGATTTGCAAACTTAAGAGACACGGTCGAGCCACACGCCTGTGTGCTCAATCGTGTGGGCAAATATAGGCCATTTGCAAGGCTAATTTGCCACCCACACTTTGGGTCACACCTACAAGCATCAAACCATTCCACCATCATACCTCAAATGCATTCAAGACATACTAAAACTTGCATTATTTAACTCTTAATAACATCATTTATTCCATGTACAAAATCTAACTCAATCATACTAATTCAAAACACAAACTTCACAGCAAAGACATGCTAATCATTCATTATTTGAGTCCAATTCATTTCAAAGCATTTCATAACATATCAACTTCCATATCAACTATAAACTTACCGTTTCGCTAGACCAACCATGAGCCCATCAAACCATACTAAATTATGCATCATATATCTTGAACTACTCATTCATAAACATATTCATTATCAAGCCATATCACATGGCTATATTTATACAACTCAAAACATCATCCAAATACTCTAGCCTATACATGCCATACTTCAATATATACAATTTCAAAAGGTACCAAAAGTTAGTTCGATAGTGTGGTGATGATCCTCGACGACCCCTGAGCTTCTCTAGCTTTAATAATCTATAAAACGATCAAACAAACACACACACAAAGTAAGCTTTCATAGCTTAGTAAGTCATAAGCAAATAAAGAACAAATAAACATTTGCATTTAAATCAACTAACCAAAATCACATATACATTAACCAATTACACAATTGATATGTTTACAACTCAAATATTATCACTTTAACAATATCCATATAACATCAAATTTGAAACTCACATTTACTCATAAGCACATATAAATTTATCTTTTACCAATTCCAATTCATGTATTCATCATAATCATATACTTACCTTGTTCTTATATACATATTACAAAGTATATACCTGAATCTTTTAGTTCATGTTCACATCTGATCTCATCTCGATAATGCCCGTTGAACCATTCAGAATTAATAAGGATGCTCGGATAGTCGGAAGGCTCGTACAATGTCAATGTCCCAGACGTGGTCTTACATGTAATCACATATCGATGCCACTGTCCTAGACAGGGTCTTACACGAATCAAATACGATGCCAATGTCCCAGACATGGTCTTACATGTAAACACAAGTCGATGCCAACGTCCTAGACGTGGTCTTACACGATAACACATATCAAAATCCTATGTCATGACATATGTATCCTAACTATTCCTAAGGTTCGTATGGGACTTTCGGACTTCTTATCTCGATCATTTCAGGCTCTTAAATATTGCTCCCATGCTCAGTTCATTTAAGCATATTAATTTATACAAATAAAAATTCAATTCGGCACTATTAAATAGATACAATAGAATTTAACAACATTATTTACTTATGAACTTACCTCGAATATTGACGGATGAAAACGATTACTCGACAACTTTCGACTTCCCCCGATCTAAATCCGATTTCTTTCGTTCTTGATCTAAATAAATTAAAATTTAACTAATTTAATCATAAATTCATTCAATTTAATCCAAAAACACATATTTAGTCCTTTTTGCACTTAAGCCCCTAAAATTTACATTTTTCACAATTTAGTCCTTATTACACAAAACACAAAATACACATAATTTCACTATTTCATGCTTAGGCCGAATCTTCCTCATGCTCATACAAGTCCATACATTTCATTTATTTCACATTTTTCTCCCTCAAAATATTATTTTCACAATTTAGCCCAAATTACTCAAATTCATCAAAAATCGAAAGACAAAACATTATAAACTATCACATATCTTTCATTTTCTATCATCAAACAAAATAAAATCACAAGCTATCATCAATGGAAAAACACAAAATCATCATCAAATTCAAAAATTAAAACATGGGCTTTGTAGTACTCGAAGCAACGATCACAAAAACATAGAAATTATAAAAAACCGAACAAAACTCTTACCTTAATCAAAGAACGTCAAGGCCCAAACCTAGCAAACCTTTTATTCTTTCTTTTTCTTTCAAATTCAGCAAGAATAAGGTGAATATGGTTTATTTTTATGCTTTTGTTTTATTTAATGTAAACTTATTAATCAATTACACATTTAACCTTTTAATTAACTAATAAAACATATATATTTTAAGGCCATAAATGTCCATTATCAAACAAAATGGTTTAATTTCCTCATATGGCCACCATAGTCAAAAGTCAACTTAATTTAGACATATTAACATATAGGTTATCACTTTTTCATTTTATGCAATTAAGTCCTTTTAATTAAATTAAGCACATAATTGATCAAATTAAATCACAGAAATTTCACACATATCAGTTCACATACTATAAACACGAAAAATAATATTAAAATATTTTTCTGGCTCAGATTTGTGGTCCCGAAACCACTATTCTGACTAGGGTCTAAACCGGACTGTTACATATAATTTCCACGGAAGATATTGAAATTCGATCAGATTTGTCTTATGAAGAAGAGCCAGTTTAGATACTAGCTCGAGAAGTAAAAGAATTAATAAATAAACGGGTTCCTCTAGTGAAAGTGTTACGGAGAAATCGTAATGTGGATGAAGCAACTTGGGAACCAGAGGAAACTATGAGAGCACAATATCCTCAACTCTTCTCAGGTAAATTTCGAGGATGAAATTATTAAGGGGGAGAAATGTAATGACCCATAATTCACGTCAATTGAAAAGTACATTATCGGGCCTCCGTCTTAGCGAAATGGGTTCGTAAAAATTTATTAGAAATACTTACGAGACTAGTTGTGTGTTTAATTAGGTTTTAGATAGGTGAATTTGACTTAATTAGGAGTAATTAATAAAAAGGACTAAATTGAATAAAGGGTAAAAGTTAAATTATAGATTAAAAGAAAATAAAAAGGACTAAAAGGGCAATTATACCAAAAGTATAAATTGAGGCGGTTTATCGTGAGGAAAATCTAAGATTTTTATGTTTAATATATTATTATATTTTATATAATAAAGATATTTTATGTTTTAATTATAATATATATTATTATTATATATATATATATATAAATAAAGAAAAAAAGAAAGGAAATAGAAACAGAATAGGGGACGAAACTGAGAGAAAAGAAAAAACAAAAAAAAAAAAGAAAAAAAGAAATTTAGGGTTTTCAAGGTTCAATTTCAAATTGCTAACAAAGAACCAGAGATATCGGCTCAAAAGGGAAAGGAGAAGATTACCGAGGAGTAAATCAAGAATTTCGGGTTTGTATTACTATAATTCAAACTACTATTTAGTTAATGTTATATTTAAATTTTTATGTATGGTAAGTAAATTATAAGGTAAGTATTACTATTGACATGAATGAAATTGAAATGAAGTATGAATATGTTTGAGTATTTAAATCATTTATTGATTGGAAAGTGGAAAAAAATGTACTAAATTGAATTGTAATTAAATTGAAAGGTGTGTTTTGAATTGAAATGAGATTGAAATTGAGAAATGATTTGAATACCGTAACAACCCGATTTAGACCCTAGTCAGAACAGTGGTTTCGAGACCACAAATTCGAGGTCGGAATAATATTCTAATATTATTTTCTGTGTTTATTATATGTGATATAGCCTGTGTGAAAATTCTGTGCGGTAATTTTATCGACTGTGTGTTGAATTATGAAAAAGGATTTAATCGTATAATGTGTAAAAGCTGTGTGCTGATTTATAAAGTGCCTATTTGTCATGGTTTATTAAATGAAAGGTCCTTATGTTGTAATTGGACCATGGATAGTGGAGATGGACATAAATAGCCTAATATTTGCTTGTTAAATGGTTGAATCATTAAGGGCAAATTGGTAAACATGAAATAAGTTGATATTAAAATAAAACAAAAGTTAGAAAGTGCTCATCTTTGTTTCTATCCACCGAAATTAGAAAAAAAATAAGGGTTTGAAGTTTCTTCAATTTCGGCAAGCTTAGGCTCAAATTGGTATGTGTTTTCAATTCGGTTTTTGATAATTTCTACGTTTTTGTGATCGTTGCTTCGTGCTCTTTCAAACCCATGCTTATTAGAAATTGATGGTGATTTTGAAATATTCCATTGATGAATGCTTGAGCTATGTGTTAGTTGATAGTGAAATATGGAAGATATATGAAGGATGAATATGTTTTATCTTTAAAGTTTTGATTAATTTGTGTAATTTGGGCTAAACTGAGAAAAGTGTAAATTGAGGGACTAAAATGTGAAATAAATGAAATGTATGGGCTTGTATGAACACAAGGAAAATTCGGCTAGGCTTACATGAAAAGAAATTATGTGAATTTGATGATTTTGTGAAATAAGGACTAAAGTGTCGAATTGAGAAAATGTGTGGGCTAGTTTGTAAAATGCCCTAAATATGTGTGTGTGGACTAAATTAAATGAATTTGTGATTGAATGAGTTAAATTTGAATGTGTATAGACCAAGAAAGGAGAGGTTCGGATCGAGATCGAGGCAAAGACAAAGTGCTCGATTAATCGACCGTTCCGGTATTTCGACGTCGGAGGTAAGTTCAGACATAACACGTGTATTTAGCTATGTTTAATGTTATGAAATGAATGGTATGATATTATTGAATTATGAATGCTATGTGAGAGCTCGAGTTACGTGGCATTAAGTGTGCATATTTGGAAATGTGACAGAGATGTTTAGCATTGTGTGTGCGAGATAATATAAGCTTCGGCTTTATGGATGGCACTGTGTGTGCGATACCGATTTAAGATCGGTTTAATATAGATGCACTAAGTGTGCGATATTAATTAAGCTTCGGCTAATGATTTGGGTACTAAATGTGCGATTGAACTAAAGAGATGACAAAAGTTGATCGAAATGAAACAGTGAGTATTGAGTAGCATAAGTGATCAAAAACTAAGTGTTGGATAAGGTACGTTCGGAACCTATGTGGTTGATGAAATTATGAATGAGTTTATGGAAGGTTAATTGAACATTTTAGCTTTGGATGGTATGGTACATGTGATTGTGGATTAATCTATGTGATGGTTTGTTTTAGTATAAAGTATTATGTTACGAACTTACTAAGCTTTTGAAAGCTTACTGTGTGATTTGTTTCTCTGTTTTATAGTATCAGTAAAGCTAGCTCGGATCCGAGGATCGTCAGCATCTCAATCACACTATCGGCAATCTATTTTGGTACTTTTGAAGATGTCTGTTTTGGAATATGGCATGTATAGGCTAGTTGTTTTGAAACATGTTTGAGATGTGTAATTAGCCATGTGATGTGGCTAGATAAATGTTGGCAATATGCATATGTGGATTTGGTATATGAAGTATGTTTTAGTATGTCTTGTTGGCAGTGATAATATCTTATGAATGGTAAGCTTAGTAATGGATTGATGCTATTTGTGATCTAGTGATATTATGGATGAATCATGCTTGGTAATGTATGTGTTTTAGTTGTGCAATTTGGTATATAAGTTAGCATGATCAGAAATGAGATTGGATGGAATGATATGTTGATCATTTGACATGTATTTGGTTGCCAAATTGTCTGTGAAAATATGCATAATTGTGCTTGTAGGGTTGACCCTTGTGTGGGTGGTAAATTGGCATTGCAAATGGCCTATTTTGCATACATGGCCAAGAGACACGGGCGTGTGTCTTTGCAGTGTGGTTTAAGGGTCACTTCTAGGTGTGTCTGGACAGGGTACACAGTCGAGGCGCACGGGCGTGCATGGTGACCGTGTGACCAAGTCAGTATCTGTAATGGCCTAAATTCAAGATTATCGGAATAATGGTTTCGCAACCATAAATCCGATTTAAATAGAAATTTATTTCAATATGTTGGCATGAGTCTTTATATGATAGGAAATATTTTTATAAATATTTATAAAATGTTAGTAATGCGATATTAAATATTCGTTAGAAAATTTTAACGTTTGGGTAGGTAATTAAATGAAAAGGACTAAATTGAAATGAAAGTAAAAGTTTAATTATAGATTAAAAGAAAGTATAAAGGACCAAAATGGCAATTAAGCCATTTTGTCTAGATTGAGGCGGTGAATTGAAGAAAAATCTGAGATTTTTAGTTTTTATTATATTATTATATTATTATATTATTATTATTATATATATATATATAAAGAAAAGAAAAAAAAAAGAAGAAACAAAACATAGAAACAGAGAAAGAAACAGAGAGCAATTCGACATAAGCAGGAAAGAAAGAAAAAAGAAGGAAAAAGGAAAAATTCAAGATTCAAGGTTTTAAACTTTAAAAGGTAAGTCAATCAAGTCCTATTCTTTTAATTTTGATATTTTAAAAGCTTTAAAGCAAGATTTTGATGAAACTAGGTTGGTATTTTGAGAGTTTTTAGGTTTTTAAATATAGTTTATGTTGAAGAAAAAGATGAATTATGGATTAAATTAAATAAATTCTAAGTTAGAATTGAAAAAGGGATTAAATTGTAAAAGAAACTATAAGCTTTGAGTTTTAGGGATTAAGTTGAAATAAATTCGAAATTATGAAAATATGATAAAAAATTAGATAGTTAAATGTGAGTTTGGCAAGAAATTGAGTAGTAAAATGTATGAATTGAGAAAAAAGAAAATAGGCTTAGTTAGGATTAAATTGCAAAGTAAGCCATAAGGAAACAGTTTGGACAGTAGCAGTAGAGTAACTTTGAAAAATCACCAAAAATTGTAGAAATGTAATTAGAAGTTGAATGAGATATGAAATTAAAGCTTATTGAGTCTATTTTCATATGAAAGAAACAGGGAAAGCAAAGGAATTCTGTAATTTGAGATATTTATATTTTTGTAAGACTGGTTCAGGGTGATTTCGAGATCCCCTGTTCTGACTTTGAAAAATCATAAAAAATTGGAGAAAACTAATTAGGGGCTTAACTTTATAAGTTTAGAATCCTGAATGAGTCTATTTTCAAATGAAATAAATAAGAAGGTCATATGAATTCTGTACAAAGAGTAATTTGATTCGTAGTGAAGAGAGGTCAGAACAGTCAAACAGTAAAACAGGGGAAACTTTAAGAATAATCTGGTATTGATTGGCCATACCAAAAATTCTGAAAATTTTATGAGAAGAAGATATGTGAGTCTAGTTTCAGGGAAAATTAACGGTTCTTCATTTGGAGCTCTGTAGCTCGAGAAATAAATAATTTAGTGACTGTGACTCAAGTAGACAGCTTTGAATAAGTTAACAATAATAATAGAATTATAGAAAATGCTACATGTGAACATGAAATGTATTGAATTGATGATTGGATTTATTTATTTAGATCCGGAAAACTCAAATACAAAGCTAGATCGAGGAAAGGAAAAAGTCCCGGATTAGTAGATTTTATAAACGAACTAGTATCAAGGTAAGTTCATGTAACTTGAATTATATTCTTAAATGCTTGAAATGTATGTTATTGATGTGAATATAGTTTGAATGTTCATTGTATGAAAATTTATGCAATATTGATATTTTTGATAAAAAGGGAAAGAAATCCCGGTTGAATGAAAGGAAAATTCGATGGATCTCTGAAAAGGAATTGACGGTAAAAAGGATCTAGCCCGGACGGGTGATCCTATCTTGATATAGCCCTCCCGAAGAATATGTGGAAAATGGATTTAGCCCGGACGGGTAATCCGAATTAGGGTTTGAATTTAGCCTGGACTGGTAATTCAGATCCAAGCTCATTAGAGTAATTGTCGTTGCAGGGGATTTAGCCTGGACTGGTAATCCCGACAATACTCTATGAGTTTATATTACAGGGGATTTAGCCTGGACTGGTAATCCCGCTGTAAAGATGAGGTTCGCGGGAGTGTGCTCTCTAAAATGAAAATGTGCGCACATGAATATGAATTGACGGACCCGGATTTGTACACTAAAGTGTACCTCTGAAAATCCATCGAAATTTCGAGTAATTCAACGGGATAAATATGGAAAAATAACAAGGAAATGAAAATCATAGTATTGATGAGCTCATCAATCATGGTGTGTATATTATTGATATATGGAAATTAATGAACTAACTTGAATGTTGAGCTTGTGCATGTTAGGGTATTAATGCATTGAATGGATATATGAATGCTTATTACATTGTATTGAAAATATTAGGTAAGAGTAATTCTTGTTACATGGGCTTACTAAGCACAAAGTGCTTACTCTGTTTTCCTTTCCCTTGTTTTGTAGTGTTAAGAGTTCGGAGGTCGGATCGGTGGGAGACTCATCACACTATCAACCCCAGTATTTCGGTATTTAAAGAAACTTTAGTTTGGTAATGAATGGCATGTATAAGCTAATAAAATAAATGTTAATATGAAATGAATATAAGGTTAGCCACTGATATGGCTTATGTGTTGAAATTATTTTATAAATATGCATGAATTTTATTTTGAAAATATGTTGAATTAGAATGGTTTTGGTTTCAAAAAAAAAATTGTAAACTCTGGTAATGCCTCGTACCTTATTCTGACAACGAATACAGGTAGGGGGTGTTACATTTGTTGGTATCAGAGCTACGGTTTAGCCGGTTCTAGGACCGATATAGCAAATACGGATTAGCTATACATGCCATTTAAATTATTTTTGATAGTGTGATATCTCCTGACCATTTAAATTGTGTTTTCCTTATAGTAATGTCCTCTGACCGAGCTCAATCTGAGGAAGCTGAGAGTCATGCTCCGGCTTCAGTACAAAGAGAAGAAACTAACAGTAGAAGGCCCGGTACAGAGGGTCAAGGGGAGGAGGCAAAGATAGCCTTCTTTCAAATGATGAATGAATGGTTTTCTCAATACATAAGAACTAACCCTGTAGTGCAGCAAACTCAAGCTCCCCCTCCTGCTCCTCCACCGGTTCCCGAGATTCCACAGACTACAGGTACTGAATCTGTTAGAAAAGGGAAAGCTCCGGTTGATAAAATTCGAAAATATGGGGCCGAAGAATTTCGAGCAGCAGTTGATGATGATCCTGAGCGGGCTGAATTCTGGTTAGAAAATACTACTCGGGTTTTGGAGGAATTATCTTGCACGCCAGAAGAATGTTTGAAATGTGCCGTTTCACTGCTAAAAGACACAGCTTATCATTGGTGGAATACTAAAGCTTCAGTTGTTCCGAAAGAAGAAATTACATGGGAATTCTTCCAGACCGAGTTCAAAAAGAAATATATCAGTCAAAGATTCCTCGATCAGAAAAGAAAAGAATTTCTTGAGCTGAAACAGGGCAATAGATCAGTATCTGAGTATGAAAGAGAATTTGTTCGGTTGAGTAAATATGCTCGAGAATGGGTACAGTCGGAAGCTGAAATGTGCAAACGATTCGAAGAAGGGTTGAATGAAGAAATTAAGCTACTTGTTGGAATTCTTGAAATTCGAGAATTTGCTACACTAGCAGAACGAGCTTATAAAGCAGAAGAATGGAGCAAAGAAAAGAAACAGGCTGAGAGGGAAGCTCGAATTTTTAGTAAAAGACCAATGGAAAAATCTCAGTTTTCTGCTCCAAAGAAATTGAAGAAGTACCAGGATCGTTCTACCTCAACCACTGGGTATTCAGATAGAGTGCGAGCTTCACAGCGCACTAATTCAAGACCTTCCACTCCATCAGTGACCAGTGTTGACAGTGTTGGTACCCCTAAGCCGAGATGCCAGTATTGTAATAAAGCTCATTTTGGTGAATGTCGATTTAAGAGTGGGGCTTGTTACCGATGTGGTTCTTTTGACCATTTCCTCAGAGATTGTCCAGAAAGAAGTGAAAAAGAAGCTGAATATATATCGAAGCCAAGTAATCCATCTTTGAGGGGTAGACCATCTCGACCATTCGGTAATGTTAGTGGTAGCCGAGGAGCTACAAAAGATACTGCAAGTAGGCCTGAGACACGAGCACCTCCTAGGACATATGTCATGCGTACCAGAAAAGATGCCTCAGCACCCGATGTTATTACTGGTACATTTTCTTTACTTGAGACTGATATTACTGCATTGATTGATCCTGGTTCTACGCATTCATATATATGTGTAAAACTTGCATGCGTAAAAGATTTATCTGTTGAACCTACTGAATTTGCTGTTAAAGTCTCGAACCCCTTTGGCCAATCTATTTTGGTGGATAAAATTTGTAAAAATTGTCCACTGATGGTAAGAGGTTATTGTTTCCTGGCTGATTTGATGTTACTACCATTTGATGAGTTTGATGTGATATTGGGCATGGATTGGTTAACTCAACATGATGCAGTAGTAAACTGTAGACAGAAATATATTGTGTTGAAGTGTCAGAACGGCGAATTACTTCGGGTTAAATCTGATCAGACAGAGGGATTATCTAATGTGATTTCAGTTATTACTGCTCAGAGGTATGTCAAAAAGGGGTATGATGCTTTTCTTGCTTATGTACTCGATACCAAGGTATCTGAGTCAAAGATACAGGCAGTGCCAGTGGTATGCGAATTTTCTGATGTGTTTCCAGAGGAGTTACCAGGGTTGCCACCAGAAAGAGAAGTGGAATTTTCTATAGATTTGATTCCAGGAACTACTCCGATTTCTATATCTCCGTACCGAATGGCTCCTACAGAATTAAAGGAATTAAAGACACAGTTACAGGAACTTGTTGATAGAGGTTTTGTCCGACCGAGTCATTCACCTTGGGGTGCTCCGGTTCTATTTGTGAAAAAGAAAGATGGGTCTTTGAGATTGTGTATTGACTATCGACAACTCAATAAGGTAACTATAAAGAATAAGTATCCGTTGCCCCGGATTGATGATTTGTTTGATCAGTTGAAAGGTGCTACTATATTTTCAAAGATTGATCTCCGATCGGGCTACTATCAGTTACGAGTAAAGGAGTCAGATGTGCCAAAAACAGCTTTCAGAACCAGGTACGAACATTATGAGTTTCTGGTTATGCCGTTTGGGTTGACTAATGCACCTGCAGTATTTATGGATCTGATGAATCGAATATTCAGACCGTACTTAGACAGATTTGTGGTAGTATTCATTGATGATATTTTGGTTTATTCTCGAGATGAAGAAGAACATACAGAACATTTGAGAATTGTGTTGCAAGTTCTGCGAGAGAAACAGTTATATGCTAAATTCAGTAAATGTGAATTTTGGCTTCGAGAAGTGGGTTTTCTTGGACATATTGTATCTGCTGAAGGCATCAGGGTAGATCCAAGTAAAATCTCAGCTATTGTCAATTGGAGTCCACCGAAGACTGTATCTGAAGTTAGAAGTTTCTTGGGTTTAGCTGGTTATTATCGGAGATTTGTACAAGGATTCTCTATGATAGCTTCTCCGATGACTCGATTATTGCAGAAAGATGTAAAGTTCGAGTGGACTGATGAATGTCAGCAGAGTTTCAACCGATTAAAAGATCTATTAACGAAAGCACCAGTATTAGTGCAGCCTGAACCGGGTAAGGAATTTGTTATTTACAGTGATGCCTCATTAAATGGTTTAGGTTGTGTCTTGATGCAAGAAGGTAAAGTAATAGCCTATGCTTCAAGACAACTTAAACCACATGAAAGAAATTATCCGGTACATGATCTTGAGTTAGCTGCTATTGTTTTTGCATTGAAGATATGGCGGCATTATTTGTACGGTGAGAAATGTCATATTTATACTGATCATAAAAGCTTGAAATATTTGATGACACAGAAAGATTTGAATTTAAGACAGCGCAGGTGGCTTGAATTGATAAAATACTATGATTTGATTATTGATTATCATCCAGGTAAGGCTAATGTTGTGGCTGATGCTTTGAGTCGAAAATCTCTGTTTGCTTTACGAGTTATGAATACCCGATTGTCTTTGGTTGATGATGGTTCAATCTTAGCTGAATTGAGAGCTAAACCAACATTTTTACAGCAAATATGTGAAGCTCAGAAGAATGATGAGAAGTTACAGGTTAAACGGGCACAATGTGAGTCAGATACTGATTCTGAATTTCAAGTTGGGGTTGATGATTGTTTATTATTCAGAGGTAGGGTATGTGTACCCAAGAATTTTGAGCTCATACAGAAAATTTTATACGAGGCTCACAGTGGTACTATGTCTGTACATCCGGGAAGTAATAAAATGTATAATGATTTGAAGAAGATGTACTGGTGGCCAGGTATGAAACGTGATATTTCTGAGTTTGTATCAAGATGTTTGATATGTCAACAGGTTAAAGCAGAACATCAGGTACCTTCGGGGTTACTTCAGCCAATTACTATACCGGAATGGAAATGGGAAAGAATCACTATGGATTTTGTATCGGGGTTACCGTTGTCTCCGAGGAAAAAAGATGCTATTTGGGTGATTGTTGACCGATTGACAAAGTCAGCACACTTTATTCCTGTACGTATGGATTATTCTTTAGATAAACTGGCTGAATTGTACATATCTGAGATTGTCAGGTTACATGGAGTGCCTATCTCCATTATATCAGATAGAGATCCCCGATTTACGTCTCGTTTCTGGGATAAATTGCAAGAAGTTTTGGGTACTCAGTTGTATTTCAGTACTGCATTTCATCCTCAGACAGATGGCCAATCTGAGCGTGTAATTCAAGTGTTGGAAGATATGCTCCGATGTTGTACACTAGAGTTTGAAGGTAATTGGGAGAGGTATCTACCTTTGATTGAATTTGCTTACAATAATAGTTATCAGTCCAGTATTAAAATGGCTCCATATGAAGCTTTGTATGGTAGAAAATGTAGAACACCATTGTATTGGACAGAGCTCAGTGAAAAGAAGATACATGGGGTTGATTTAATTCGGGAAACAGAAGAAAAAGTGAAGATTATTCGGGATAGTTTAAAAGCAGCTTCCGATCGCCAAAAATCATATGCCGATCTTAAACGAAGAGAGATTGAATTCCAAGTCGGTGACAAGGTATTTCTGAAAGTGTCTCCTTGGAAGAAAGTTCTCCGGTTCGGTCGAAAGGGTAAATTGAGTCCAAGATTTATCGGGCCATATGAGATCATAGAAAGAATTGGACCGGTCGCTTATCGGTTGGCATTGCCACCAGAACTTGATAGAATCCATAATGTTTTTCATGTGTCTATGCTACGACGATATCGGTCAGATCCTTCACATGTTATTTCTCCGACAGAAGTGGAGATTCAGCCGGATATGACTTACAGTGAAGAACCGGTCAAGATATTGGCACGGGAAACCAAGGAGCTTAGAAATAAAAAAATAAATTTGGTGAAAGTATTGTGGCAAAAGCACGGGATTGAGGAAGCGACATGGGAACCGGAAGAGGCAATGAGGAAACAATATCCAAACCTCTTTACTGGTAAGATTTTCGAGGACGAAAATCCTTAAAAAGGGGGGGAGAGTTGTAATGGCCTAAATTCAAGATTATCGGAATAATGGTTTCGCAACCATAAATCCGATTTAAATAGAAATTTATTTCAATATGTTGGCATGAGTCTTTATATGATAGGAAATATTTTTATAAATATTTATAAAATGTTAGTAATGCGATATTAAATATTCGTTAGAAAATTTTAACGTTTGGGTAGGTAATTAAATGAAAAGGACTAAATTGAAATGAAAGTAAAAGTTTAATTATAGATTAAAAGAAAGTATAAAGGACCAAAATGGCAATTAAGCCATTTTGTCTAGATTGAGGCGGTGAATTGAAGAAAAATCTGAGATTTTTAGTTTATTATTATATTATTATATTATATTATTATATTATTATATATATATATATATAAAGAAAAGAAAAAAAAAGAAGAAACAAAACATAGAAACAGAGAAAGAAACAGAGAGCAATTCGACATAAGCAGGAAAGAAAGAAGAAAAAGAAGGAAAAAGGAAAATTCAAGATTCAAGGTTTTAAACTTTAAAAGGTAAGTCAATCAAGTCCTATTCTTTTAATTTTGATATTTTAAAAGCTTTAAAGCAAGATTTTGATGAAACTAGGTTGGTATTTTGAGAGTTTTTAGGTTTTTAAATATAGTTTATGTTGAAGAAAAAGATGAATTATGGATTAAATTAAATAAATTCTAAGTTAGAATTGAAAAAGGGATTAAATTGTAAAAGAAACTATAAGCTTTGAGTTTTAGGGATTAAGTTGAAATAAATTCGAAATTATGAAAATATGATAAAAAATTAGATAGTTAAATGTGAGTTTGGCAAGAAATTGAGTAGTAAAATGTATGAATTGAGAAAAAAGAAAATAGGCTTAGTTAGGATTAAATTGCAAAGTAAGCCATAAGGAAACAGTTTGGACAGTAGCAGTAGAGTAACTTTGAAAAATCACCAAAAATTGTAGAAATGTAATTAGAAGTTGAATGAGATATGAAATTAAAGCTTATTGAGTCTATTTTCATATGAAAGAAACAGGGAAAGCAAAGGAATTCTGTAATTTGAGATATTTATATTTTTGTAAGACTGGTTCAGGGTGATTTCGAGATCCCCTGTTCTGACTTTGAAAAATCATAAAAATGGAGAAAAACTAATTAGGGGCTTAACTTTATAAGTTTAGAATCCTGAATGAGTCTATTTTCAAATGAAATAAATAAGAAGGTCATATGAATTCTGTACAAAGAGTAATTTGATTCGTAGTGAAGAGAGGTCAGAACAGTCAAACAGTAAAACAGGGGAAACTTTAAGAATAATCTGGTATTGATTGGCCATACCAAAAATTCTGAAAATTTTATGAGAAGAAGATATGTGAGTCTAGTTTCAGGGAAAATTAACGGTTCTTCATTTGGAGCTCTGTAGCTCGAGAAATAAATAATTTAGTGACTGTGACTCAAGTAGACAGCTTTGAATAAGTTAACAATAATAATAGAATTATAGAAAATGCTACATGTGAACATGAAATGTATTGAATTGATGATTGGATTTATTTATTTAGATCCGGAAAACTCAAATACAAAGCTAGATCGAGGAAAGGAAAAAGTCCCGGATTAGTAGATTTTATAAACGAACTAGTATCAAGGTAAGTTCATGTAACTTGAATTATATTCTTAAATGCTTGAAATGTATGTTATTGATGTGAATATAGTTTGAATGTTCATTGTATGAAAATTTATGCAATATTGATATTTTTGATAAAAAGGGAAAGAAATCCCGGTTGAATGAAAGGAAAATTCGATGGATCTCTGAAAAGGAATTGACGGTAAAAAGGATCTAGCCCGGACGGGTGATCCTATCTTGATATAGCCCTCCCGAAGAATATGTGGAAAATGGATTTAGCCCGGACGGGTAATCCGAATTAGGGTTTGAATTTAGCCTGGACTGGTAATTCAGATCCAAGCTCATTAGAGTAATTGTCGTTGCAGGGGATTTAGCCTGGACTGGTAATCCCGACAATACTCTATGAGTTTATATTACAGGGGATTTAGCCTGGACTGGTAATCCCGCTGTAAGATGAGGTTCGCGGGAGTGTGCTCTCTAAAATGAAATGTGCGCACATGAATATGAATTGACGGACCCGGATTTGTACACTAAAGTGTACCTCTGAAAATCCATCGAAATTTCGAGTAATTCAACGGGATAAATATGGAAAAATAACAAGGAAATGAAAATCATAGTATTGATGAGCTCATCAATCATGGTGTGTATATTATTGATATATGGAAATTAATGAACTAACTTGAATGTTGAGCTTGTGCATGTTAGGGTATTAATGCATTGAATGGATATATGAATGCTTATTACATTGTATTGAAATATTAGGTAAGAGTAATTCTTGTTACATGGGCTTACTAAGCACTCGGAGGTTCGGATCGTGGGAGACTCATCACACTATCAACCCCAGTATTTCGGTATTTAAAGAAACTTTAGTTGGTAATGAATGGCATTATAAGCTAATAAAATAAATGTTAATATGATGAATAAAGGTTAGCCACTGATATGGCTTATGTGTTGAATTATTTTATAATATGCATGAATTTTATTTTGAAAATATGTTGAATTAGAATGGTTTTGGTTTCAAAAAAATTGTAAACTCTGGTAAGCCTCGTACCTTATCTGA